>JACBWW010000073.1:1223537-1310652 GCA_020086605.1 Lanius collurio | reverse complement strand
CCCCGGGCCGGCTCCGCTCCGGCGGCCCGGGCGAGCGCCTTTGTTCGCGGCCGCGCACAAAGGGCACCGCGCTCACCTGGTGCGGGGCCGGCGGCCCCGGCGCTCCGGCGGCTCGGGCGGCGGCGGGACGCGCTCGGCACAGGCGGGCGAGAGCAGCGGAGCGGAGCCGAGCAAAGCCTCCTCCTCCTCCGTCGTGACTCACCGCGGCGGCCCGAGGGAGGTGCCTGGGCGGCTCCGGGGGAGGGACCCGCCGCGTCCCGGCGCCCAGGGCAGCGGCGGCGCCGCAGGCAGCACCCGAGAGCCGGCCGGGAGGAAGGGGCGGGGACGCGGGGCAGGGCCGGGGAAGGGGCGGGCTGGGCCGGGGAAGGGGCGCGCCCGCGGGGGCAGCGCCGGCTGGGCCCTGTGCGCTCCCGGGTTGCTGCTCGCTGGGACCCTGCGGGGACGGGGCCTCTCCGCGGGGACAGACGGGTCACGCACTCAGCTTGGGACACATCCTCTGGAGGACGCGGTGCCGAGTGTCCCGGAGCTCGTGTTGTCCCTCCCGGTCCGGGGCAGCGCGGCCCGCCGGGCAGCGCAGCTGCTGCGCTAGGGCCGCCCCTGATCCATCACGGCGGCGGCACAACGGGGTGCGGGGCCGCTCGGTAACCCTGCACTAAGAAAGTTAAAGACACTGCAACATTCAGTACAGCCTAACTGAGGCTAATTCAGCCAATACAGAAAATGGCAACCGCCAACTGGAGTAAATGGTCATTCACTGAAGCACTCAAAAATAAAGTAATGCTTCACCTGCATAGACTGAAGGAGAGTAAAACTCCAGTGAACACAGAGAGGAATGAGTTAAAAACTAAAAAACAAGACAGAAGCCACCAAAGGCTCTTCTCCCTGCTCCATCTCTCATCTGTATTACGGTTTCCCACTAGGTTAACAGTAACCCTGCTTCCTTACAGTGTGCATTGGTGAGGCCAGCAATATAAGTACAAAATTCCTGGAGATAAAAATGCTTTGTGTACCAAGTGTTATTTAGTAAAATGCATCTGTTTTCTACTCGGTATTTAAGTTAATTGCATAAAAATAGTCACAGTAATGAAATAGGTGGCACTTCCTTTAACAGCTTGCTACTTAATGACATCAAAGCCTGATGCCACTGAAATCCAAACCCCACTGCCAGCTAATGAAGGGCTTAACATGAAAGCCTCCGCAAAGAGCAAACCCAAGCTGCTGACAGGAACAGGAATGGTGCAAATGTGCTGGGATCTGAGATCACTGGCACATACCCACAGCACAGCAGGCAGTAATGATTATTAATTATTTAAGAAAAGAACATAAGAGCTCCAGCATAAGCTGAAAAAAATATGCAGAAGCATTGCTCTGGGATCCTCCAGTTGGATTACTGTTAATTAGCACAGTACATGAGTCTGAGAGAAAGATCTAAAAGCATCTTATGCTAGTAGGAGCATATAATTAAGCCATCATTTGCATCCTTGCAATGGTATGAATTTCCTTACGGATAACATCATGGGCACAACACCATTTTATGACTAAGTACTGTCTAGCTCTCCTAATTCAGCTGGCTGACTGTACAGCAGTGCAATGCAATCTTACAGTTCATCAATTTAACATCCTGCATTTATTTAGAAAGGGTTTTAGCAGGGAGAGATACCACAAGGCTTCCTCTAGCCTAGGAGAATTTTCCTGCCCCACCTCAGTTTATGCCCTTCAAGCTTACCGTGATGTTTAGCTATTAAGCAAGGTGACATCTTGCCATCAGTCACTTGTATCATCATAAAACATGATGGATGCTCAAGAGGCCTCTCAACTATGCTAGTTCTGCAAGAGATAGAGTAAAATATTGTTCATGTCTCATGGGAATGCACAGACCCTCCCAAAGCAAACAAAAGGTAGAACTGCACTTGATCAAATCTGTT
The DNA here is from genome assembly GCA_020086605.1 of Lanius collurio. Lineage (NCBI taxonomy): Eukaryota > Metazoa > Chordata > Aves > Passeriformes > Laniidae > Lanius > Lanius collurio. The sequence continues at coordinate 1,308,727 of JACBWW010000073.1, read as the reverse complement.
ACCTTTGCAGTCATCACCCTGCTTGACCTAACCCTCAGCAAGGGAATGTTAAGAAGTTTAATTATCTAAAGGTGAAGTCTAACATTTTTACAAGTACTGTATAAAAACTTGATATTATTTCACAGGAATCTATTAAATGGATTTATCTTTTCAATAACTTCTAATCTCTTGTTTAATGAGGCTGCTGTTTATTCTAGCAAGACAAAACTTCATGAAATCTTTTCCTCCGAATCCCTACTTGACTTAGAAAAATTCTCTCAATTCACCCTGTCCTTCCTGATGTCCAATTCTTTCTTAATCAGCTCTGAAATTCATTTAGGATTCCTTCACAGCACAGCTGCTTCCACCCTCCAAGTCCCTCTGTACTTGTTGGCATCCCCCTCTCATTAAGGGCTTCCAGCAGCATCTGCACACACAATCCCTGCTTTCATTATCCACGATTCAACTACACACAACAATAATGAAAACTCTTTTTCTCCAAGATGTGTGTGGTACCCAATGAAGGACTTGTTTTTAGTTTGGAATCTCTTTTTCTTTTGTTAATCTTTTATATGTCAGACTTTGTCTGATAATTCAAATCCATCAAAATCATGCTCTGATGCAGAAACTGTACAGTGTTTCCTCCAAATTAAATGCAGTTCAACCAGTCAACTCTTTGCATACTTGGGACACTGTAATAAATGATGGAGGGCTACAACAATCAGTTGAACTTTCCATGACTAAGGCAAGTACAGCTTGTGTAGATTAGAGAGAATATACTAGAAAATGAAATGGTTCAGCTGCCTTAGTTACAAAAATTAATGTTTCTACAATCTGTGCAGTGAGGAAGAATGCAGAGCTATTTACAATGGATGAAAAATAAAGCCCTTTAATGTAAGAAAGGCTATGACAATCTCTTTTTGTTAATCCAGGCTTAGTTTGTGTGGCAAGAAACAGTCTCAGCTGTCTATTTTATTCAAAACCAGAAGTATTCCCAGATTGAATTTAGTTTTACAAAGTTGCAAAACACTCCTTTAGAACAACAGTACAGAACTTCATTTCCATCTCCACCTTATGAGGATATTAAGTGGAAAATCTAAAGAAAAGCTGTTTACCCAAACATTACCATCTCTGTCCACAGGGTCTGTGGGTGGCTTTGCCTGATGGATTCCAGCACATCTGCGACCATTACTGACCCATTTCTGGAGGCATGTTGGAAACATTATCAAGCAGCAAACTATTACGATAGCAAGATAAAAAGAGATGTTCCATCACTACTACTCGTTTAAAAGAGAAATCTGCTGTTAGAAAGATCATTAAAACATTATTGTGTTAAATTACAGCAGATATTTCAGTGCACGATACAGCAATGCCTTACACATAGTTATATCCACCAACCTTATGTCTGCATTTCCTTTTGGAAGGCCTTATTTTAGAGAGTACTTATTCTGAAACATTTTTATTTGTCCTGTCAGATAGTGCCAGGTACCTTAGGCTACGTTTCCAGATGCCTCTAATATCAGCAGCTCCCATTTCACTGAGGTGGGTGGCTTGGGTATTTAAAAGTTATGGGAGAAAAATCTTGAGCTACATGAACTCCAGTAATTCTCCCCTCACCCACACATAAAACCCTATTCAGGTAAAGTTAAAAAACCTGCAAGCTCATAGCAGGACAAGGTGTCATATTTTCCACAACTCCTGAAGAAAAAACTCCAACATAAGCACCCCCTTCCTCTCCTGTGGGTAGCTAAGCAGACAGAATTCAAGTAAAAGTTTACTTCCCAAGAGAAAAACCTCCCCTAGAACTCAGTGAGGATAATTTCAAAATGATGGAAGTGGGGAAACTAAGATGTCTGCAGGCTGACTTCTGTTTCTTTACAATGTAAAAATTGTATTTATCCCTACATAGGAAAGGAATTGGCTTATTGGAAACAAAACAAAATGGTTCTATGTTCATTTATCTCCCATTTCAGCCACTAATGATACAGCCTGAACTCCCTGGTCAGTAGGGTGTCATTAACACAGAGTTCTCTATCAAAAGGAATTTGACTTTTACAGGCAAAGTAGCATGAGAAACTAAGGGATCTCTTAAGAAATCTTGTATTTTTTCTTCAAGACAAAGATAACTTGCTACTTTTCCATTCAAGATCAAAGAAGATAAGGAGACAAAGAAGAAAGAGAGACAGAACATTTGAAGCTTCAATTTTCTAACACTTTTTCTTTCAGATCAGTACAATCACTGGATTCACTCTATAGAGAAAGAAGATTAAAAAAAAAGGAGGTTATATACAGCTGAAAAAGGACTCTGGGAACTTTGCTGATGTGTTTAAAGCTACTGTACTTTACAATTCTTATTTCAGAAGTAAAATGATAAACAAAAAACAAAGCACTTCTAATCTTCAAAGCAATGTATGATCAATAACAACTTCACAGCACTCAATATTTAGGGATCATAATCTGTATTTTACTCCAGGAAAGAAAGATGTGTACAGAATGAATGATCGGCCTGGGTCCAACACTGAACTGGGGATGGAACTCACACATCACAAACTTGTTTGTTAAACACAAACCCATGCTTTCATTTAGCAGTTGTTCTTTTGCTATCAGTTTTTATTTGAGGAAATCATTATTATAATAAATAGATTATGGACTTTTTTTCCAGCCTCTGCAGAAACATTTCAGATAATGGTGGAGGTACATCTCAGTATTATTTAGCAAAATATTTAGCACAACACACCATTTAACTTACTATGCCTGAAATCAATCTAACTATTTCAAGAGGTTACTTAACTATCTGCAAGGGTCAACACATGAATAGCTTCACATCAGCAGCAGCTTCCTTGTTAAATCACATTTATAGTCAGGGCATTCTGTAGGACACAGCCAGTTTTTGGGTAAAGCTCTTGATTTCTGACCCTTCACAGCCTCTGAGAAGTCTGACCCAGCACCCTCAATCTTGGAATCTTGGTCACTAATCTCAGTCTCATCTTTGTCCATCTAAATCACCAGGGATTCTTGCAAGAGCAGAAGCAGCACAATGTTGGAAAGATGTTCAGTCAAGGATCAGTTTAATAGGAATGTTACAACTGCCTGCAGTACAGAAATTTGCAAAAATCCTGAAATATTTACAAACCAATTTAAAAAAGTTTCTCCTGGAAACTTACACCTCTCAAACTAAAAGGAAAAAGATTTCCATGTCATTGTACTGTAAACTTTTTTTGAGTGCTGAGAGATTTAATTTACATAGTAATGCTGAGTGCAGTCTGGGGGTGTCTGGGGAGAGTTTCTTAGTACCAGTAATGAGCAGAAAGGAAAAGAAGGCAGCTCCAGTCCCCATGGGCTGTTTTGTTTCCCATAATTTCAGAGTCTAATAATGCCTTTTAATAAGCTGCTCTCAGCTATGAAGCTGCAATCAGCCTTTGTCAGAGAACACAATGCTGTCCCAAACAGGAAAATAGTTCTGCTGGAATGGACAAAAGACCCCACCTCAATATAGGCTTTTTAAAAACAGGGAAGAAAAAGTTGTATCAGTGAAAAACAAATTATGTTGTCTATACCATGTATCCTTTCATTTCTTAAATGCTAGATTTCAAAAGTATACATAATAAAGCAAAATACAGTCTAGAGACACATTTTCTAGTCTACTCCAGTCCTAGTTTACAATTAGACAAACTTGCTAATTTATAGAGTATTTGTGCCCTGCAAATGCACTCTAAATCATGATTGACTGTGTTAATTTTCTGTTTATAGTCTCTGCTACCCAGTTAGTCTCTGAGCTAAAAATTCAACTATTTGAGATATAAAATCCTCCTATGCCGAGTTTATCCAGGATCCAGTGGAGACACAGATCCTCCCCTCTCCACAGCATCACTACTTAGACTGAGCAACACTTGCACTGATCACAGAACGGGAGCTTTTCTCCCCCTTTTAAAACTTATTTCTCCTGGCAAGCTATTTCATGCTACCTCTGAAATAACAGTAGTGTGCAGTTATACACCAGAGCTGAAGGAAGAGCCACAGAAAGAGCATCTCATTGCCATGTCCTATCAGTTCCCAGTCCTTTCAATACACAAGGTTAAATTACTCCAGAAGCCTCCCCACAGGGTTGCCATTGTCCTCAGTCAGGGCTGGGACACAAAGTGCTCATTCATGTGTACAGCACACAAGCAGCCAAGGGCCAGTGATCAGCATCCAGTCTCATTTTGGGTCTTCTGCAAACAGTTTGTAGGAAGATGGCATTTCAATAAACACATCCATTTTACAAAGCTTCGATGCTTTCCTAGCACACACTACTTAGAAGGGAGTCCAGACAAAAATTAAGACAATGTGAAGAACCACCCCAAAAAAATCATCAGGACCACTCCTTAAAAAGATCTGCTTGCTACAACCACATGCAAAAAGATTAAGTTTTAATAGTTAGAGAAATACACATTCAGAAAACTTCAAAACAGCTGAATCTTTCCAAAGACAGTCATACCATGCTTTTCTTTTAGAGTTCCACTTAGTGTTCAGCCTCAGAGCTTCTATTACTTGAAGGGTGCAGACACCAAGGTTCCAAAGTGCACTTAAGGCTGTTTACTTCGTATCTTCTGTTTAAGGACCCAAGAGCTTTAGGGCTTGGGTCTTTGGTTTTGCTTTGCTTTTCTCCAACATGTTAGAAATAGAAAAACCAAACGCAGTATGACCAAAATCCAATGCTGCTGCTAAACTGGAGACACAAGCCTCATGAACCTCTTCATTGTTTTGCCTTTTCTACATCAACACTTGCAAGAGCAAAGACTTTGTCTCCAGATCCTAAGGGGGAAGAAACATTTTAGTAAGTATTACTAGAAATTGTGAATTACCTTATATACAACTTAAATCAAGCAAAACATTTGAGATAAAAAGAAACCAAACCTACACTGTGAAAATTACAACACTTGTGCTAATTTAAAAAAAAAAACAACCCTACACTGGGTTGCCAGGTCTAGAGCAGCCATGTCCTACTGGGCCTGGCTGGGATGGAGTTCCCTTTCCCCAGCTTCTCTTGTAGAGCTGGGATTTGTGTTTGTAGCTGGAATGGTGTTGGTAACACACCTGCACACACACAGAGCTACTACGAAGTCCCCTTTTGAATGAGAGGGCTCTCACCTTGTTTACATTTGCAGGGAGAGCAGAGCTGAAAGGTAGGGCACCCAGTTTATTTGTACCCTGACCTAGTCTGGCACGTTCCCACCATTCACAGCTCTTTCATCCCAGTTCTAGCTACTGCTACAATGAACTGTCATGCTTCTTTAATGCCTTTTATAACTGAACTCTTGATCTTGTCGACACAATCAGAGGTTCCTGACAATCATGGCAGGAAGAGTGCTTTAAAGCTGTATTTTGATAATGTGCCACTAACTGCCAAATTCTTTGCATCAAGAAGAGGAAAAGGCTCTCCTGAAGAGAGTCATTAATGCAAAAAAGATCTGTGTTTAATTGTAAGAGCAGCATCTCTGCTTGAGACAGACCATCCAAGCCTTCAGTATGATGGGCACCCTTGACATCTCGTGGATGTTCAGCATTGGACTTATTTGCTGTGTTACTTTTTCCTCATGGATAGTGTATTAGATTTTCATTGTTAATAAAACATATATTAACATTTAAAGGCATGGATTTCTTGTTCGTATTTTCTCTTTCATAGGAGAATCAGATGTACTTCTATTAATGAGTGTTCAATGATGCAAAGGAATCAGGAGTTATGAGAATGAAAACTTACCAAGGTCAGTGGAGACTCTCTCAAATTGGCTCAGGGCTGTACCAGCATTTGTTGACAAGAACATCTCATCGTCCCCAGTGAGCTAAATCAAAAAAATGCCACAACTGTGAAGTTGATACCTTAACTGTGCATCTTCCCACCATCTACCTGAGCATCTACATGAGCTATGACAGGTTACAGCAATGGTCCATTTGCAGTTTTGAAGTGGCAGTGTTATCTACCATACTGAAACCTAAACCAAAAAAACCAAACTACTTCCCCTAGCATTGAATTTTCCCTCCCTGGTTCCTGTCAGCCCAGGCAGGACAGCATGTGCAGTGTCAGACATGTCTCCACATGCAAGCTTCCAGTTGATTTCCAGTAATTATTTTTTATGAAAAGGTCACACTGTACCTGTGCACCTAAACCATGCCAAGGTGTCAATAAATTTTCTGTCACATGGTCAGTACAATAATGAACTAAGATCTAAGCTTACTTCCCATCATCTGCTGAGGAAAGCAAAAAAAACCTGTCACTGCCAGCTTTGACCATGGTAAGAGCTAATGACCTAGAAATGGTTCTCTTCCTTTAAAGTGACATTTCCCCATGTATATTTTACTTTTATGTATGTGCTCTGGTGCCTTGTGACAGATGCCCATAAAATATTTACAATAATGAAGCAGTAACCTACATTTGGAAGGTTCAGATATTCTAAGTTAAAAGTCACTCATTTAATTAGCCTCAGATACACATCTTTATTACAGCAAAGCATGTGTGTCAAACTGTTCACAGTGTTTGCATCAGTTTATTTATTAGAAATATAAAAATCAGGTACAGACATTTCAGGATGATGTTGGAATGAAGGAAAACATATTACTTCCCTGCCTTTGCTGGCTTTGTAAGCAAGCATACTTTTGCAATATTGTGCAGACAAACATGCAATATCTGCTGTCATTGTTCACATCCAGAGCAGATGGGAAACTACTGTCCTAGCAAGCCCTCTGTGCAGCAGGGTACTGATCATTTTAAAAGATTTAGAGGATAGGTCAGAGTGTGGTGAAGTAGCTTGATGTTGTGATCCAAGGAACTCTTTCAAGAGGCTTAGATACCTTCATGCATTCAGTTCACAATCTTAACTAGCCTTTACATATTTTCAAAACATTTTTTTTCCTCTGACAGTCAAGCAATAAAATATTCTGAGGGAAGGCCTTTGCTTTGGAATTTACTTGGATAGCAGCTCCTTTAAGTACTGCACTGGATCTTTTCCATTACATTCCTTCATTTCCTAAAAAAGTCTAAGTACAGAGATATACAGCAACCCATTTTCCTCATATACCATCCACAAAGAGAAATGACTTCTCTTCCTCCCTCTGGTGGCAAACCCAGGACTTTTTCTGCCACTTATGGATCACTGGGGCAACAATCAATTTATCACTCATCTCTCAAATTTCTTTATCTCATACCTAGAGGCAGGTATTGACACTACAAAACTGAAGCTGGATGCACGTCAGAAGTCTTGAAGAGTTCCTGATGAATTGCTGGTAGTTGGCCAGTAAAAGACTTATTTTGTAGCTTTTATAAATATGATCACCTTGTACCAGCTGGTGTGTGATTCATGCATACAGCCCACCAAAGGAAACATTTAAAAGTAGAAACAGCCTTACAGAAAGGTACAAAACTATTTGATACATGTTCAGCTTCAGAAAACTTGGCATTTAAATGGAAGGACATTTATGTAATATAAAAGCAAGCTGCATTTTTATTGTTTGCTTATAAAATTGTAATTTCTTTTTTTAGTTATTTCTAATTCCTCCTAAATATGCAGAAAACTCTATTCACCAGACTATTGTATCAACCCCTTACCTTCTCACCAAGCTTTCTGAGGGCAGTCAGGATTTCCAGTTTCTGTTGGGTGTACAAGTCTCGTGGCAACTTCCCAACCATTAAGTCTCTGTCCATCTGCACGCCAGGGGGAAAAAAAAGTCCAAATATATAAGCTTCCCATTATTTCACTCATCACAACAGCATGAGAAATGCAACAGCCTAAAAAAATCATCAGTAATCATGGACCCACAGCAGTAAGGGACAAAGCTATCTATGATTTAAAAGATGTCTGTGAAGTTTTTCTGAACGTTCAGCAAATACTCTTTATCCCTAACCTTAACTTACTTGATTTCTCCAAACTTGAATCTCTTTTTATCAAATAATGATAATCACCTAAAATCACTGGTACATGGAGGAATCACACTTGATTTCATTTTATCCAGATCTTCATTTTAGATCTCTGAAACATCAAGTGCACTCTCCAGTCCTCACTACAATCACAGACTTTCTATTTGCAGTTTCCTCAGTTCATCCTGCTAATCCCATTTTTGCTTTGAAGCAGGAAGATAGAAGATAACTCAAGAAATACACAGAGTTGTCCCCATTACCTCAGTAAACATTTAAAACTGAACAAATTCTGAAAGAGAACTTCTCTTTCAGACTTTACCACCAAGTTTTCCAGCACGCTCAGTGCTTTCCTTGCAATCATTACATACTTGAATCAGTCCAGCTCAAATAAACAGTTTTTGCAGCAAAACAGAATTCTTCACCTCTGCCAGCCTTGTCCTCAATTGCCTCGGCTGCTTCTTTGCAAACATTCTAATCACTTCTGGAGTTTTAAATGCTTGGCTGATGGCTGCTTGTATTGCCTGCAAGGAAAAGATCAAGAATGACCAGGACTAACAGGAATCACAAATTACAGCTGCAGGATGAGATTAATGAAGGCTGGAGAGCATCGTTGTTATCCTCTGCATCATTTGATACACAAAGATCAGCTTTTTTTTCATAATCATGGAAGTGAAATTAAAAAAAAAAAAGACCTTTATGGAGGGCTTAAAGAATCCTCTAATTAGTGTAACTAGAATGAGAAAGAGCTGTGAAACTTTTCATTACTGTCCAGGTCTTAATTCCTACTAATTTCCAACACCTTCCTGATACTAGCACATCACAGTTTTAATGCCCACACTGATGACTTCAGCTCTTCTAAGGGTAAGCAGAATGTAAATGATGAGGCAAACATCCTACTGTTATTCAAAATCCTCTGTGGATTATCAAAATTATCACCATAGTTATCTTTGGACAAATCATAGTCTCTCTGGAAACAAGATCCTAAAACAAAGTTCAGAAAGAAAAAAACATTCTCCAATTAAGCATTTGAAAAGAGAGAAGATGCATCAGAAGTCTGGAAGTCAACATAAAATGAGATCAATAATATAAATAAATATAAAAGATATAGACATATAATAATATAATAAAAGAACATCAAGTCACACAGTCATTCCTAAAGCCTTTTCATCTGGACTAGTATGAATCTGAAACACAAATCAGCAGTAGCAGCTACCTTATGCCTTCTCACCAACAGGCATGAACTATTTCTCATGATACATGAGAAATATCCTGGACTGTCTGCCACACATTTTATATTATTTTTCATTATTTTACGTTATTACCTAATATTAAGGATCAGATATATTTAGTTCCTGCAATGTCCTACAGTGTTATGGTTGTAATTCATCAATATTTTTTTCCCCTTTTAAAATGAAGACACCTATCCAAGTTTTTTACACATACAGGTATATTAAATTATAAAAAACATTATTTACATAGATCTAGAGTTCACATAAATATTACAGTGAAATATATCTATTTGCTGTTTTATTGACTCCAGGCAGAACCTGAACTTTTCTTAGCAACACATCATCCTTACCAGTTGCATCCCACTGAGCTCATCCACCAAAGTCATATCTCCAGACATAATCTTCTTCAGGGAGTCATTGAACTCACTCAGCTGCTCTAGAGTTTCTCTTTTGGTCTCTTCGTACTCATCTGCATCCAGCTCCTCTCTAAAGAAGACCCAAGAAGACACATTAATTCACAGGATTTAACCTGAGACATCCCATGGAGCAAAGAGCACATCATGGAGCTTGATTCCCCAGGCAGTACTGAGGTGTTCCCATCTCTGCAGGCTGCTCTGCTCTGGCCCTCTCAGCTCCTATCCAGCTCATGCATGGACACTTTGATTGGGTTTGCACCCCTCCCAGCCACCTGCATGGTTTGTACAAAGTCACTGAAAATAAAAAAGTCCTAATAGTAAACGAGATACCTCACACCTGGAACAGTATTTAATAGTATTTTTGGATCTTAACAAAAATATGCAGTGAAATTGTCTTGCTCAAAGCTACAGTGAATGAGTATCTCCTCACCCAAAGCCATCTACCTAGGAATAACTGATCCTGCAGTCTAAACCTTGCCCGATTCCCAGAACAGCACTACCACCCCTTGGCAGTTCTAATTGTTCTTGAAAAAGATACATACTGCTTGGACAAGTTAGAACTAGAGTCAGAGAAAGCATCTAAACACAGGGTGCTTAAATGCAAGGACTAAAACAAATAAAAGCCCAACCTTCTTGATAATTCACTGTCTCAAATTGTATCAACCCACAGAAGACTAATACAAAATCACATTAAGTTAGACAAACTAAAAAGAGAACAATTCCACCCCCCCAAGCATCCATAATTATAAGATAAACCAAAAGAGCCACAAAAGCTATTTGTTCACTGCTATTAAAAATCCCATAGAGAAATTGTGATTTTTGTGAACAGCTATTAAAAGTCACACTGAAATATAACATTTCCAAAAAATATTGAGTATTTTTGCTTGCATTTTTCTCAGATATATAAGACAATCTTAATAAAGCTTTTAAAAATAATTTTTACTGACACCAATATCCTACATAATTTAAAAACAGAAAGCCATAGCAAGACACAAACATAAATATGTCCCCCCACTCCAATATTTTTGAAAGGTACCACTTTCTTCTGCCAACCACCTAAGAAAAATACTATCATATAAGAGGAAAGCAACTATTTTATTACCTGCATTCTTCCAGATCTTGAAGTTGCTGCATTAATCTGTCCAACTGCTCCTCCAAGTTTTGTTTTAGCTTACTTGTCTCTGTTGTTCCTCTTGAAGCCATTTTCTGTTTTCACACGAAAATGTTTTTACATGACACTCCTAAGAGAAAGTACATTTTATTGTTTGTATCAGCAACTTAAAACATATTTAAAATGCTCGAAATATGAAAATTATGCACTATCTTGCTAATGGAATGTTTAATCACAACACCCGGAGATCCTTGCAGCGGAAACACAGAAATGCCAGGCTGTGTGTACAGGATTATCTTCATAGCAAGAGGCCGTTCACCAGGGAAGTAACTCCAACGGCCACAGCACATAAAACCAAGCGAGTGTCACACCAAGTAGCAATTACTGAAATACAGAGGCCCCGCTATATGCGACAATAGATTCGAGCCTTCAATGACCCCTTGGAACGCTACTCAGGAGACAGCCCGGGTGCAGGTGTCTGAAGCACGGCAACACCTCAGGCAGCACCAGCGGCTGCAGAGAACCAACGCACCGGAGAGGAACGCGGCCCTCCCCGGGGATCGTCCCGGGGCGGACTCAGCGCCGGCGGCCCGCGGGACATCCCGGCCTCACGGCCGGGTCTGAGGGGCCTCGCCACCGCCGCCGGCGGGCGACAAGGAAACGCGGCCCTCCCTCCGGAACGGGCGAGCGCGGAGAGCCAAGCCGGGAGGAGAAGGCGGAACTCGGGCGCTACCCGGGGCCCGCCTGCCCGTTCCCAGGCCAGACTCTGGCCCCGCTCGTCCCCCCTCCGCCCGCCTGGCCCCGGCCCCTCACCCCTGAGCCGGGCAGGCCGCGTCAGGGCGGGCCCAGCCCATCCCGGCCCTCCGGCGCCGCTTCCGCCGCGCGCGGGCCAATGAGCGCGAGCGGCGCGGCGGGCCCGGCCGAGCGGGGACAGCGCCGAGGGTGAGCGGGCCGGGCGGCGGGGCCCACCGGGCACGGGCGGCGAGGGGCATGCACTGGGCGGGGACCGGCCCCCCGTGCAGGCCCCCGGGGTGGGCAGCTGCGGGAGGGTGTCACTGAAGCGTCCAGCGTCCACATCATGCTTGTACTCTATATATATACTGATATATAAACATATTTGGCAGATATTTGCCTCCAACATAAATGAGATTGAGCAGAGCATCCTTACCTGCTTATCCGCGAAAGCTGCCTGGCAAGTTGGGCTCCAGAGCCATCCTAAAACCTGCTGTAGGCATATTTTGATGTCTTTTAGTGCAAATACATGTCCAGCCCAGTTAAGCACTAGCAGGACTGTGATCAGTACACACTAAAAAGTCACAATGAAATATAGCATTTCAAAGAAAATACTGGATTGGGTGGGATTATGTAAACGCATGATGAGATTACATGTAAGCATGTATGTAAGGAGTCCTTCAGAGGAAGTGAAAATTGTCCAGGTTGTATGTCCTACACTTACAGAAAACCTCAGTGAAGGCCATTTTACTTTTATTATACAATAAGAATAGGTCTAGTTCCATTACAGCTCAGACACTCTCTGGGTGTTGATCATCCTTGGACCTTGTCTTTTTTTACCTCTCTGGCATATGCAAATTGTATAGCTTTTCCAAAAAAGTTAGAGCTGTGTGAAGGTGGTTCCATAGAAAGCAGATCCCATCTCTGATGGTGCTGTGGTGGTTATAGGATGAGATAACAGTGAAGGCAATCGTGTCACTGATTACCTCTGATGTCAGATACTGAGTAAGAGGGTAGACCGTGGGTAACTCATGTAAGCACAGTTAACTNCCACTTCTCTGACTCTGTCTCTGAAGTGACTCCTGGCCTGGCTTGGGGCGAGTCAATACCTCTCATTTCCTCTGCTCCCCACATCAACCATGCAGCTGTTTTCTGTGCAAACAGTGCTACATCGAGGGTGTCAGTGCAAATTAGGAGACTGAGGGGATGTGGAAACTATGAAATTCTATGTGTACTCTCGATATGGAATGCTACAAGGTGAGTTTATGAGATAATGATTGCCTGTTTCTGTAAAATGTAAAATAAGCAGCATGGAGAGGGACATTTGACTAACTCCCAAAAAAGCACTCTGTATTTTCGTCTTAAAATTTTCTACTTTTTTTGTACTTTGTTTTTTTTAAGGAAAAAAAATCAACCTTTTTTCAGTTTTGCAGCATGAGTTACTCTGTTGAAAGTAGGATTTGTGCATTACAAAGGCAGTCTAATTCCTCTCCTCTCTGTTCCCATAGTAACTCTCCTAGCCATGCCCCTGTGAAGGCTGCATTTCAAGTACCACCAGCCCTTCCACTGCTGAGCTACTCTGCAGTAATAAAGAATATTTTAAAAGTCTGTGAAACTCTTGAAAGCACAGAAAAGTACTAACACTTACAAAATACGAAGCCGTGCATGAGTTCCTTTTATCTGCAGGCTGTTTGATGTTAGGACACAGTCACTGTTACAAGGTTTGGCTGTGATGGTGTCTCAGCTATGAACATCACTCAGCCTCTCTGTAAGGGAGACAGAATATGAGGGTGACCTTGTGGGATTTTTCCAGGTGGTGATGTTGCTGTAGAAACAATGGCAGATAATTCTGTGCTCCTCAGGATGTCTCAGACATCTTTCAAACAGCAACAGCAAGAGAATGGCCCATCCAGTTCTCCTTTGTTAGGCCAGGCTGTGGGAAAACATCTTGGCAAGCCAGAATATTCTGAGGAAAGAACACAGAAGCAAAAATGTGTGTGAGGAGAAAGTGAAGTGTGAGAAGTTAAATGATAAATAGTGAAATTTCCTTGTTTTCAGCAATTCTTAAGCAGCTTTCTGAAACTGAAGCTCAGAATTGGAACAGAGCTGTGGTATTTTAGAAAAGGGGAAAACCCTCAGTATTTAGTTGCAGCTTTTACTGAACTTCTGTTAATTCACTATTCTTCTCTCACCTTTTCTGCTGGTACATCTAACGCTGCAACACAAAGCAGACTGACTTTTCTCATGTTTAGTCCATAGCATTCTCTGCCCACATACCATGCTGAATTATATAAATTACCCCTCTTTAGATTTTGTATTTTAGAAAATGCAAGTAAATCCTGAGTGAAGAAGTGTTGACACTGTTTTCCTCCAAAATGTAATACAAATAATATGTGACACAATATTGATTTTATAGATGATGCTGGAAAGGCTCACTGCAATTTAGAGAGGCAAGACTAGGAACGGTCAAAGGATGTTCTATGTCTCCCTATAAGCACTAGAAGGAAGTTACTTAACAAGGAAGTTCCCTGCCCATGTCTCTTGGCAGTTGATTGGCACTGGCATCTTAAAAAAGGTGCAAAGTTCTAATAAAGTGTGTCCTGCAATCAGGACAGATAATATCTCCACATACAGTTTAAAAGCATGAACTGCTTTTCTTCACAGGGGGCTGTACCCCATCCTCTCTGGGCAAGCAGCCTCTTTGCAGTGATTTCTTATTTTAATCACTTAAAATTTGGACAATAAAGTGTCACATGAACAACATAAACAATCACAGACCAGGTGTTGATGGAAGAAAAATACAGCATTCAATTTGATCTTGAAATTTTATCTTCTGCTTATTGGCAGCACAAGTAAGTACCTATAACTCCCTTAATCCCATTTCTTGTAGTGGCTGGTACCTGGCACCAACATTGTCCACTTGGCTCCGTGGCTGTGAGGAATGGCTATGGAAGATCCTGACAGAAAGACTGAAGTGGTACTGCTGGCCTGTGGGTCCTTCAATCCCATCACCAACATGCACCTGAGGCTCTTTGAGCTGGCTAAAGACTACTTCCATGAAACAGGTAGGATGGGTATTTATATCATTCAGGATAGCTTTGATAACCAGACACTCATATGTTACGGTGAATATTTTGAATGCCTGTTTGACAGTGACAGATATTTTTGCAAATGCTAATTAGATATTGAAGCTGGTATTTGTTTGGCTTATACAAAACCGTGTAGGCCATTATGAGAGAATTAGTTACTTAGTACTGATTTTAAGGAGCTAAAGCACAGGTTTTGTGGTTTAGAGAAATATATCTTTCTAATATATCTAATATATCTTATTAACTGTTTCATTGTGCTGCCCTGACAGTGCAGAGGTGTCCTGTATTTTTCCACTGGGCTGGCTATCAGCTGCCATTGCACTGGATAATGGTTATGTCACAGGTTAAATACAATGCAGGGGAAGTAACATCTGCTCAACCGCTTCTCGTGTTCTTTTGTGATGTGATTTTTTCCACAGGAAAATACAAAGTAATCAAAGGCATTATTTCACCAGTGGGTGATGCATATAAGAAGAAGGGTCTGATCAGTGCAAATCACCGAGTGGCTATGGCAAAACTGGCTACAAAAAACTCAGATTGGGTGGAAGTCGATGATTGGGAAAGCTGCCAGAGCGAGTGGTTGGAAACACTAAAAGTTTTAAGGTATTCTTCAGCTGACCTCTAAAAGGTCTCATGAACCTTAGGAATGGTGTTAATGCTAACAAGTTGGGATAATTGCAAACTAACCCCAAATCATATGAATAGACTGACTAAATTAAAAAGTACTATTTATATGAATGTTGAAAATTAAATACTGCATCATTAGTCCTAAACATACAAAAAATGAGCCTGTGAACAACTTTTAGGATACATCATTTCTTAGGCATTATTCAATTTTTGTGCTGAAAGGGTATTCATGGGGAAGAACAGAGACTAGAACAGGGCAGACATGCTATACAGGTTTCCCTCCTTTGACCCTGATTGTGCTGTGCTGCCCATTTGTGTATTTAAAGACTGGCATGAGAAATGTCTGAAGGAGTATTTTCTGAGTATTATGTTTTACTCTTTCAGTCATTGCTACTTCATTGAGATTTTTATTATTAAAATGATTTTTTATTAAAGAAAGAAACAAACCAACCTTGTTGTTGTTGCTTTAAAATCTTTGCACTTTGACCACACATGGCCAAGCTCTAACAAGTCCCTGTTTCTGCAGATCAGCTCTTGGTAGGGCTGTCTGTGAAAGTACTACAGTGAGGAGTAGAGATAGGTTCTTTAGTAGGCCATACTATCTGAATTTTCTCCTACATCTCTAAAATACCTAAAATACGTCTCTTTTGCAGGTATCATCATCAAAAACTTTTATCTGCTGATGTCACTAATAATCTGCAGGATGCGGTACCCATGACAAAGCTGGGACGGAAGAGAAAACAGCAACCAAATAGGCATGAGCCCATTAAAAAGAAAAATCAAAGTCCGGTTGTAAAAAGTTAAGTCTGTTTGCAAATGAAATGGTTAATGGTCCTTGTTATTTCAAGAGAATTGCACTGATGTGTAGCTTTTATGGTAGCTCTTGGTTCTGATGTCACTCAGTAACCTTATTCCCTTAGATTCTCAGCATAAGGCATTAGATCCCTTTAATGAAGGGACTCACATAACCTTTATTCAGAAAAATCCTGTACTGAGGCTACTAAGTATCAATTATATAGTCTGAATCTCTTTTTAAATTTCATTCCCTTGTCTCATCTTTAACAAAGATACAGAGAGAGAGAGCCAAGGAATTAAATGTCCCTGTCAAGTTTGCTAATATCTGGTGGCCTAAACCAAGCCCTATTTCTCACTTAATTTTCTCTTTAAGGTGTCCCACAGGTTAAACTGCTTTGTGGCAGTGACATGCTGGAATCTTTTGGGATCCCCAATCTGTGGAAGTTGGAGGACATCACTGAAATTGTGGAGAAACACGGCCTTGTGTGTATCAGTAGGGCTGGAAGCGATGTTCAGAAATTCATCTACGAATCTGATATTTTGTGGAAACATAAGAATAACATTCACCTTGTGGAAGAATGGATCACAAATGATATTTCCTCCACCAAGATCCGGAGAGCCCTGCGGAGGGGTCAGAGCATTCGTTACCTGGTGCCCGATGTAGTTCGGGCGTACATTGAGAAGAACGAGCTGTACAGCCCGGAGAGCGAGGACAGGAATGCTGGCGTGGTCTTGGCTCCCTTACAGAAACATGCAAGTGACTCCAACAACTCACAGGCCCTAAACAACTAACGTACTGTCTGCTGTGAAAAAAATACATTTCAGGAAATGTGTTTTCTAGGGGTTGGTTTGGGGTTTTTCTTAGGTAGACAGTGGGCTAATTCTGTACATCTGTAGTTGCTGATGAGGTTTGGTGCACTCAGCGATTGGACCTGCACAACCTTTTCCAAGTCCAATAATTTCCAAGATTTTCACATTTAAGCATTTTGTCCCAGTGCACTGAAGTGAGTATAAGAATTCACACTGGCATAAGAAAACTGCAAATGTATAAGCAAAACAAATTAAAATGTTCTGATTAGTTTTAACTCAAACTGCTCTGCTGTTTATAAAACAGTAACACAAATATTTTTAATAACTTACAGAGTCTTAACAAAATTATCTGGTTTCAAGATGTACCATTTACTTAGAGTAAATCTGTGTAATTCTGGCTTGTTTTTTTTTAATTGTCAACATGTAATTCACCTCAAAAAAATTATTTAGCTCTATCCTGGAAGGGAAGAATTTCTTCTTGGCTGAAGTGGTGCTAGGTACAGCATGCTTTGAGCTGCTTGTTTGCTGTCATGCAATTTGCTTCCTGAAATGTCTTGGGCTTTACTTTTCCATTCATATCTCCAGGGCTGTAATGTTAAGCTCAGTATTGTTTCTGATGGAAGGACAAACCTACCTCAGAAACTGGTTTAAAGCCTTTGATTTAATAGATAGAAATTAAAAATAGTGTCATTGCACTGATTCTCAAACACTTGTCCCTTTATTACAAATAATAAATTTATTTCAAATAATAAGGTATCCTTTACTTTTGAGCCACAAATAGAATATAATTATATATGGCCAGAATTGCATTCTGTTACTAGAGTTGAGAGAAAATGGTAGGATATCAATACTGATCATAAATGAAATATTTTTCTTTGCTAGAAATCTGATTTTGAATCTAACAGTACATTGTCTGCATTATGTGAACACAAGCTAGAGAGGCACTGTGACTGTTGTACCTCCCTTTATTTGCTGCTATCCCATTTTTGTTTGGATTATGTGCCTTATTAAGAATGCCAAGGTTTACAAGCCACTTTCTCATGGGTCAACAGCTCTTTCATGGGATCTACACAAGATGACTCTGGTCTCATTTTTCAGATCAGCAAATCCAGCTGAATGTGAGACTCTCCAGGCAGGTGGCCAAGATGCTGTTGGGCAAATCTAGACCCAGGGACGTGTTCCACAATCATGACTGACTGCTTGGTATGGATCCTTTGTTTTACTGGTGGGATCCAGGAACCTGCCTGTTAACAGCACTAGAAATAACTGCACACTGGCCATCTCCTGTTCAATCAGTTATAAGCAGCAGCACCACAGTCAGTGCTGGGGCAGAACAAGGATGTCACACAGGTAAAAGTTTCAGGAGTGGGCTCTTGTCAGACCTTAAAGAGAACACAAGGTCCTTGCACCTCACATGTCATTTAGACTCAAAATATTTTATTAATGCAGCTACAGCAGCAGGACCCACCTGATCTGCTTCTGTAATGAGGCCACATCCCTAAAGGAATGTGTTAGATGCTCAGTGCTGCACAGCAACTAGGATGGAAATGGAAAACGTATTTCCACAAAAATGAAATAAGAAATCTGAAGGGAGAAAGAAATTTAACTTTCTCACATCTGAACTTTCAGATGTGGCCAGGGCAAGAAGCAGTTCTTAGAAGCTCCATAGGCGATTCTGTGGCTGAAGCTTGGAAGAGTAACCATAGTGCCCTTTAGAGGTCTTTGTGTGAGGTTTGAGTACTGATTTACAGAAAGAAGGACCACACTCCAGATTATCTACAAAATTTAAATTAAAATGTTGTATCTGGGCTTTGACACAGGACTTAGCAAGTACTGGCTTCTCTTTGCTTGCAAGAGTCAGTAGTATTGCAACAATGCTTTACTACCATAATTTCTTAACACCAAATTGTGTGTGAGATGTTACTATTTGAGTCCAGGAAACAGTAATTTTCATTTCTCAGTGCCATTCCTGGGTTAGTGTAGGTTAGAGAACAATATCCATCTGCAAACAGGAAACAAGTTTTGATGTCCTGAGTTCCTACTCGCATGATTCTGTGAGTCATATGGGTCAAACTGCCAACTCTGAAAACAGAACTAAAGTTTGGGGAAACTTCCCTGCAAAGTATTACCCTTCAGCCTAACACAAGTCAGTAAATAAATAAATGTAGTAAGTATAAGTGTGTTTCCTCATCTCTAAATCCCTTATTTCCTCACTTATAGATTGCCCATGTCCTTTCTCTTCAAAGTCAAGCATTTTTTATTCACTTTTCAAAACACATTGCTGGGTCATCAGGGATTTCTATCACTTCTTTGCTGAAGGTAAATTCCAACACTGAAGCTTATCTGCTGCATCATGTGCTCCACTACCTGTGTGCTCTACCACAATGTGTAGCATCTAATAAAACATCAGTGGGAACAGCCCCTGTATCATCTTTCCTTTATGTGTCAAGAACACAAAGCAAAAGCAGGAGCTACATATCCTATATACACAAGATTACTTTTTGAATTCTGCTTACTATTTACTCCAGACATAAACGAACATGATATAATTCTTACCTCTGTGTCATAGGTATTGCTTTAAAACTTATTGGTATAATACAATCCACAGTTTAACAGTCAAACCATATCTGTTCTAGTACAACATGTCTTTACAGGGGTACATCACCTATTCAACAAATATCTGGATTTCAGATCATAAAGCCCCAGATCTAATAAACGTGCAGGAAACCTTAGTAATGACAAAATTAGTCGCTTTAAAGTATACAAGATGGTCCTAAATGGTTTAAACCTGTTTTTGGCTTGCATTGTGGCTCTTGAGCTATTAACATTTGCTCCACACAAAGATTTCAGACACGGTGAACTTTTCCCTCCAAGGCAGCTGAAGCCATTCTACAAATACCCTCTCACCCACTGGCTCAGCAGTAGCACCCTTCCCCTCCAGCAGAAAGGTCCTGGGATGTAATCCCACCCACAGGCTGCCTTATAAAAGGCCTGGCTAGAAAAATACATTTGCATTTTTGACTGGCTCTTCCTTCTACTGTGTGGCAATGCCTGTGGATTTCAGTGGAACCTGGAACCTTGTCAGCAATGACAACTTTGAAGGTTATATGGTGGCCTTAGGTAGGTGAAAATACCTGATTCTGTCCTTCCTTCCTTCTCCCATAAGAGTCTTCTTGAATTTGAAGGAGTGCCCTTCATTTCACCCTATTTAAGGTGTAGAGTGCATAGAGTTCTTGTTAATTCTTTCAATGCCTTTCCTCTGACAAAGGATGAGAGTAGGCATTAACCTCTTGCTAAGTGGGGATTAAGTCTGAAACCAAGCTTGGGTGTCTCTGTGGGAGAAGCCAGCTCTCTCCAGGAGTCTTCTGTCTCAAAGTCCTGGAAATCTTGCATAAGAATTGTGCAACAATTGAATAAACTGGTTTTCAAGGAGTAAAAACTACAAGAGGACAACTTAATCTGTGTAACATGCAGCTTTAAACAAAATGAAGGGTTCCAATAAAACAACAAAATGCTGCAAAGCAGTAAGGTCAAACTACCTAAGAAATCCTTCTGGTAGTAACTTTATTACTAAGTTAAGTCCTGGCTTGCAGAATGGCTGGTGATAAATACAACTCTTAATTTTATATTTCCCTCCTGTCCAAGGTATTGACTTTGCAACACGCAAAATAGCAAAAATGCTGAAGCCTCAGAAAGTGATCAAACAAGATGGTGATTCATTCTATATCCATACCACTAGCACGTTCAGAGATTACTTGCTTGAATTCAAAGTTGGAGAAGAGTTTGAGGAAGATAATAAAGGCTTGGATAACAGAAAATGCAAGGTAAGAGTGAATCTACAAGAGGTGGTGACAAAATTAAGATACCATGATCAATCCAGATACTTGAGCAGAAATTGTTTCAAGATACTATTTGTAGTGCAAGATGGCAGTAGGAGCCTGAGTTACAAAGAGTGTCACTTTCACTCAGGAGTAACATCTAAGTCCTCTTTTATCCAGGAAAATGCACATTTTCTACAAGTATCTTGCAGAACTGAGACAGACATGCAGAAACACTTTTTTGTTCCCTGTTCTACAGAGCCTTGTTACCTGGGAAAATGACAAACTTGTCTGTGTCCAGACGGGTGAGAAGAAGAACAGGGGCTGGACTCACTGGCTTGAAGGGGATGACCTCCACCTGGTATTGACAGATTTCTACTAATTATATCTCTGTATGGCAAAAATTAGGTTTATATTGTGGTCATAGTGTGTACAAGTCTTCTGGCTCTGTAGGATGTGTAATGGATGGCACATAGTGAGCACATTCTGCTTTGAAACAGCTTCATTGTTTCACTGTAATGTGTAATTAAATTTGGAATGTTAAGCATAAGTTATTAGCATGGCTGGAGCAGTGGCAAAAGACCTATGTTCAGTTTTGGAAGCAGTCCCCTTGATTACTATATATATGTATACCCTTATTGGGGGTTTCTGGTTTATATTTTTTTGTTTGTTTATTTTTTGGTTTTTAGGAGCTTCGTTGTGAGAACCAAGTATGTAAACAGGTCTTCAAGAGAGCTTGAATCTGTGTGTTGTGCTGGGTCCTGCCTGCAGGGACAGCTCTGCACAGGAGCCTCATGTCCAGTGAGGGCTCTATGGACAAGAACTGACTCCTGTACCTATTAACCTGAATGGTCTGAAGTTTCTGGCTCAGGAAATAAGTCTGCTGTTGCCAGTGTTAAAGATCTGATTTTTGCTAATAAATGCCCCAAACCAAACTAATCTCAAGTACCTTACTATTGAACATGTTTTTCTGGAGGGAAAAACCCAACCCAAAACATAAGTGATGAGGCCTGGGTCTCTAGGTAATCAAAAGTAAATTAAAACAAAAAAACCTGCCAATTCTAAGAGGCATGTCAACATCAAACAAAATGGGGAGTTGGGTGCTGATAGAGAAGGGAAGATAACAAATAATGAAACAACAAAAAATATGGATTTATTTTTCAAAATGCTTCTCTTTAAGATGTAGACCACTACTTTACTTGCTTGTGTCTTACACACTGTAGTGTGAGGCCCCATACTGTGCCATAGCTGCTTTGTTCTCAAAAATAATTAAGTTGATCTTACCAGAGGAAACCAGCAAATTGCAGAACCATGAAGATGGGTCCAAATGATCCACAGGCATTCCAGTCTGCAAAATAATTGTACTCTGTAAGCATAGAGGGAAAACAATTCTGCTTTAGTTTAGCTTTATTTGCATACTACTATTAATTATTTTTCTTTATGTCCATGTATAATATTGCTCAGAAAAGTAGGGTTTTTTTCTCATGTGAACATGTAAGTTGTCAGATAAACTAGGTAGTTACAAATTACGAGTTGTTGCATATTCCTGAAGAATTTTAGTTTAAGCTTAGTACCTTATTTGCTTCACAGCAAAAAAATAATCCCTAACACTTTGAAACAACTAGCACTACCTTTCTGATAGTTCTTACCAGTTCAAAATGCTTAAAGCCACCACCAGTCAGACAAGATCTGTTGAAGCAGAGAGGCCTTTGGTTAGATTGACCCTCTCCTCTACTTACTAGACCTATATAAATTTAAGATGGTTTCCAAAATAAAAAGGAAAGAACTAATAGTCTTTATACAGTTAGGGAAATGTGGGGGCTAGCAGTAAATGCCTGGTGTTTATGCTACGGACCCTTCTGTAACTGAGTGGTTTCATTCGCTTGAAAGCAAAATTGCAGTTAGGGTGGTATGTCAGTAGAAATCACAAATCGGAGCAGCAGCCCCGCTCGCAGGCGTTTGTAACACGCAGCAGGCAGTTTTCTGCGCCACTGGGGGGCACCTCTGCAACGCGCTGCANAGGCAGTAACGACCTTGAAGGACAAGAACAGAACTTCCCAGAGAAGCATTTGAAGAAGACCACTTCAATTATCTTAAAAAATTCCAAGGAGATAAACACAAAATGAAGTGTAATCTAAAAATCGAAGGTAACAATGTACATCTATTCTACCAAAAGACTGGCAGTATATATTATGGTCCAATTACTGGTTTCCTTTCTGAGCACCCTGGTTAAGTCATCAAAATATTTTGTTAAAAAAAAATTTAGATCAATAAAGTACATTAAAGATGTATATAAAAACACAAGACTAAATATTCTACCTGCCTCATCTATGCATTAAAAAAATGGATCAATTCTATTGCTATATAATTATTTGCAGCGTGCATGAAAATATGTCCTAATTGCTCATACAGATCAGTTTGGTTCCATCTTCAGAACATCCCGTTGTCCTGCTTTTAGGGGATTCTTTCCCTTGCTGACTCAAATCACACCACCCCGTGCACAGCTCACATATTATTAGTGACTGTTCATCCTGGGCTAAAAACTTGCTGATGCAACTCTTGATTCATTTATCCTTTGCCAAAAGAGAAACTTTAAAAAATCCTTTTCTCTTTCATCCATGTGTATTATAATTTAAACAAGCTGAGCTGGGGCTGAGCCTCCAATGTACTTACATGTAACCTGGCCAGTTTGTTCTATTGCTGAGTTTCATTTGGAGTGTGAGGGAAAACATTAATATCTTCCAGAAACATACTATTCTGTGGTATAATGAGGGAATTAGGTGCAGAAAAGTTCGTAATAAAGAAAAAAAACTACTTCGTGTTCAAATTACACTTAGAAAAGGCCGAGTCCGAGTGCTCAACGGGGTCTTAGCGCTTGTTTTTTCCTTGGTATGTTACTCAGCTCGCAATAATTAGATTTAGACCCTGTGTACTCTCAATCACTCGTCACTGAGAAGGGATTAACGTTTACGGACCCATTGGAGAGGGAAAGCTTCAGCACTTTGGGATAGCAGCGTCCCTGAGCGGCAGCTGCCCCCTTCCCGCCCTTGTTCCCGCCCCTCCCGGACCCCACACGGACAGCGGGGCCGCTTGCCCCGTGCCCCCTCAGGAGCCCCGCGGCCGCCCTCACCCAGACCGCCGCTAACACCGGGCCCCCTCAGGAGCCCCGCGGCCGCCCTTACCCAGACTGCCGCTTGCCCCGGGCCCCCTCAGGAGCCCCGCGGCCGCCCTCACCCAGACTGCCACTAACTCCGGGCCCCCTCAGGAGGCCCGCGGCCGCCCTTACTCAGACTGCCGCTAACACCGGGCCCCCTCAGGAGCCCCGCGGCCGCCCTCACCCAGACTGCCGCTTGCCCCGGGCCCCCTCAGGAGCCCCGCGGCCGCCCTCACCCAGACTGCCACTAACTCCGGGCCCCCTCAGGAGCCCCGCGGCCGCCCTCACCCAGACTGCCGCTAACTCCGGGCCCCCTCAGGAGCCCTGCGGCCGCCCTCACCCAGACCGCCGCTTGCCCCGGGCCCCCTCAGGAGCCCCGCGGCCGCCCTCACCCAGACCGCCGCCACCCCCGGCCCCGCCTTTCCCGGGCCCCTCACGGGCCCCGCCCCTCCCGCCGCGGCGGAGCTGGAGGTGGCCCCGCCCCTCCCGCCCCTCCCGGCTCTGCCATTGGCCGGCGTGGCGCGCGCGCGGCCCCGGCGTGCCCGGCCCCCTGCGGGGTCACGTGATCCCCAAGATGGCCGCCGCCGCCCTGTTGTTTTGATGAATAATCTCTGCGCGGGGCAGCGGCCGCGGGCGGGCGGGGGCCGGGGTCGAGAACTCTGAGGGACGCGGGGGCACCAGGAGGGCGGCTTCCTCTCGGCCGCGGCGGCAGCTGAGGCGCGGGTGGGCGGCAGGGAGAGGGCCGGGGGCGGCGGTGCTGCCGGCGGGCGAGGCGCGGCGCGGTCGCCCCGGAGATGCCCTTGTGAGGCGGCCCGGGGGGCAGCGGCGGCAGGAGAGCGCTGCCTCGGAGCGGCCCCGCGGCGGGGCGCAGGAACGCGCCCTCCCTCCGGGCACCATTAAGAGGAAGGCGATGGAGGAGCTGAGCGCGGACGAGGCGAGTGCGCGGGGCCGGGGCCTGAGGGGGCAGGTGGGCCCCGCGGGGAGGGGGCGCTGGGCTGTGCTCGGACCCGGGGGTGGCGTTTGGCTGTGCGAGAAGCGATCCTGGGAAGCTCTGTATTCGCCCTGTGTCTGTGCTCGGTGTTTTTCTCTTCCCTCCTGTGTCGGGGCTGTCCCTGACCCGCGATCCCCCGCCTCGGCCATGGGGTTGGGTTGCTGCTCTCCTGGTTAATTGTTTATTCTCTGCTTCCATCTGCCAGGTAGCCTTTGTCTGCAGCGTGTTCCCTCTCTGTGTCCAGTACTAGGCGTTTATGTGTTCTTTGTGTGTGATTTGGAATTTTTGCTTCCTTGCTTCTCTCTTTGCTGAGAAGCAAGATGGGTGTGTTTGTGGTCTTATATTTAGTATCATTTCTTCTTGAAGCAGCTTGAAACAGGCTTGTCAGTTTTCCAGTTTCCTTTGATTTCTTTTCTTTATTTATTCAAGTTCTTTGTCTTTCACTGAAGAATTCTCGTGTTATGCTGTAATTAGCAAACATCTATCTATAACGTGTATATTCTATTCACATAGAATAAGATGAACTGTTCCTTGTTTCTTTGTTTTAAAGGATGCTACTTTAATTTGTTTTTTAATATAGAGTAAGGTCTTAAGTTTTGTCCATATATTAGAGGACTTCCAAATGAATTATGTCCTGGATATAATATATCAGGATCTAGGGAGTTTCCCACTGTAATCCTGAAATCATGTAAGCTTGGAATCTCTCATATCTTTAAAATAATAATTTATTATTAATGTGTATTACATGCATACCAAATGTATTGTATTGGACCTGCTGCAATACAGGCTCAATGCTGTACTTGTATTCCAGGGATGATCAAAAGAAATTATTTTTTTTTCCATCCGTATCTTATAGTGGGACTGTAGAACAGAGTGGCTGCTGTTGTCACTCGGATTCGTATTCCAAAAAGTTGGGATGGTTTTGATGATGCTGTCTGTGTTGCATCATGATCCAGGAGAAAATGCTGTGTGCTGTTTACTTGATGAAGGTCCTCATGCTCTGTGGAAGCACTGAGAAAAGGAATACAGTTCCCATGTTGGGAAGAGTGGGATGGGACACTGGTGTTGTAAATCTGCTGTGAAAAAGGATCTCCAATTTTACAGGTGTATTTCATGAGTACTTTGTTTACATGCAGCTCTTCTCATTGTTGAACTGCCCTGATCCTGAGGTGTTTTATGATTAATTTCAGAATTATTTAACCTATGTAAGCTTATTTGTGTCACTGCCTCAGCACATTACTGACATCATCAAAACAACTGCATCATGGATCTGAGGATGCAGGAAAGGAGTTCTCCAGTGAGGACTCATCCACCTTTTTTGGCAAAATGTTTGTCTCCAGTGACTTTTCTGCATCCTTCTTGTCCAGCTCAGCAAGGACCAAGCCGAATGGTCTTTTAGGTGATTGCTTGCACAATCTCGTATTATTTTAGCAGAGTCACGTTGTCACTTCTTGTTATTAATGGATCCCTCATTGAAAAGTCAGAGCCAAGTCATTTTTAATATTCCTCCACATCTCCACTTTGCTGGTATTTGGCACGTTAGGCCCTGGATCAGACTATGTTGAAAAATAACCTTCTGAAATATGCTATGTGATTTCTTAATATTCAGACTTTTTTTCAGGCAGTGACTGAAGGTGAAAAAACACCTAACGGAAGTTTAAATTAATTGCAAGACTCTTACAGATAAGGTTGTCTTCTGTTATCAAACCATAATTAAGTATAATACTGACAGGTTGCAGCTTAAAAAGAAGAGATACACAATTGACCATACAAATATTTTAGTTTCAAGAAAATTTTTTCCCCTCCTATCATCAGTGTGTCTCCCTGATGCTTTCTCAGTGTTTGCTTTGTTAATGCACTAGAAATTGTAATTCACTACAGACCATAGTAGAATTTTTAGGAGGGGGGACAAAGAAATTTCCTTCTTAGTGCGTGAGTTTTAGCACAGGTGATAGCACAAGATGAGAAAAGGACTTCACAGAAAAAAAAGCAGAATCCAGCTAAACTTAGCATAAAGTGGGAAAGAATGACGTGAGTTTGTTGTCTTCTAACATGTATGTACATTTTTGAGTAGCACTTTCTGAGCATAGAGCATGACCACTGTCACCAGAAGATGAAGCATTTCTTAAACCAGTTTAAGAGACTCTAATGAATACAAAAAAATAAAGCTATCTATTCAAATTACCCTTTATTGTACAGATTTGGAACTCTTCTATGTTATGGTCAGATAGGAAATTTCTTTACAGTCTCACTAAGCAGTTGCCACTATAGCAGATACTGATACAGATTTGATTTTAACTGGGAATGTGTGAGCCTGAGGGACTGACTAGCCTTCCTGGTTGTATCTTTTTTACCTGTTGAAAAATTAAATTATCAGTCAACCATCTTCAACAGGGTGCTATTTTCACTTTTTTTTTGTTGTGGTGCATGCAGCTAACATGAAGTCCATTTAGATCAAAAATTTATTTCTGACAACTGCTGCTTATAGACGTAGTCCAGATGCGTCCAGCAAAAACTGTCCTAGACTGTACTAGTTAAAAAGCAATGGGCTCTTCCCGTTCAGGCAGTTAGATTTTTTTTTTATTAGGCCTTAAACAGTGTGTTCTGGAGCTGTGCTCTGCAGGGAAGATTGGCTCTGGAGCAAGCAATGCCATGTAATAGTTAGGACTGAATAACTTGTCACTATTAGGCAACGTAATGACACAAACCAGCTTTGTCATATGTCACTGGCTCAGGTGTTTATTGCTGAATCAAGGATTGAGGATTATTCAAATACCCTAAACTTCCCTAAAAATTATTTCAAACTCCCAGCTTTGTGCTGCTTCATGGTGATTTGAGGAGTCATTCAATCTGAAATGGGAACAGGTTAATTGGAGGGACTCCCACACTTCTGACCTGGTATTTGTGTTTTGTGAAGGCAACAGGTTGGGGGCTCGTTTGTGCCTTGTGCTGTGCAAACAAGCTGTGTCTTCTGAGTCCCCAGCTGTGCCCTCAGCAGAAAGCCCATCTTCCCTCCTCTCCCTGCTGTTCAGCCTGAAGACACAGGGAATTAACTGGATTGAATGTGTCCACCAATTTCATGCCATCTTTTCAAACTTTTTTCAGCCTGTACTTGGTCTTTTTAGCATAGTACCCATTTCTCCTCTTTTGTCTCTTCCTAGTTTTCAGATCAAACTTCAGATTCCTGTAATAATTTTATATAAACTGGGAGGAACAGCTTGGGGTATCCAGGAGCCAGATCTGGTCCTTTAACACGTGCTCCATGTACCCCCACTTGTGAAAGCTGTGTCAGTCAGTGGTAAAAATATTCAGTTTATTTATACTTTAATGTGACTTTGTTCAGCAGTAAGGAAGGTTGGTATAATTTGCCCATCACTCTTAAAGGGGAAGGGAAAAATATTGTATTAGTTTTTATTGCAATATCTTATCTCAAAGCTGCTCAGTGTGCAGATTTCTTTTTCTGTGCCCTCTTCAGACTGTTTTGTAGGGCAGGTTACAGTCTGGGGGACTGGTCCCTGAGAAAGGCAGGTGGTTGATGACTGAGAGTGACAAATACAAGGCAGGCTTGTCTCAGTGTCCTCCTGTTTCAGCAGTGCTGACTGCAGGTGGATTTGCTGTAACTTGGGCATGGATCTTGCCTAGCACTGGAAGGTAAGGAATGCCAAGTGCTACTAGTGACCTCAATTATCTGCCTGACACTGGGAGATGGTGAAAAGGTGACCTTGTTTGAGTAATCAATTGGACTATGTTTGTGAATAAATTGATAAATATATTGGTTATTATCTCTGCCTTTTTCTCCTCACGTATCTCCTTCCTTGCACCTGAATTGGAACTAGCTAGCAAGAATGAATGTGAACAGTTGTGGAAGAGTTCCATATTGCATTATTTATAAAAAAGCAAGGAAAATAAGTCATCTTTCTCTTTCAGACACTAGTGCATATATGAGTGCTTGTGTCTGCATTTGTTGTAGTTGTGAGATCACCTAATCTGGATTTGCATCTGGGGACATGCAGCTGACATTTTCTCAGTTATACCTCTGAGGGCTGAGATAGTTCTGGAGTTTTTTCAGATAAACACTTGGATGAACAACTGAAAAATTGAAATGTAAGGTACAAATGAAGGAGAGGGAAACCCTAATATGTACTACTTTTACTTAAAGGCAAAGCTGAACAATTTCTTCCTGCATTAAGATCCCCTATTTTGCTTGACAAGGAGGAAGGATTAGAGATTCTATTCTTAGCTATTTTTTTTGAGTCTTAAAAAAAATTCTTACTGCCGTTCCTGTGGTGACACCTGTCATGGAGGGAGATGTAGTTCCAGACAGTGTTTTCCCACAGTTTTTGAAGTCTGATTTAATTTGATCTGTTCTTCTTCCTGTTGGAGTAGGTTTCGTAGGCCATTAAATGATATAGCAATGTAGTGTAGACATTGACTTGACACAAATCTTTTGTTCACTCTTTCAGTTGCCTGGCAGTTCTTTAGGACTGTGAGCAGAAATGAAAACTTTTAAGTTGTGTGCAATGCTTGAGTGTCATAATACAAAGAGAATAACAGGAATTGCTGATTTTTGCAGGGAGCTGACATCCTCAAATCTGATACCTTTATTTTGGGCCTATTTGAAGCTGAAGATGTAAGCTCTGGGAACAGATCCTGTGAGGCAGCCTGTGATAATAAATAATTTATTTTATGGTTTTCATTTTTGTGAAACTTGAAGCATTGTAAATTTAATTTTATAAGTTTTATTTTGTCTGTTTATTTCTCATGTATAATTTTAGTATTATGTGATTACATACAGTTTTTAATAAATAGGTTTGTAACTGTTTTCTGTAGTTGGCTTTTGAAGGCAGAGGCTTCTCGCCTTAAAAGTAACATGCAAAAAGAGTTTTTTAAATTCTTTATGATGGAATGCCTCTAGGTGAGAAGAGAATGTTTTTACACTGTCTTTACTTGTCAAGGTGCTTCTGTCCAGCACACGCAACGCACATTTTTGGTGTTGCACTTCTGTTTTGGATTAATTTGGACAGTGGTGGTCTTCAATAACATTCAACTGGACCTTCTTTAGCACGAGTGTGTTGGTATCATGCGGTGTGAAATGAAAGCAAAGGTCACATTCACGTTGTCCCTTTTATCACACTAATGCAGTTTGTCAAATGCCAAAGTAAATGGGTTGGAGTATTGCAGGTTTTGAAATTGCTGAGCAGTAAATGTTAAACTGGTCTTACACAACCCCTTGAGGGACAAACACAGCATTCCCAGGGCAAATGGTTTTCCAAGGCATCAAATACATACTTAAAATTTGAACATGCAAGGTACTGTAGTGCTGTGACACAGAACGGAGGGCAGCACGCCCAGCTCCTCTGAGCAGCCTTCAGGTAAGGCTTCAGTCTCTGCCTTTGCAGGAGCCGTCCCCGCTAGGAGGGAGGAGGGCCAGAGGGCAGCCCCGGAGCCGTGCAGACGGACTGGCCGTGCAGACGGACTGGCCGTGCAGACAGAGCTGTTCACTTGGCTTCTCTCCCCTGCAGATCCGTCGGAGGCGCCTGGCACGGCTGGCCGGAGGCTCCTCGTCCCAGCCCACCACCCCCCTGACGTCCCCGCAGAGAGAGACCCCTCCGGGGCCGCCGGGCACAGCCCCCGCGCCGGGGCCGTCCCACAGCCTGGGCCTCAATGTGCACAGCATGACCCCAGCTACCTCTCCCATCGGTGCGGCAGGTAGGCTGGCAGCTCCTGGGTGCTTGTTGTGTGTGTGTGCCCCTTCCTCACACAGATCCTCACTGCATGCCCCGGTACTGCTGCCAATTCTGCTCTCAATGATGGTCATTTTCAGAAACAAATGTTGCAAATGGGTGAGCAAAGGTACTTGTTTTAATCTTCTAAGTAGTAAGGGTTTTTCTGTTTATTCCATTTACAATTGTTTTCCAGATGCGAGTAAACTCATGGCATTTACAATATGGGTTACCAAAGCTTGAAGAAGTTTGTAGTAAAGTTTAATATTACACAATATTATGGAGAAGATGTGTCAAGGAGACAGGAAAATCCCTTTCAAGTCTTGCAACACAGTTTCTATTGATTGGTTTCTAGGTACATTTTAGCAATCAGTCTCAAGTTAATTTTTGATCTGTAGTTGCAAGTGTTTATCACAAGTAAAAATGGCAAGCTGTAACTGGGCATTGTCAGTGTAAGAATGAAGTATTTGCTTTTTACTTTGTATTACTTTGCCAATTACACCATTTACTGGAGGGAATACAAGCAGGATATGTACAAATTGTACATTTATTTCAGAAGATACCAAGTTCATGTATTTATGCCACATTTGACCTAACAGAAATTAATTTCGATTTCAAATTGTCTGACTTAGAAATCAGGACAAGTTGACATGTTTTCCAGTATTTTGATCTTTATCTGAAAACTTAAATTGTTTTACATGTAATGTTACTAAGCTGAGAGGTTCACAAAACCATCCCAAAACAAATGTCAAGATGGTGCTAACCAGGTATTCAATATGATTTCTAATAATTTAATAGAAATAACATTTTTCCAGTGCTCTTTGATAAGTTTGCAGAATTCATTATCATTTACCTATTTGCATCTTGAATTTTCCAATGTTCCCTTTGGCAAATAGAGTATTTTACAAGCTTAAATCTTGTACTTTAATTACAGCGCCATTCAGAAATACCTAGAAGTGACTCCTTCCTGCTTGTTTTGTTTCCTTCATCTGAAGCAGGACAGAGAAAAGCTATCAAAAGCATTTCCTGAGATAAAGTCATTGCAGATGGAATTTAACACTCTGTATTGTCCTCATGATTAAAGGCAGCAACCCAGAGGTCGAGGTGACTTCTTTTTTTTTTTTTGAGAATGCTGCAGAGTTCACTCACTGTGTTCCCTCAGCCTGTGGCTACATGACTGTTTTAATCCATCTGGGCTCTGACTCTTGCTGAAAGGAGTATTTGTTGCTCTGCTGTCTGTGGCAGCTGTGTGGTACTGGGGATCGTGGGCTTAATACAAGTGAATACTAAGGCAGGAAAAGTAAATGTTTCATTTTCAATCAGAGGAGGTCCTGATCCATCCTAGGGCACAACTGGATAAACAATACTGCCAGCAGAGCAGGAGGTGTGGGAATGTGTACCTGGAGGTAGACATGCTCAGGTATTGGCAGATGGGTTTATCATGGTTTGAAGTGGTTGGATAGTGAAGACCTTGGAGATTTCTGTTTTAAGAATTCACCAGGACAGTGCCTGACTGTACTGTCTGGATTGGCTGATGACCCAGAACAGGAGTTTATAGTGTTTGCTTCCTACAGTTTGCTTCCTTCATTTGTGCAGCTATTTTATAATGTATGTCTTTTTCATGTCAGGGCAAGAGATATGGTTGAATTGGGGAATCGATCAGGAAAAAAAGTGTTCATAACAGTTTATCTTGTGTATTTATGTAGTGTAAATGAAGACTCAGCTAAAGCTGTGTGGTTTGCAGCAGTTCCTTTCAGCAGCAGACTAAAGTGACTGCAGAGGATTTTAATTCATTTGGACATACAGAGAGCAGCTCCAGCAGAATAGTGTCCTTGTAAGCATCCATTGTTCAAAAGAGTTGCCTCTCATGATGAGATCAGACATAGGAATCAATTTCATGGAAAATATCATTATTTTGTATGTATTTTGAAAATACCTTGGAGAACCTAAAATCAGTGCTGTCAGTGACAACTGGAACTTTAGGTGTCAAGTATTTTATTGTGTACCTGATGTAGCAAAGTACAAATGCAAGTAAATTCTGGGAGATCTGTGTGAAAAAATGGTAGGTAGGGTTGAGAAGGGATGTTAATGAGTGCTGCAGAATCACTGTTAAAGTACATTTTCCTGGCTGTGAGAGTAAGACCCCAAGGGAATGCAGAACAATGCAGTCATTTGCCCTGGTAAGCCTTGTTTGCTCTGGTCTCTTTTGTCCACTGACTTAGCTGGATTTTCTTTGGAGAGAGGGAGAAGGAGAGATGAAGAACTCAAGGAATATTTATTGCCCCTTTATAATTGCCGATGTAACTGCATTGTAATAGCCCAGTCCTGTTCTGATTGGACAGTTTTAGAGGGGCTCTGACAATGTCTTAAGGTAGTTGACAGAGCAATCTTATAAGAGATGAGTTTTTATTAGCAGTGAATCTCTAAGCACTTAAAGGATGCAAGTTTATCTTTGTATAATGCACGTAAGTATTCCTACATTGCTGCTGCAAGAGGAGGTAGAAAATGTGATTATCTGTAGTCAAACATGAATATTATTAGCATTTATTTACTAATGGACTGCTAAGAATACTTAAGAGCGGGATTGAAAAACAGTATTTCCTCTCGTTTTCCATCCAGATAATGTGTAGTGCCTTCTCACTTCTGTAGTAGTAATCTTGGTGGTGCCTTTTCTTCAGGAGTAGCCCACCGAAGCCAGAGCAGCGAAGGAGTGAGTTCACTCAGCAGTTCTCCATCAAACAGCCTTGAAACCCAATCTCAGTCCCTCTCTCGATCTCAGAGCATGGACATTGATAGTGTCTCCTGTGAGAAAAGGTAAAAAGTGCAGCTTGTAACAGCTGGCAAATATGGCACAGTGCTGATGGTCAAACCTCTTAGTGGGACAATGCTCTGCCCTCTCTCCCTCCCAGCTGTGTTAATGCAGTAGGGTTAATGCTTAAAAATTATACACTGTTCAGACCACTGTCATGCTTTTTCTAGTTGGGTTTTAATGGGAATTCCTGACCTAAAGTGGTGAAAAGCAAAATGTTATCTTGGACATTAAGAGATGAGCATGGCTGATGGGGATAATTCAGCTACTCTATTTAAAAGAAAAAGGTTGTGGGATGTAATATTTGTGTAGTTTGTATTGCCTGCTGAAGAAATTTAGACCTCAAATATAATATTAGAAGCATTTATCAACCAGTGATTTTAACTGCTGTTTGCACATTGCTTTCTCTGCTGCATCTGTTTAAGGGGATGTGCTTTCAGTCAGCACCTTACAGAGGACTGTCTCCAGCTTTCTACAAGTTAATGGACTTTTTCTCTTATTTCTACTTCCAGTATGTCCCAGGTCGATGTGGATTCAGGAATTGAGAACATGGAGGTTGACGAGAACGATCGCAGAGAGAAACGGAGTCTGACGGACAAGGTGAGTCTGGGTTGTGCTCCCTGGAGGAGGGATGAGCTCAGTTATCTCTGTGTATCAATATCCATATATCATGTATCAATTTCTTAATTCACTGTAGGCCTGAAGAAACATTTTTAAGCAACTTTGAAGATCGTTCCATCTTATTTGTGTACTACTCACAAAGTACTGCTTCAAATGTTTGTTATATACGCTGCAGTAATGTTGTCTAATATGGTTTTCTTCTAGATATTAAATGTGTAACAATTAGCTATCAAGTTTTAGAGAGATGGTAGAACCCTTTAAAGTAGAAAAAGAAAACTACAGAGCTCTAATCCACTCCTCAAATTGTCCTTTTTGTAATTTGATTTTAATGTGAAGCAGAGCCATAAAGAAATGGGACATCAGTTTAATAGAGAGAAGTTTCTACAACAGTGCTTGCAGTGCTCGTTAGATGTCTTTGTTTATTCTGCCCTGTCAGAAATAAGGTCAGTTGGTAAAAGCCTGGCCTGGAGCCACGCAGCAGCAGTGCTGCTGCAGGATCCTTCAGGCATCCCAAGCTGCAGGCAGGCATTCAGGGCTTCCACTGGGGCTGAATAGCCTGGCATTGAGGACACTCCTCAAGTCAGGGATGGGGGGAAGCAGGAAAGTAAACTAAATCTTTGCAGCCTGAGTTGATACTTCTTACTCATTTGAGGAAGCCAAAAATTAAGTGGATGGGAAACAACTTTGTCCTTCTACATGAGCAGAACATTTTCTTGCCTGGTTGTGTGCATTTGCAATGATGTCATTAACGAAACTTTTTTGCAGAAATAGGCAGGAGAGGTAGAAGTACTTGAAACCATAGAATATTGATAGAGTGATTAAGTCAGCGAAAATGTATTAATGTGCCAAAATTTATGGTTTGTTAAAGTGTTGAGGGAAAGCTTTTGAGAAGGATATAGTGCTGGTAGTTGCTGGAAGCCTAATAAATCTAGGCTTACCTGGTGGTCATTATGAGGCCTCAAGTTTAAAGGAGAAAAGGGAGATTTTTGGTGACAACCTTGTTTTTTTCAATGTGTTTTGTTCTTTCTCATTGACTAATTTCTTCTAAAAGAATATTGTTACTATCTTGAGGGGTAAGATACATGGCAGTGCAAGGTGCACTAGTACTAGTTGACTTCCAGAATTTGGTTTTAGATCTAGTAAATATCTACAACTCTTACGGAGCTCTTGCAGGAAAATAGCCTCAGAGTCAAAATTTGAAATACCGTGGAGCTGAGTTTTCTTCTTTGTGTGTTCTGTTGGTTCTGCAGTGTTGGTAGAAGAGTGTAGGGGAGGGCAGATTTGTGGTACTGGCTTATCATGTACGTTCTGGTAACTTTAAAGGCCACCTCTCCTCACATTGCAGGGGTCATTACTTGCATGCTGTTCCTTTGTGTTCCATCAGTTTTTCAGGTGCACACTCAAAGCTGCCTTAGGAGTGTAAAAACCCACCTGTAACCTTTGCCAGACACTTGGTGTGGCAGCATTCATGTTAGAGGAACTAGGTCTTCATTTTGAGCAAAATTTACACCGTGTTTCCTTTCTTGGAAGAACAGGGATCAAGGAAAATTCTTGAGTCTTTTGTTGTGTCCTGGCTTCATTCCAATGAAAGATGTCTTTAACTTGGTTAAGATGTGAAGGCAGGAAAGAACTGGGGAAGCTTTTTTCTTCCTGTCCTTTCATTTTTACCAAAAAAATCTTAAATAACTGTGGATAGTGAAAATTTAAATCCCAAGTGAATTCTTTAAAGCAGCCATCGTAAGTATCTCTGTTGAATTTCCCTTCTTAGTATACAGTTTTGAATGTTACAGTTTTGGAAATTCTGCTGGATTTGAGAGTTTCTGCTACATCTTTTCTGCATCCCTTGTGTTTCTCCAGGTGTTTTTTCCAAATTTTGTCAAATGTATCAATATTCCTTTATGATTACACAAAATCTGCCACTATGAGTTAAGCTGAAGCTGTTTAAAGACGATCTATATCTGATTGTGGGTTGAGTAATTCAATTGCAGATGAGGTGCTGATTGTTTTGTTACCCCCAGGAACCTCTGTCTGGGTCAGAAGTGTCTGAGGAACAAGCTCTACAGCTGGTCTGTAAGATCTTCAGAGTCTCCTGGAAGGACCGAGACAGAGACGTTATTTTCCTGAATTCACTCTCTGCCCAGTTCAAGCAGAACCCAAAAGAAGGTGGGTACCTGAGCAGGAGGCACTGGCAGGGTGGTTTCTCTTAAATGGCATGTTCCCCCCACTTTTTATTTTTACCTTTTTATCCCTTTGCTGTAATACCAGAGACACCTACTGCTCTGGTCTTTGCTCAATTTCAACATCCACTATCAGTAGATGGAGCAGGAAATGGAATCTTGGAGCAGGAACATGGGACTGATGGCTCATAGCTCCTGTTTTAATCAGTTGCTCTGCTCTTATTCATTGTGTTTTTTGTCCTCAAACTAATGTGCTGATCCAGAGCACATTGCTGGTTCCATTTAGTTTTTTCAGAAACATCTTTGTGAATTAAAGGATTATCTTGCATTATAGTAGATATCTAGCAGTTAATTTGATAAGCCATAGTTTCCTGATTATTTTATGTAACAGGCTATATATTCTATGTTAGCTATAAGGTACGACCAAAACAATTGTTATTTTATGTGTGTGAGGTATGTGCATGTTTTGTTTTCCCTTCCTTGACACAACTTACCCAGCTCAACAGCAGGGTGGGAAAATGAGTGCAACACACAAGACAACTTTAATAGCTACCTATAGGAGTGTTAGGTCATCTGTGATCTGTGTTTTCCATAAAGGCTGTATTTCTTGTGTAGCTGTAATTCTAGAACTTAGGTTAATATAGACAGTGATAATTACAGGTGTTTCAGTGGGTTGTTTTTGCCAAAACCAGCACTCAATTCACAGAAGTCTGTTTCTGTCCTTTTTTTCTCTGCTAATGTTTACACCTGACTACTTGTGTAGATGAGGACAGAGGTGAGGATATTGACTCTCTTCTTCTTAACAGTGTTTTCAGATTTTAAGGACTTGATTGGGCAGATTTTGATGGAAGTGCTGATGATGTCCACCCAAGCAAGGGATGAGAACCCCTTTGCCAGCCTGACAGCCACATCCCAACCCATTGCTGCAGCTGCCCGCTCTCCTGACAGAAGCCTGATCTTAAACATGGGCTCCAACCCTGGAAGCAGCCCCATGTTCTGTAATGTGGGCTCCTTTGGTTCCAGCTCATTATCCAGGTGACTTCTGATTGTAACTGAATACTGATTTCACTTGAATACTGATTGGTAGGCTAGAAGAGAGAAAAGGGCATAGAAGTGTCCCAAGAACAATAAATAGATGGATTTTTAAAATTTTTCGCTCTTTTTCATGAGTGTTCCTCCATTTCACCATTTTTGATTACACTGCCATGGCTAGGATGTATTTGAAAGATTCAAGCAATGTAATTGTTGCCTACTGAGAAGTATCCCTAATTTACATCAAGAAGGCCATGACTTTTAAAAGTGTGTAGAATATGACGTAGTTTTATTCAATAACAGTAGAAAAGAATAATGTGTGTGAGCTGCAGAAATATTGCTGAAGAGTCATCAGAAGGGCAAGGACTTCTCTTGCTCATTTTATCTTTTTCACCCTTTTTCTGCATATCCTAAATTGTTGCTTTTTTTTTTTTTCTTTTTCCCCTGTAACTGGTTTAGTCTCTATGGGACTAGTCCAGCTCCTCCTACCAATTTCACAAGCTATGTACCAATGACTGGTTCATCTCTTACCCCACCAGCCAGTTCAGTTGCCACCACAGCAGTGCCTCCCATTACTGTCAGCTCTCACCTCCCAGCAGCAAGCCCCTCCTGGACACAGCCTTCCTCCCCGCGGTACCGGCCATACACCGTGGCCCATTCCGGAGGCTTTGCTGCTTCTTCCAGCCCGCGTTCCTTGAGCATTTCCATCCCATCTAGTTCTCCAAGTCCTCCAGCCATGCCAGTCAGCACATCCAGACACAGGCCCACAGCCATGGGTCCACCTTTGTTTACTGCTTCACCCGGTGCCTTGCGCAGGCGTCCTTCCTTACAGAGCAGGATTCCTCCTAGGTATTGCACAAGAGCAGAGTGTGTTTGGTGTGTGCTCTGCAGGGTGTGGCATCAGCGTGCACTATGGAAGAACTTATGTTTGTGCTGAGCTCACCCTACTCACCCTGAGTTGATTTCTGCGTTTGGGTTTGTGCTAATACCTTGACTTGCTAACCAGGTGTCTTTGCAAAATGTTCGACCTGCTTGTGTGCATTGGAGGTGTGATGTAATTACTTTAAATGTAGCAATATGGTTTTAATTTCCTCCTTCATATATCCATTCCGGTTAAACTATAAGCTTTCTGTTCAGTTGCTGCTGCTGGATAGTAAACCACATAAACCTGATGCTCCAAAATCAGTTTTCTCGGTAGGGCCTTAGTTAATTTGTTGAAAGCTGTTACTTGCTGGACTGGGTTGCATTTTACTCCTTGGTGCACAGATTTAAATTACAGATCAGTATATTCCAGAATGCCAGGCTAAGTACCACTGCTTTTCCTCTCTTGGTTGTTTGTAGAATCCCTTGTTCCTGCAGGAGAGAAAAACAAACACACAAGGTTTTAAGACCACTGCTTTAAAGTCATTAGCTTAGAATTGTAATATTTATTATTCAGTCATGTCTAAACATTCCACTTCAGCCATAATTTTTATTTGGTCTCAAAAATTCTTTTTCAACTTTTGGGTTGTAAATG
Organism: Lanius collurio; assembly: GCA_020086605.1. Classification (NCBI taxonomy): domain Eukaryota; kingdom Metazoa; phylum Chordata; class Aves; order Passeriformes; family Laniidae; genus Lanius; species Lanius collurio. Next base: position 1,270,207 of record JACBWW010000073.1, on the reverse strand, counting down.
TGTGGTGTTTTTGATACCTGAATAACTTGTAGTAGTGTAACAGAGCATGTTAGTATGGTCCTGGTTTTACTAACATGGAGTTACCTGTTGTTTGCATGCTTAGAGAAGATGATTTTTGACAGACTTAAAAAGAAAAGCTACCATTTACTTTTTCTTCTACTTTTAAAAATCTGATGGCTTTTTCCATTTTTGTTGTGGTAGTTTATACGACAACCCTTTCTCCCTCCTCCTTCTTGCTGTTTCTGATGTGTCTGAGGACAGTAGTGATGAAGAAAATGAAGATGATGATTTTTCTTGTGTCCAGTTTGGGTCCAGGTATTAGAGAAAGAGAATGTAACCTGCATGTTTGGTTGTTTAGGAACTAACAGCCTGTGTAGTGTCAAGTGATCTTCAAAGTAATTTGGGGAACAACTGAAGGCAAGGATGTGACTTGGCTGGCTCATTATGTTGGTGTGTAAACATGGGTAATGAGTGCAGTTAGTCAGCTCTCCTTTGGAGACATGACTAAGGTAAATGTTCATCATACTGTATTTTAGGCCTAATGAGCATGGTTTCTGAGATGATGTTTGAGTGGAACTTCTTTTTGGCTGTATGAGTAGAAGGCATAGTATTTGCCCCTGGCTGTAATTTTGAATTACTGGTACATCATGGGCATGCTTTTCTATGAAAACCTGGAAAATGAGCACAAGGGTTAACATGCAGAGAAAGATACAGTGACAGGTAACCAGCTGATGCAAACAATGGGATTTTGAACGTTTGTTGCTGCTTGACAGCTGAGAATCCTCCTTTAGCCTGTGAAGAAAATACACCTGAAATCTTAAACCGGTCCTTTGATGAGGTTATTGTAGAGAGGGGTAAGGGAAGCAAGAGCAGAGTTTTACAGGCTACACTCCTGTGGAGTGACTGGGAAGAAAGAGCTCCTCCAGGGCTTTCAGTCCACTGGATATATAGTTACAGTAAAAATCAGGGCAAATTTAGTTGCTTGACACTTCTAAAATGAAGCCAGCTTAGGACTTTAGGAAGTATCTGCTAATGTCAAAGAATGCCCAAAAATACTTAGTGTGAAATGATCTTGCCCCCATTAGCTTTTTTGTCTGGTTGTTGCTGTGCTGTGTTGGGACACTGCTGCTGCATTCACTGTTACCTACAGCACCTTCCAAGTAGCATCTCCTCTTTTCTACTCCAGTCTGATTCCGGGAGAGTGAACTTGATAACACAGCTATAGGAGGGCTTTGAGTATGTGGAATTTAGGGTTATTTTCCCCACTGTTTCATTTAGTTTTTATCGTGTTGGTGACTCAGTCCAAATGTTGGATTGAGTTACCAAGCTTTGGATAGGATTTCTGCTGTGCTTCTGGGGTTTTAGTGTGTTTATTGTGTCCTGGCATTTTGCAGACAGCAGTAAGTTGTTGAAATATAAACACAGTGGCTGTACAACTATGCAGCAACTGGCATGCAGAAAGCACCAAGGCATTCAATAGATGCATGAAGGATGTATGAGCTTTGTGTTAGAATAATTTGAGTTACTACTGCAGTGAAATCATTAGCAGAATGACTGTAGAACTAGTAGGTTTCCATATAAATTTATGTTCTTAAAAGAGTTTTTTTTAAGCTGGATATGAGAAGCCAAGAGGTTTAAAAAAGAGACCATTAAAAAAACCCCATGTGCATGATTATGTGGTTACTGAGCACTATTTCAATAGAGCTGTGTTTTACATGGATTAGTTTTAATTGAAGAACCGAAAACCTCTCTCTGTGAACAGAGATTGCTGCTATTAGAATGTTGTGTTTCTTAAGCATCTGGTAGCTCAGCATGTTAACAGTAATAACTTTTCTTGGCTTTATTGGTTGGACTGTAAAGTTTGCAGAATAGGCTTGTACGGCTCAATTATAGAAGTATAAATTATTTTACAGTTAAAAGGAAATTCCAATTCTGACAATTTATAGTTGTAAATACATTTTTTAAAAGCTGTATTTAAGGAAACCAATAGTCTTATTTTCCAGTTTAAGGTCTAGGGCTTGTAAATTGGTCTTTATTGAAATCTATCCTGACTTTTAAGATCTGGGGCTTGTAAATTGGTCTTCATTGAAATCTATCCTGACTGTACGCAGACTTCTCTTTAAGAGTTGCATCAGACCATCTAAGTAACTGCTGGTTTTTAGATTTCATTTACATAAAGTGAATATTTAATGTCTTTAGTCTCTTCTGTAAAATGAGGATTTTGCTTTTAATTAGCTTTGTCCAGCTATTATGTAGAGAAGAATTTTGTTGAGGTAATAAGTCTGAGATTGAGAGTTGTGGGTCTGTTCTTACTTTTGTGTTCAGTTTCTCTAGTCTCAAGGATGGTTTTGGTTTTGTGGGTTTAGTTTTTGTGTTTACAATATCAGTGTTTTCCCCACTGAGGCTGTGATACTTAATGAAATGATGTATTTTACTGAACTGAAGGGAACTGAATTGAAATGATCTTGAACGCAGGAGTGTAAAAAACAGCAGCAGCTTGGATGCATTGCCTCTGTTTTATGGATTCTTCTTCCTTAGTGCACCTAAAGTGGTTGTGTGTAGCCCTGTCTGTCAGCCCAGGTCTCTTCTCAGCACTGGGAGGCTCCTGCCTCCTGTGGTTTGATGGTGTTAACAGAATTTTGACATTTCTGCCGTTCTGAATGGTGGCATCGAAGGGTTGTGGTGTCCTGAGTGTCAGGTACACCTCAAAGGCTCTTTTCTCTGTTGCATTGTGAGACCAGGATTTACTGATTTCCCATCAAAGTCAGGCACCTTGTGGCTGTCTTTCAGGCTCTTATTTAATAAGGCATTTACAGCTCTGAACTTCAAGGGCTGGACAAGCTGTTACATGGAAAGCTCTTCATAGATCACAGAAATTACCTGAATTACCACAGAAATTACCTGAATCACTGAGCCATGTGTGTGATGGCATGGAGTGTTCAGAGCATTGACAGAAGAATGTTCATGAATTGTTTGTGCACAAGTGAAGAACTCTACCTAATGCTTTTTTTTCTACTTTCTATGTGTTTTAAAGTGTGGGAGGCTCTGGCAGCTCGAGTGTTTCCGATTCCTGCAGTGACCACTTTACCATTGAAAACTGTAAGGAGACAGAGATGCTGAACTACCTCATTGAGTGTTTTGACAGGGTTGGAATAGAGGAGAGAAAAGCACCAAAGGTATGTTTCAGATGAGTGAGGTTGTAGCAGTGCTGTCACAAACACTCCTCTGACTCATTAGTGGGGAAAGTTGGTGGGAATGATAGTTCTTCTTGATGGCTTTGTTGTAGAAATAGATTTATTGAATTTATTGGGGCCCTTTGATTCTTGTGAATTCATCAAATATGAGTGATGTATATATTTTATATATCTTAAATAAGCACTGTGTTAGAAATCATCTTTCCTCTTTCCATCTACTACATTTTATCCAAGTTTATTCTGTATAAAACATTTTTGTCAGACCAGCTCCCTTGTCAGTGTTCTGTATTCTACTCTAAGCTTTTGCTTCTGGGGAAAAAACAACCAACCAACATTATTTATATATAATCTGGAAGGTTTTATCTGGAGTAGTTTTAATCTTAGTGTATATATTACGTTTATACTGCACAAATAAATTTAGTGTCTTTCCTGTGTGTTCTGTATTTAAATTCCGGTTTGTATTAAAATAATGTTTGTTTTCCTCAGATGTGTAGCCAGCCAACAGTTAGCCAGTTACTGAGCAACATCCGATCCCAGTGCATTTCACACGCTGCTCTGGTGCTACAGGGATCCTTAACACAACCAAGGTAAATCAAGCTGATGTCAATTGTGAGAGTTAGACTGTCCCAGGATTCTTTTTTTCTTCTGAGGATTAGATAAGAAAACTTAAGATCAGTTGTTGGAGCAGGAGAATTATGTGCCAGAGGAATAGTTTGTTGCTTTACAACTGATGAGTTGGTGGAGAGCAGTTTGAGTGCTTTCCAACTGCATTTGTGTAAAATCAGCCAGGTTGAAGTGAGCAGTTTAAATAGGGGCTCAGGACCGAGCTGGTTTTGTCTTTCCTTAGGCTTCAGCTGTTTCAGTTACAGATTTTTGGGGCACTGCACCTGGGAAACTCAGTAACCAATAGAGCTGTGGGCTTAAAATGTGTTGCAAAGCCTAGTGGAGGAACATAGCAGGTGTTTGCTCCAGAGTTACCATGGCAGGTTTGGTAATGGAAAGCTGCCTGTCCTAAATCACCACTCTGGGATTTCAAGTGCAGATGTTTAACTAGCAGCCAGGTTAGTTAGAACACTAGAAAGGTTTTTAAAATAGGATATGTGGCTTTTCCTAAAATCTGCATAAATTTTGTATTTGTGTCCCCAAACAATACTTCAATAATCTTTAAAAGTGCACCAGTTATCTGGTGTGCTTTGAGATCAGTTTTGTCTCTGCATGAACCAATGTTGACATTAGTTGTGCAAATATATAATAAGGAAAAAAGACACTTCTTTCAAAATGCAGGAAGCAGTTAAAAGATGTGTTAAAAGTAGAGACTGTATTAATTCAGAAAAGACTGATGTTATGTTCTTTTCTAATCAGGAAAAACACATGTAAAAAAATGTTGTTCCTTCACCAGTTGAGCTTCACAAAGGGGTTTTTTTATTAGAGGGGGGTAGAAGGAGCAACAAATTACTACACAGAAGCTGTTTTTTCCTTCCAGCCTCGTTAACTGCAGTGTGATGTTGGCAGCAGCATCTGTTTGAGCATAACCTTTCCCCAAGTAACTAGAGCAGACAAGATTAGTTACTTCTGAAAGGAATAGGTGTATCCAGACATTGATGATGTGCTTGCAGACACATCCTTGCATGTGGCTGCTCTGATGTTTTTGCAAATACTACTGCAAATAATCAGTAGTTTTCGATTTTAATTTTTTTAAAATACAAATTAAGGTCGTTGCAGCAGCAGTCCTTGCTGGTACCATATATGCTGTGTAGGAATCTCCCATTTGGCTTCATTCAAGAATTGGTGAGAACAACCTACCAGGATGAAGAAGCGTTCAAACAGGTAAGGCATAGGTAAAAAATAGCTATAGCACATGATTCTATAATTTGCAGTATCCAAGAGAGTGGATTGTCAGAAGTTTAGTCAGTGTCTTGTAGTCCTCTAGGACCAGCAGCCTGTTACAGCAATTGGACTTTGGTTTTATTATTTTTTAAGCTCATTTAACATTTTGTGAAAAAGGCTGACTTTCAGTATTTGCTGGTTCTAAGTATTAAAGTGCATTTGCTAATATGCAGTACACACTAACACAGAAGTGGACTACTTAGAATGTGCAGACATATATTGCAAGATTTTGTACAGAACTCCTAAAAATGTACGTGTTAAGACAGCAAATCTTCTGCAATCCTACTCAGAGTTGCTGTGTTTTCCATCTTGCAATCTTTATCCTTCTTTGCATCTTTAGTAGTTTGTATTGAAGGTGCTAAAGAGCCGTGTACAAATCCTAGTCCAGTAATTCCTCATGTTTACAGAGGAAACGACTGAGAAACATTGGGTGGTTTGTTCTTGTGTCAGAGTAGCTCACTGAGATGATAAATAATTAAGACACGAAACTAGCGAACTTCTAGCCTGTATACTGTAAAGCAGATCAGTAAGGCTGTAATTGTCTCTAATTAGCACTCCCACAGTATTGTGTAATTTGGCTGCAAAGAGGCCTTTGAAATGGCATTTGACCCTTCCAGTTTTGCAAAGAATGTCACTAGATAATTTTTCTGTGTAGTGCAAGTAACTGTTAATAATTTATGTTTCTGTCTGGACTCCTTTTAGTAAAGGTTCATGTAGTTGAAAGTACATTTAAGCCTGACAAAAAGTGTTTGTAAAAGTATTAGAAGTCCTGCCCTGGAGAAGAGAAGCATTCCTGGAGCTGAAGCACACAGCCACCTGTATAGTGCTTTTCTGTAATATGATTTAATAATATTATTTTGTCTCTTCATGGGAGCAACACAATATACTTTAAAATTCAGTGGGACTCCTGCTGTTGTTGCAGAATTACTATGGGTTTATTTTGTGAGGGCATAGTTGTCAGAACTGTGCAATTGAGACTTACTAAATGGGTGTAATTACTTCTGATTAATAAGTTCCTGTCAAGTCATTTCCTCTTTCCTAACAATCCTGACTGCTGCTTATTATCTTTACCAACATGTAAAATTAGAGCTGTATTGTTGCCCCAAGTGTACAGAAAAGTAAATTATTACCCATTTGGGCAATAAGTTGTTGGACACCTGTCCAGGACCTGTGCTCTTGTTTATGTCTACAACACAGATAACTTGCTCACAGAGAACATGCAAGGAACTCGATGGAGCAACACCCCATTGCTTAGACTACAGCAAACAAGTTGGGTTTTAGCTTTGAATACTCTTTAAAGCCTTCAGGCTTAACTGATAAAAATTAAAAAAAAAAAGTCTTAGTTTTTTGTTTTGTGTAACTTGCACTATTTGAAGAATGAACAGTCATTTCATGCTTTGTATGGCAATGGAGTCATTTGATTGCTTCCTGTTCTTTGATAAAGCAATTTACTTGTGTTTTTACAGATCTTTATTCCCATCTTACAAGGCCTGGCTGTGGCTTCCAAAGAGTGCTCCCTCGATAGTGACAATTTTAAATATCCCCTTATGGTAAGGACTGTCCATTTCTAGAAGCAGTTTCTTTATGTTCAGTGATAACATGTGGCTTCTAAGCAAGATAACACTTCAACACCTTGGGGATTCTTTTTGGTTAGTGGATTGCTATTAGACTCTCTGTCAGAAGATTAATGGAGCATGAGATGTGTAAAGAACATTAAAAATTTAGTAGAGTGAAAGGCCAATAATGTCTTAAGCTTAATGAACACTCTATATAGTGGTCTACTCAAATGTTTGTGTGTGTTGCTTTATATAAAATTATTCAAATGTATGGATTTCATCATACATAACTGTAATACTGTGGATGGTTATAAAATCCCACTGAACTCCTCTCAATTTAAATCTGGGGAATAACAACCAATATCCATACCAGTGTATGTTTAGACTCAACTTCTGTGTGTGAGGAAACTCAAATAGGTTGCATTAAATCCAAATTATTTGAATTGGAGTCTATCTATTGAGGAAAATATCTTAATATTCCCTGAATGAAAAGGTGAGGGGGTTATTTTTAGGGTTTTTTTAAAGTGCATACTTTAGTCCTAGGTCTGCTTTTCTCCTACTGCTTTTATTGGATTCTTGGTAAATTGAATGTTGTCAACTTAACACCTTCAGATCCTTTTAGAATCTTCAGTGTATCAGGCCAAAAAAGGCTGTTGCACTTCAGGTTTAATTTGTAGTTAATGAAATCAGCTGGACTGGGGTGCTGCAAGTCAAATTGACTAAGTAACTCTGGTACTTGGCAAAAACCATTACATTTTCTGGTTCTGTGTTTCCCTGCCCTTTTGTTATCCTCCCAGTTTGTGAACTGCTACAAATTTGGCTGTTGGCTGCAAAGGACTACTTGAAAATGAGTCTGTGTTTTCCTTATCTCGAGTTGGCACAGTGTGAAACAAAAGGATGCAATAGTAGTTACTCACTGTAGTATAATTGAAGACTGAGAACATGTAACACAGGACAAGTGGGAAAGCCAGCAGTAGCTTTGTTTTTCCAGAATTCTCTGTTACAACTGCTTGCTTCTTTCTGTACTGTAGTTGAAAGTGAGCTAGAGATCTTGGATAGGATTCTTTGTTCCTGGGTTCTGTGTTCATTTGACATTTTTCCACTCTGATTCAGAAGACAAAGGCCTCAGTGTAGGGATTAAACAAATGCTCTATTTATTATTGTTACTGGTTTTAATGGGGCAGGTCAGGAGTCCAACACAGGCGTTGTCAGATTCTGAGCAAACAACAATTTGCACATCTAATTTTTGGAATAAGTGCAGTAATTTATTATCCTGTAAGACATGTTGGCTTTTCTGAGGCAACTCAGAGCAGATGTAAAGGCTAAAATGGGAGCAGGGTGTGCTTTAGTTCTCTTTGGTCATCTTCACTGTGATAGTGAAGTTCTTCCACTAATCAAGGGAAAAAGGTTCAGCTCTTTCAGCAGTTTGTCATAGTAAGCTTGTTTTTTGCAGACAGGTTACTTAAGAATTACTCAAAAAAGTGATTTTTACTGGGATTTCTTTATAGGCACTATGCGAACTTTGTGAAATCAAGTTTGGGAAAACACACCCTATGTGCAGTTTGGTGAGTGTCTCCAGTTTGAGTTTCTTCAAGTAAAAAAGAACTATGTCACTTATTTTGGTGGTGGTGTGCAATTCCTGTTGAGAATGTTCTCCAGAACTCTAGGAGCCTCTCATGCAAAACAATAGTTTAAATTAAGCTGGTAGAGGGAGTCCTTTACCCTGAGAATTTATTAAAACTGGGACAAACACAAGTTGCTTGGGTTGCTGGAATACAGAGGAGATGTTTCCATTTTGCCATCAACATGACTGAGTGCTGGAGGTTTAAGGGTGTGTGGCAGACACTGGAAGGTGACAAAGCAGGATGGCTGACATGGCAGCTTTGAAGACCTTGCTGTTTCTCCTATTTTTAGGTTGTCTCTTTGCCCTTGTGGTTGCCTAAATCTTTAAGCACAGGTGCAGGAAGAGAACTGCAAAGACTTTCCTACCTTGGAGCCTTCTTCAGTCTCTCTGTCTTTGCTGAAGATGATGTAAGTGTCCCAGAAGGACGTTGACAATAGCATGGTGGGGTTCTTTTGTTGTGAGGGGTTTTTTTACTTCCTCAAAACATTTCGATACATTTGCCAATATTCATCTTACTTTCAGAATAAAGTAGTTGAGAAGTACTTCTCAGGGCCTGCCATTACTCTTGAGAACACCCGGGTTGTTAGCCAGTCTTTGCAACATTACCTGGAATTAGCAAGGGTAAGTATTCTCATTCCTTTAAAAGCATAATATATGGGTTTTTTTGGTCTTGGCATAGATGAAGAACATAATCTAAAAAAATTAACTTCTGTCTTAAACCAGAAATCCTTTAGGATATGGCTGAAATGAATTGGGGAAAAAAATAGAGTGCTACAAATATTTCTCTAAGGCTGTAGTTCAGAAAATATCAGATCAGTTAGTCATGAGTTACAGATCATGTTAAAGGATGGGTAAATACATACTATGTTAATAGTGTGTTGCACTACTCTTGTATTTACATTTTTGGTTTAACTAAAGTCATAACTAACGTGCATATAAAGTTGACAATAAGACCACAACAGAAGTTTTAGTGAGTTTTGTGGATTTTGTAGAACATAAAAATACAGACAAACAGCAAGCAGGACTGTGGTGCTGAGAGGTGTTTGTTTGCAATTGCAGCAAGAGCTGTTCAAGATCCTGCACAGTATCCTGCTGAACGGGGAGACACGGGAGGCAGCTCTGGGCTACATGGCAGCTGTGGTCAATGCCAACATGAAGAAGGCCCAAATGCAGGTAAATAAAGGGAAATGCTCTTCCTCTGATTCATCCATCCACAAATAGCCCTAGATGGTTCATGCAGTGGTGGTCTGGAATGGAGGACGAAAGAATTTTGAGTGCCTGCTGCCACAGGCAAGAAGTCCTGTCTTCTTTGTCTGTTTCAATACATTTTCAGTTTCTGAAATTAATGTTTTACCTATTTTAACAATTTATTTCCACTGTTAAAACTGAGATGTCACTTCATTAACAGAGCTTCTAGATTACATGTTCAAAGCTTTGTACTTGCCCTGCCCCATTTCTGAGGGCATCATTCCAATTGACTGAGTTTAACACACTGCTTTCCCACCTGGTAAAGTGCTGGGCTTTGTATGGTGTCTGTAAAAGGAGCAGGGCAGATATGGAATGGCCTGGCTCCAGTGAAACCACAAGGATGGGATTCTGTTAATTAATTAATTGTTTAGTTAATGCATTACCCTTGTTTCCTGTGATAAAATCTGTGCGTGAACTAAAGCTGTTCATTGTTGTCTCCACATCTTTTCAAAAGCAAACATTTGGAACAATTACTAGAAATATTTCTGTGAAATTACAGTGAAGAAGTAATAGAAACTACACTTAAGATAAAACTTAGGAACTGAAGCTCAGCAACTATTTGAAACTCTTTGTTGTTGTCTATATCAGTGGCAAACCATTCTTGAAAGAGGCCCTTTTTTAAGCTCTTTTAATTTCGTAGATTACTTTCTGCTTCTTTTTATGTGTTTGCTTAATGTTCTTCAGAGTGACTACTTGAATGATAGGGAAGGATGTCTAAGTTAGTAACTGACCTTCCCACTGCCATAAGTCTCCTTACAGAGCCACGTTCTTTGTAATTTCTCCCTTTTCTTGAATTTGCATAATTCATTTGTTGAAGACTGTCCCCCTGTACTTCTCAGCTCAAGTCTTCAGCCCTTTGCTTTCTCACCCCACAGACAGACGATCGTTTGGTGTCTACAGATGGCTTCATGCTCAACTTCCTCTGGGTACTGCAGCAACTAAGTATGAAGATAAAGCTGGAAACGGTTGATCCCATGTACATATTCCATCCCAGGTGTCGAATCGAGCTTCCCACAGATGAGACAAGAGTGAAAGCAACAATGGAGGAGGTTGCAGCCTGGATTGCTGAACTTTGTTAGTACTCTTACTAAGATATGTTAAGCATTACTGTGCCTTCTGATAGGGAGGTATATGGAAATACTTGATTCAAGCAAAGAATTCCCTTTTCCTAAATCCCTTTTCTTGATGCTATCTGCTTTTCCTTGTTTTAAAGAAAGTTGAATTCAAGGTCTCACCTTAGGTAAGAGTTCAATTTTTAATTTATTCACCTCTACTTCTTTTTTGTTTTTTAGACAGGGATCCGTCTCCATTTTCTGAGCCGAAATTCCCAACAGAATGTTTCTTCCTCACCCTGCATGCCCACCACCTCTCCATCCTGCCCAGCTGCCGTCGGTACATCCGGAGACTGCGGGCCATCAGGGAGCTCAACAGGTTTGCAGCTGGGGTTTGGGTGCACCTGAGGCTCTTGGCAGCCTCCCAGGGTCCCCCTCTCACCACGGCAGCCAGTCTGATAAACTAAGTGAAATTACAGTGACAATTTAGGTGAAACTGCTGCTGAGTACAGAACACCTCAGCTTTCTGTTACCCTGCTGCTTTTGGCCTTCGGGGATTTTTGGGTGTGTTGAGGGACTGTGGCTTGAATCAGGAATTCATATAATATTGAGATGGAGGGTGTTGGTTACACAAGGCAGCTCATGTTGGTGAGAAGACCATTCTATTTAAATGATAACTCTCTTCAGAACATTTTAGGATTCATGACACTACTTAACACTGTTCATTATAACTGATCCTTGGTGGGCTGTGGGCATCACTGCCTCAGGCTCTCTGTCGGAGCTGGAGAAGTGCAAGTCAGGTTACATGTCTGATAAATAATCAGGTCACTGTGAAGGTGACTTGTGATTTCAGAAGCAAGACATTGTGAGTTGTGCCTGAGCTGTTTTGACAATCCCAGAAGATATTTACCTTTTTCCCCTCAGCTTCTGAGGCAGGAGAATTTGTCACACTCTCCAGACGGGGGGTGGGGAGGGACCTTCCGCAGTGAACTCTTAATATTGTTGTGTACATGTAATTCAGCATATGGGTTACTGTTTTAAAAATGATAAATACATTATGATGCTAACATGAAGATACTCCTGTTTTCCATTTCTCTTGGCATAAACTCAAATAGACTTTTACCGTTGCTAAACCTTGAAGAATGCTCTGTTAAAATTAGAACAGATTTTTGTATCATCAGTATTTTCCATTGTTTATAATTGCACTCATTGCATTTTGGTAAATGTTCCTTGGCAGTAATGCCATGAGTTCTTAACAAGATTTTTGGACTGCATTTGAAATGATTTAATTTTTAAAGCACATGCAGGCTAAGAACCTGGGAAGTAGCAGAGAGCAGAGCAGGAAGAGTCAGTGTATGTTAAAGGAAAAACTATTTTCCTACGAACAGCCTGTGGATTACTTGTAAAAAAGCCATATGTTGGCTTGAAAAAGGAATTGCTGCTTTTTCCTTATTTGGAATTGTTTTACAGGAGTTGCTGATGCAGCAGTCCACATCCAGCAGTGCAGAGTGTAGAGCTCTTGGCTTTACTGACAGCAGTAGGAGCTTAGGCTTCAGCATTTTCAATGAATTGCTTAGTTACTTGTAACACTGGGAAACGTCTTTACATCTTGTTAGTAAAGAAATTACACTGGATATTTGTCTGCTGTAGGCAGAGATTGATGTGGAAGAGAATTTGTGTTTAGAGAAGGTATGAAAAGGGACTGTATTCATGCAGTTCAGTGTATGAGTTTTGTTCTAATCAGCTGCACTTCCTAAAAAGGATTAAGATATGGGAATATGTAGAATATGTAGAATATGTTGCATTTTAATGGAAAGAGTGTGTGTAACGTACATTTAAGTTCTCTTTTCTGTGGGGTGGCATAAGACGACGGGTAAGGAAGGGGAGGAGTATCAATCCCCTTGATTTTCTGGTCCTTAGACCAGCAGGGAGACTATGGACTATTCACATACTGAACTCCTCTATAAGCCTGAGTTTTCTTGGGAGTGGAGCATGAGAAGTGTAGAACAAACCTGAAAAAAATTATTTGCAATAATAGAAAGGGGAAAGATCTACAGGATATAGATCTGCAACTTTCTTGTTTCTAACAAGACTTTCTGTTGGCCACCTTTTTCTTCCTTGGCTGATTTTGTCTTCCATTTTATTTTTTGATACTAGAAGAAGAATGAACCATCCTTTCCTTGTGTTAAGGTTTAATTTTCATGGCATCCTGTTAACCTTCCTTTAGAGTGACCATAGACATCAGTGTGAAAAAAAGGCAATTTCTTTTTTTTTTTAATTCAGTGGAGAAAATTAGTTTGTCAAGCAGGATAGAGCCATTGTGTTTCATCCCTTTGGTGTGTCTGACAGTCATGGGTTTTGGAGCTAGTGTATTTGGTACCTCTGAGTTCTGTCTGTGCAGATGTTTAGTCTGCATTTACAAAAGCAACTTATTTTTCTTGTTATGATGATGAGTAATTTCTTTGAAAATGATCAGCTTTTTTCCCCACTTCTCCAGAGTTCCTTGGTTTTTAGCAGATAAGTCAGTTAAATGCCTTGTGGTGGCAGCACATTTCCCCTCTGTCATGATAACCAGTTCCTGCATCTGGTTTTCAGGACTGTTGAAGATTTGAAAAACAATGAAAGTCAGTGGAAGGATTCTCCTCTGGCCACCAGGCATCGAGAGATGCTGAAACGGTGCAAGACACAGCTTAAGGTTTGTAAGTGATTCAGTTCTCAACTAAATGCTTTGGTAGCCTGTGTGTTGGCTTTGTGTCCTAATGTTTAAGTACAACTTCTCTCTGATGCTGCTTGAAAATGGTGGGTTTGAACCTCTGACCCCTGTGAGTGCTGCAATAGATGGTGGTCATGATACAATATTACACCAATGGTGAATTTAAGATTCAAAGTAACAACAATAAGAAAATTCTGTGCTTTTTAATTGGAGAGGCACCAAGCAAAGGGACTGTACTTTGTTCAGGAGTAGCTGTGAGTGCACAGTCCATGCACAAGTAGGGACTCTCAAGTCACTGATCTCACACAGAATTCCTGCAAAGATGAGTAAGCTGGGGTGCTCTGTTTTTTGAAGGCCTGTTCTGCTCAGATCTTCCTCATGGAAATTGGCACAATTTTCTGAGCTGTAGAACCAAAATGGTTAATCACACATTTTCTGACTTTGATACCTTTGCTACCTCTTTCATTGTTCCCATAAAGTTTGTGAAGGGTACATCTGTCCCTGCAACTCTAAATTGTATTTTACTTGCTGTGTTGGGGCTTATATGGCCTGTTTTCTTGAAATAAGAGTGTATTGTAAGAAAAAAACACTGTGTAATTGTTGTGATACTCAGATCTTTTGATTATCTTGGAGAGGCTTCACATTCCTTTATGTTATTATGCCCTGGATTAGTTTTTGTGTGCATGTTCTGCAGAAACTGGTGAGGTGCAAGGCTTGTGCAGATGCTGGTTTGCTGGATGAAAACTTCCTCAGGAGATGCCTGAATTTCTATGGCATGGTGATTCAGCTGATGCTTCGCATTCTTGACCCTGCCTATCCCAAGTGAGTGTGAGGTTTATCTGTGTAAGTTGTAGCAAAGATATTTAAGATCACGTTAGATTGCTCACTGAATTTAGCAGTTCTAGAATTATTTTTACTTTCAGTGTCTGCGTTGTTATGTGGTCGGTGACATACATCCTTGCACAGAATATGTGTGTTATTCAAAGTTTAGTGTCCAGTTGGGGTTTTGGGGGGCTCCCTCAGGTATGTTTGGTACCCTTGAAGTACTGACATGGACTTTTGAAAAGTCAGTTTCAAATTTTTATAAAGGGCTCCCTTAGAAGAGTTCCATGAGGAAGCACATGCCACTTTCTGCTTAACGCTGCTGGTTTACTGTCCTGTTTGTTGTCTCTTTTGTTTTATAGCATAAAATTGCCTTTAACTCCTGAGGTTCCGAAAGTATTTGCAGCATTGCCAGAATTTTACGTGGAAGATGTTGCTGAATTTTTATTTTTTATTGTACAGTAAGTAAAGTTATATTTGAAGGTAACTTGTACTCCCACTTGCCCCATTAGCAGCGCACATGCATAAATGTAGGGTGCAAAAGAAGTGTGCTAACTATCTGCAGTTGATGTTCTGGTTGTTAACAGCAGCCATAAGGTTATGGCATGGCAGCATTGCTGCAGCTGTAATGCATAGGTGCCTCCACAGTCCCTTCTAACCTAGATTTATCTTGGAAGAAAGCTGAATGTTTTTTTGTTCTTTCCTCAGGAATTTTCTTTATGGTTTGCAGTGAGACCTTTTGATCTTGTGATATATTAAATCATCACTAGAATAATATTTTTAAAAAGCCATAGCTTAAGAAGTAGAGCATTAGGGTTGGCATTTTTTCATTTAGTTTTCTTTCTCTCCCTGCTTCCAGATATGCTCCTCAGGTGCTGTATGAGCCCTGTACTCAGGACATAGTGATGTTCCTCGTTGTGATGCTGTGCAACCAGAACTACATCCGAAATCCTTATTTAGTAGCCAAGCTGGTGGAAGTGATGTTCATGACAAATCCAGCTGTACAGCCCCGGACACAAAAGTTCTTTGAAATGATTGAGAATCACCCTCTCTCCACTAAATTGTTAGTCCCCTCTTTGATGAAGTTTTACACAGGTAAGTGCTCTGTCTGTAGATCACTGAGTGCACAATAGTATTCTAAGGCCAAAGACTGTGTTAGCTGTTGTATTAAAAAACCCAAACAAATCAAACCAAAAAAAGCCCAACAACCCTGAAAAAACCCAGATAGATGTTGAGTCTTGTGAAGGTGAGGCTTTATTGCTCACAAATGGGGGGTGGTAGCATTAGGTGGAACCTTAAACATTCCAGTCCTTTCACAAGCTGTTGTGTGCTCACAAGTCCAGCAATGCGAGTTGATGTGACAGTTGCTTTTCTGGGCTTTAGATTCCAAAATTAAAGCTTTTGCTTTGCTTTGTTTCACTTCTAAAGGAATATTGGGATTTTAAAACTCCTCATTATAGTTTTGCTAGTCCTGTAGATTTGGATGTTTCAGAAGAGTTTTTGCACCCATAACAAAAACAAGTATTTTTGTACAGTACCCAGTTTTCTCAGTGAGATTTTAGGCTGTGGGGTGAAGATCAGTGTTGAATAGAGCAGAATGTTTTGGTTTCTCAGGGTTTTTCTTCAGAAATTTTCTTCAGATTAGAAAATGTATAGTGCTGCTTCTTTTAATGGGAATTAAGATGGAGACTTCTGAACAGGAATTGAATTTCAGCTCTTAAAGTTTCTCTGCGTGCTTGAAGCTCATCACCTTGGAGGCAGTAGGGAGAGGTGTGTTGCCAGTGAATCCTGGTGGGACAGTTTTGGGATCTGTTGTCTTTTGCAGATGTGGAGCATACCGGAGCCACTAGCGAATTCTATGACAAGTTTACAATCCGCTACCACATCAGCACCATTTTCAAAAGCCTCTGGCAGAATATAGCTCACCATGGTACATTTATGGAAGAGTTCAAGTGAGTAAGAGGTTGTCTCAAGCTGCTTCCTGTTGTGCAGGCTGCTCAAGCAGGGGCCTGAGGAGGTCGCTGCCATTGGGAATGGGTGATGCTGCTTTCCATTGTATCTTACATGGCAACCCCTTCCAGTAGAACTGGCGTGTTTCTAAACTGAGCTCTGGACACCACAATCAACTTGGCTTGGGGAATGGGATCGTTGTTGGAATAATACAGTGCAGGAGTGTTGCTGGGGTTGCAGTCTGCTCTGCACACCCACCTGCTCTGCCGTGATACCTGTGTTTCGATGTTTTCAGCTCTGGGAAGCAGTTTGTTCGCTACATCAACATGCTGATAAATGACACAACTTTCTTGCTGGATGAGAGTCTGGAGTCCCTAAAACGTATCCATGAAGTGCAAGAGGAGATGAAGAATAAAGAGCAATGGGACCTGCTGCCCAGGGTGAACAGAGCTGTTTTTCAAAGTGCCCTTTACTTATTTTTAATTCTTCAATACAAGACCACTAAAAAAACATTTTTATAAGGGGCAGCACCAAAGAGCTGCTTATGAGAAGCAGTTGTCGATGCTTTTTCTTGCTGCCAGTATGGCCATGGTCACTCTGGATGACATTCTGCAAAAAACCATCATTCTGCCTAGTTATGTTGTGGCTGGCAAAGAGAGTGGTGTGAAGTGGATATAGTATAAAGTTTCAAATTACTCTGCACTTAATTCTAAGTGGAGAAACCGAGACTTTAACCTTCCTGAAGGAGATTTGGGAAGATGCTCGCCAATTGAATTGACTTCAAGGAATAGAAGCTTTTATTCTATTAATGCATTGGTCCTTGGTAGATTTGATGCAGACAATTATAGTCCTGTACCTCAGAGCTTGGCCTGATTAGGCAGTAATTGTGTGTGTTGACCCACCAATGTCAGGTATTTCTATTTTAAGGTTATTGATTTAAAAAAAGAAAAAGTACAAAAGGAAAAGCTATAAAGATCTTTGTTAAACATATTCTGGTTTGCTCTTCTGAAGCCTTCCCTCCTGTCTCTGCCTACCAGCAAGGTAAAGCCATTACTGTAGTTACAAAATGAGCTGGTATATCATCTACAGATTGTTCCAGTGGGAAGTGTTTATTATTTATGATGGTGCATAAATTAGAGAGAACCTCATTTGACTCTCAGATTCCAAACTCGTTTTGAAGTATTGGCATTTGGATGGAAAGGAAGCATAACCCAGTTCTGCAGCTGTGAGGAGCAGTTAGAGGATGTAAACAGACTCAATAACCACGGGGGCTTGTTGTGCTGTTTGCATTCCTTCTTTAGTGTTGCAGAATTCTGGAAAATTGATGCAGACATTAGTGCTAGGTGATAAAAGTGAGCAGCTGTACCTTAGATTAAAAGACGTCCCACATCTGTATTTGAATTACTATCTGTCCTTTTGTCTAGATCCCCTTAGGATTGTGCCTGTAAGGTTTGGATGAATGGTGATGTAGGAAAGTCCTTGGACTTGTAACAACTCTGTGTTTATTTTGTAGGATCAGCAACAGGCCCGGCAGTCGCAGCTGGCTCAGGATGAGCGTGTGTCCCGTTCATATCTTGCCCTGGCAACAGAAACTGTTGATATGTTCCATATCCTTACCAAGCAGGTCCAAAAGCCTTTTCTCAGACCTGTAAGTCCTGCTCAGATTTAAGTTGGTTCCCTGCTTCTCTCACATCTCTGGATAGTAACCTGGAAATGTTTGGTAGCACTTAGTCTCCATTCTCCTCACCTTTCTCCATCTCATTAAAATCTAATTGCTGTTGAGAGCATTACCTGAGTCACTGAGATGGTGTGATCCTTCCAGACAGCAACTGTTTGGATGACATTTTTTAATGGCAAACATGCATAAAGAACAGACACTTCCTGCAGGCCTACCAAATGAAAATTTTATTAGTTAATAATTCCTGATCTTGCTGTGTGCAAATCTAGCAATAATCTTTATCACTGCCTTCACTCTGTGATCTGTTTTACTTTGCTTTTGTAGGAACTTGGACCCCGACTGGCTGCTATGTTGAACTTTAACTTACAGCAACTGTGTGGCCCCAAGTGCCGTGACCTAAAAGTTGAAAACCCAGAGAAATACGGGTTTGAACCAAAGAAGCTGTTGGACCAACTGACTGACATTTATCTGCAGCTGGATTGTGCTCGCTTTGCTAAAGCAATTGCTGATGATCAGGTGAGCTTCAGAAAGATGAAGGAGAAGGGCAAAAGTGCTGTGGACAAACAGGACTTTGCAGAACATTCTGGAAGTGTTTCATCTTGCTTGTGTGCTGCCAGCCAGTTTGTCTTACATCCCTGCAGTTTGTTTTCTTCCAGCAGGTCATCTCTGTTCATATTCTGTCTGCTCTTTGTAGATGGGTGTTCCCAGTGCTTTGCAAACCTGTAAACATACATAAATATCCATAGCACTTCACACGTATGGGAAATTTCCTGAGTATGATGTGCTTATTACCTACAGACTTACTGTAAATTAGCAGAAATACTTTGTCCCTTTGCAGGTGGGAGGACTGAGGCACACAGACTTTTGACTCCCTCCCTCTTCCTCATCAAAACAGGCAGAGCTGGAACCAAGAGCCTCCTTTAACAAATCAAAGTTCATTCTCTAGATTAACAGTTTCCAAATTGTATTCCCTCTGAAATCACTTTATTAAATGTCTATGTAATAAACTGACAAAGTGCAGCATATGTGAGACAATTAACAGCACCTTTGAACTCCTCATGGTAATATTCAGAGCAAGAGAAGCTATTGCTCAGCTCTGTGTTTTTGTAAAGTTGTCAAACTTCCGAATCACATCTGTCCATGTTTTATAATACAAACTTTTCAAAGTATAGAGGGGAAAAAATGTTCACAGCAGCTACTTGAGATTCTAGTGGAAGCTGGTTTACAGCACATGAAACTGTTTGCGTGTCTAGTGAAGCAGTGGGATTGGGGTAGCTTAAGATCGTTTTTCTGTAGTTATTTAAGTTCTGATAAATGCAGATTATACCAATAATACTTCTGAAACAGACCGTATGCATTTGCATGTGCGTAATGAATATTTTTGTGCTATTCAGCATATATGAAATCATTCATCATTCATTCATGTCAGCCACAGCAAATGCACAGACTGACGTGGGGATTGAAAGGAAAGAAGCCTGCGGGTATGAGAACTGGAAAAAAGCTTAATTAACAAAGTGGCCCTTCATAAAAAAGGAGTGGGGGGAGTGACCAGTCTCTTGGAAACTGTCAGGGACAGGAAAGAAACACCAAGGAAATGTGTGGTTGGTTAATGGCTACTGGTATTGGGAGAAAAAACAAAACAAACAAGAAGTTGCTTGATCATGGCAGGATTTCTCTAAAGCATTTTGAGACATGTCCCATTTGCAAATCCCAGCACGTAGGAGAGGGAATCTGCAAACATTTATAGAGCCCTGGGCATGTTGCCATCGTTCTGTTCCCTCTGAGCACGAGAAAGGAGTTTGGGTGGGCACTGTGTGTCCTGCGTACTGAATGGCATTTCTTGGTGCAGTGTGGTGCAGATGAAAGAAGTGGGGTTGTGTTTTAAAAATCCCAAGGGAAATAGAAATCTGTGAGACTTTGTGTGTTTTGTTTTGTCATATGTATCAACCTTGCACTGTAAAGTAAATAACACTTTTTATTAGAAGGTTTATGTCAAAACATGACATTGTGAACTTAAAAGAAAATGGTGTTTCTATAGAACACAGACAGCTACAAAAGTCTTTCCCTAAATTTCTTTTTCATGTGAAAGTAATGCTTGCTTCAGTTGCATTTGGCCTCTGGATATTCCTACTGCACTGGGTGGCAAATTTCCAGCATTCACTCTCTCTGAGCTGTCTTACTATTTTTGCAATATTGTGGGATGGGTTTTATGTTAGTTCTTGTTTGGATTGGGAGAAAGAATCACTTCTTTCCCAGTACTGCCTTGCACATTATCAGAGAAGTTAAGAAATTTCAAGAAAAAAAAAAAATTTATTTTCTGATGTATTTTCAGCTAAGACTTGTGAGAACAAGAATACAGACAGGAGACTTGCAGAACAGATGTTTTGTCTAGGAACAGTCCTAATAATTATAGTCAGCCTCTCTGAGTGTCTTCCTCATTTTCTTTAGGTGATGTTGCCTGGTTTTTTTTGGTCCATAACAGTTCTACAGTGGTGATGACTAGTAAAAAAAAACTTAAGTCTACCCCAAAATTGACATTTTGGTGCTAGATGAATGCTACT
Source organism: Lanius collurio (assembly GCA_020086605.1). Taxonomy (NCBI): domain Eukaryota; kingdom Metazoa; phylum Chordata; class Aves; order Passeriformes; family Laniidae; genus Lanius; species Lanius collurio. The sequence goes on along the minus strand of JACBWW010000073.1, from coordinate 1,249,922 downwards.
TACATACTATTTGCTTTGATGTAATTGATCCTTCCTTCTGCAGTTTTAAAAATGCATTAATTATCTTTAGTATTTTCAGGGTGTGTAAAGATACTACGACTCAGCAAAGTTGTGTTTTTATGCTTTGCCTGTAGAGGTCCTACAGTAAAGAGCTCTTTGAGGAGGTTATCTCCAAGATGAGGAAGGCTGGAATTAAATCTACCATAGCAATAGAGAAATTCAAACTGCTGGCAGAGAAAGTGGAGGAAATTGTTGCCAAGAATGCCCGTGCAGAGATTGATTACAGCGATGCTCCGGATGAATTCAGAGGCAAGTGGAGTCTTCTAAATCCTGACTATTTGGGAGAGAGGGATTTTGTTTGTTACATTGATTCCGTATGTTAATGGAAACTATATATTGTTTATGAAGCCTTCCATCCTGCTCTATTTCAATGATGTAGTTAAGTAAATACAGAGCTAAGAGTTCCTTTGGTTTTCCCTGGGATTGTACTGTCCAGTCCTAGCCATGCTTTGCTTACATGTACTTGAAAACGGTAACCCTTCCTCTCAGTCTGAAAATTGGGTGACAATAGCAAATGCTTGGTCCCAGGTCAGAAAGGGGAAAGTGCTATAAAGATTTATGTCCATTTAACCTTCTATAACTTCAACAGTGTACTGGGGACCCTGAGCAGCGGGTCTGTACTGTGCGTTTATGGGAAGATAAAGTTTGTAGCTCTTTTTCACTTCAATGAGGAGACCCTTGTTCCCTCAGATCCACTGATGGACACTCTGATGACCGACCCCGTGAGGCTGCCCTCTGGAACTATCATGGACAGGTCAATCATCCTGAGGCATCTGCTGAACTCTTCCACTGATCCTTTCAATCGTCAGACGCTGACGGAAAATATGCTGGAGCCAGGTACCATGGGACAGCTGGCTCTGGGACTGGGGCTGCAGGAAGCAATTTGTGGGCAGGTCTGTACTTTCCTAGGATGCTGTGGAGGCCCTGTAGAGGTAGCAGTTTTTTGATCTCAGCTTGCACAGAAAAGTTCCTTCCTTCTGCTTTCCCTTTTTCTGAGGGGGGAAAAAAACCTCACACCCTTGCTTCCATAACTAATGGGATGAAAATCATTATGATATGTAAATGAGAAATGGCTATGGGTCATGAGGGACTTTCTTATAGTACTATTACCAAGTAATTTAATAATTCTTTTTTTCTCTTTTTTTTTTTTCTTCCTTACTAGTGCCAGAACTTAAAGAGCAAATCCAAGCCTGGATGAGAGACAAGCAGAACGACCATTAAAAATTCCCTTGCAGTGCACGCCACCACCAATGGGCAGAGCAGGGCGTGGGCTGTTCTGGCAGGAGTGGAGCAGATACACTTGGGAGCTGTTGATGGCATTGGCACGCCCACGGCACTGACTTGCAGTAGTGACCAGGAGCATGTGGACGAGGAGAAAAGCAGCTTAATTCTTGTACATATATTTAAGTGATAACGATGGTCAATAACATGGAGGACAGGCTAGGAAGTTACTTACGTTACAAAACTGTCCTTCAATATGTCACATTTTGGAGTTTTTACAGCTGAATTATTTTAGCAAAGACGAATGGATCAGGGCAGCATCCCTTCAACCTTGTTTTTTACCGCCAGATATCCGTTAATTTGATTGTGGTTAGAACTTTGGACATTTTGCTGCTAAAGTAACTTTTTTCTCTTTCCCTTTCCTTTCTTTCTATTCCACCCATCAAACCTGCAGTGCTATCTTTTTCTTTTGTAATGCAAAAAACTACAAACCCTGTGAAAATCAAAATCATTCCCCTGCCCTTAAAAGAACATATTTTGTGCGATAACTGTGCCTGCAACAAAGTGTTCATCTTTGGATCGTATTTTTATATTACACATATTTGCCTATTTGGTTTTTAATTGGTGTTAGACACAAGAATAATTTCAAAAAAGCAAAGACTTCACACATGGATTTTAATGTCCTTTCCGTGAGATGTCCCTTTCCTTTATGTTGATCAAGATGCTCTGGTACTTGTGAAAAGCCTTGAGATAGAAATATGTTAAAACAGCTGCCATGAATGAGATGCTTGGGAATACCAGGATTTCAGTGACTTTGAAAAAAATAAAATACATTCTTTCAATGCTGCAGATCTATGCTAACTGACAGTTCTGAGCCATTGGAGCTTGTCCGCAGAGAGCAGATACTTTTATCCTTGGAGGCTGCAGTTTGGGGCAGGGGTCACTTTTTATGTTGCGTACCAATTTGTATCCATGGCTTGGCCTTACCAAAGCAGAAAGGGTGCAGGAAATGTAGAATTACATTTTTAAAAAAAAAAAAATTCACAAACATTTTTATATTACTGCCCCCTGCATATGATACTTGAATTTCCTTTTTAAAAAGGATTTGAAACCACAGTGTTTTAAAATTAAGTTGGGAAAAAAAGATTGTTTTTCTTTTATTTGTTTTACGCCATGTCTTCTGTTCAATTCCTGACTCTCTTGAACTACAATAAATGATACACACTCGCACAGAATGTTTCCATGGTCTTTCTTGTAAGAGTGTCAGTGAAAATATAAAAATTACAAATGATTGGGTGTCTTTGTTCAGGTTTGCTGATGGTGATTTATGATCTGGAGATAACTTAGTAAATTAATGTGGAAAATTTCTGTGCACACAGATATCAGTAATACTTTAAACTCAAGAATGTTCCCAAGCAGGTGACACTGAGCACCTACTCATAGCTCTGTGACAGCTGGTGCCAGCTCCAGGGGGAATTTTGGTGAAGTTGTACAGAATCCAGTATTGACCTTTTAGGTGTGCAAATAACTCTAAATTATAAAATGTGAAAGTACAGTTGTGGGCTGGGTTTTTTTTTTTTGTTTGTTTGTGGGTTTTTAGTGGTGCTTCCTCTTACAGTGTGAATGTGTATTTCTTTTCTCCAAAGATGGGAGGAAGATTCCTGAGCTTCTGTCTGCCTGGACTGCTGCAACAGAGAAGCTTGTTTGTTGACTGGTTTTATAGTTACAACCTTCACTCCTTCCACAAAGTCAAATCCCCCTCTTCTTTCCTCTTCATAAGTCACAGATCAAAGCCTGCTATGATTTTACCTGCAGGCTGCCATTCAAGCATCCAAACCCAGCAGAGATTCTGGTGTGTTATAGGTTGTGGTGAGCTGTGTGTTTTCTTCTTTAGTGAAGAGGGAATTTCTTTCTATATAAAGAAAAAGTCTGACATGTTCAACTGTCCTCTTAAGGATTACTGCATGAAATCTCTAGAAACATCCCAAAGTTTATACTTTGTTTGATGAATGACAACTGTTCAGTAGAGAATATGTGCTTTTACTGGAGATGATTAAACTATTGCTTCACATTATGGGCTTTTTTCTGCAAGTCAGTATCATATATTAGTTCTATTGATAGACTATAAAATGAGTATAAAATGAAAATTCTATAGTTTTGGCTTTAGACAGAAGGAAATAGAAATATTTTTGGATGTTTAAATCAACACAGTGCCCTTCAGAACCTGAATTTATATTTATTCTGCCATTGTGTCAGACTCTGACCTGAGGAATATAAATAGCAAAGTGCATTACTGAAATGTTTTGTCTAATGATGGCATACGTCTATCATTTGAAAACATGTCAACGCAGATATTACACAAGACACAAAGGCTTGACATAAGTGGCTGAAACAATTTTATCTGGGGAACTAATATCAAGTATTTCAGAGCTGTGAGCTCAGACAAGTGTTCTCCCAAATTCTGCATTCGTGAGCAGAATGATGTTTTAGTACAAGCAGCTGAAGTGCCATTCTATTGTGTCTGGCCACAAAAGTGAATCAAACCCATCTTTCAGTGGATAGTGGACATCTGAGTAACTGAAAAGCAAAGCTGAAGCTGGATTAAAAATCAATCTCCCACAAAAGGTTGTGTGACAGTTGTTAGTTTAGTTAATTTAATGCTACCTGCAGTATTTGTGATTGCCCTTCCCCTCACTAATATGTCACTTACCTTTTTCAATGCAACTGTAACCTCGCTGCAATACAGAGACTTTATATTACAGATCACAGAAACTGTGGCTGGAGTTAGTTTGACGTGTCAGTGTGTGGGCAGAATATAAATGTCTCAGAGCTGTGAAGGGTTTAGCAATGGCTAACTTACACCTCTGTTACAAAGTGTGCTTTCTTTGGCATTTTGAGGTTATATGGTATCACTGGTCTCTCCTTGGCTTCTAGCTCTGCACTAGAGACAGAGAAATTCCTGGGGCAAGTGCTGATGCTGTAGCAATACAGTTCAGGACAATTGATTCTATTCTATCACAATTTATACTTATGTAATGGCCCAATTTACATCCCTGTCAGCTCTTCCGTGCTGGCAGCAAGGACACTAATGCTGTTAATAGCAGGATGACAACGCTGTTGTCAGTCAGCGAGGGATTTACTCTAACAGCCCCCAGGAGCGTGGTGGCACAGTGGGACTGTGCCCTTCTCCCTGAGCTTACACCTGCCCTCTGCCCTGTGTTTAAACAGGCTTCCCTGGTTTAGGTGGTGTATCTTAGTGATTGGGGTAACCAACTATTTTTCTCTGTACTAATAAATCCAAGAAATTGCTACATCCATTTTTCTGGTGTAGTAATGCTCAAGAACACTTTTCTTGAGCTGAAGCCCTTTCATCGTGTGGCTTTTCTTAAAAATGAACATCTAAATTCTAGATTTAAGTGCATACATGCTTGCAGAGAATTGAAAGTTTCTGCTCTTTTCAGGGCTGTGTGGTGTTGTCAGAAGATAAAAAGAGTAAGAACAATTAATTTCCTGTAAGGGAATAGACTCAATTTTTTTTAAAAAACAGGATTCACAGAACAATATAGTGGAATTCCACTTAAGTATATTTTTTGATAAATCTGAATTACCCAAGGATATCTGTCTTTCAACAATGATATTGAGAAGACAATTCCAATTAAATTGAGTTAAAACGCTGAATTCTATACCTTACTGTTTTCCATCATGTAACATGACATTCTTGGACTGTTTCTAGCAGATTTTTTTTAAGACTCTGTGACCAACTACAGAATTAATGTGCGGGAGCTGTTCTGTGTGAGCACTCCCCAAACTTGTGCATTAGACTGATGCAGGAACTGCTGTTCCTAGGAGACACTACACAAACTTTGCCGAAGTAAAATTAATCACAGTGTCTATTGTCATGGGGGGTTACAGCATGTGCCCAGTATCCGGGCAATTTGTAGGAGATTTTGAAACTGCTTTGGGATTTTTGGAAGTGTTCTTACCCTTTTCTTTGCAGAGAATAGCTGACCTAATTCTGCATAGATCTAGGAAGAAGTTAGCACAATTACACCACACTAAAATCACCATTAAATCATCTGTCCCATCAATAGAAAGTGTTCAAAAGTTCAAATAATGATATTTTCTAGGACGTAGGAAAGCCACCTCTTTTTGATTTTTTGTTTCTGTGGCAATATTTCACTAAGCTTGGCTTCTGCATTTGTTGTCATAACTGCAGATGAGACTGACAAGGGGGAATAGTCATATTCCACCACACAAAGTAAAAAATAACTAATTCTCCCAACCTTAAGGGGAACATAAGCGACACAGTGGAGATTAACATAGCTAATAGCCAGGAGGCTGTGAACAGAAATAAAACTTGTTCTGAAACTAGAAATCTCAGGTCCTGAATGTTCTCAACATCTTAAATCCAATTTGTATATGATGGTGTAGGAAATACATGTAATTAAGGCATTTCATGTAACATGATTTTCTTTAAGATGCTTATAAGCTTAAACATGAACGAGTTTCTAACAGCAGAAATCACTAAGTTACTAACGATAAGGAGGAATTTAAAGTTGAGTTATTGCCACAAAAATAACTCATTTCACTATGAGAATATGCATGAAATTATTGGAAATCTGAGAGTTAATACAGCATCATTGACTAAATTTAATAATTTCCCTAAATATACATTATGAGGTCTAAAAAAATAACTCGGGCTGCTTAAGAAAGGTTTTGAAGGGAGGTAGGAAGGATAACAAATCCCTCCCCTCTGAGCTATCACCCTTAGGCCTAGTTTAGGATTCCAATCCCACTGAATCACACTGAGTCGGAGCTGGGGAATTCGCTACCTCAGACACCGCGTTCCGACAGCGGGAGCGCACCTGCCTCGGCCTCTCGAGCAGTGGCCGCCCACCAGCCGCGCACATTACGCTGAATCACAGCCTTTTTTGGCACGAGTGCCCGTCTGTCCGCACACCACACGGCGCCCGTGCTGTCTGTCGGCCCTCAGCGCCCTCTCCCCCTCACACCGCGGGGGCCGCGGGCGCCGCCCCAGGGCGCGCACGGACACACAGCGGCGGGGCGGTGCTGCGCCTGCCGCCGCTCCTGATTGGCTCCGGGATGTCAGCGTGATTTGCATCGCGGGTTCTGATTGGCTGGGGCTGTGGAGAGGACGCCTCCCCTCGCCCCCGCTGAGCGGCGGAGGGATCGTCCCGGAGGGCGGTGCCGCTGAGGACGGGCACCGCCAGGAGGCGCTCGCGGAGCGGCCGGCTGTGATTGACAGGGCGGGGCGGGAGCACGCGGGCTCTGCGCCTCGCCATTGGCGGGCTGTGCCGAGGGGGCGGGGCGGCGCGCGGCGATTGGCGGGGCGGGGGCGCTCCCCCCGCGCGGCGGGCGCGCAGCCCGCGGTCCGTCAGTGCGGGAGCGGCGCTGGGCGAGCGCGGCGCTCGTTCCTCCCGGCGCGGCTTCGCTCTTCTCCCTCCCCTTTCTCCCCTCCCTCCTTCCCTCCCTCGCCCTTCCCGCTCCATTCTCGGCAGCGGGAGGGGGGGTCTCCCGGCCTCGGTGGGGCCGACGATGGGGATGGCCAGGTTCTCGCTGCGCTGCCCCGCCGGCTGCTGACTCCGCACCGCCCGCTTCCCGCGGACACCCCGCGCCAGGTGAGGGGGCTGCGCTGAGGGGCCGCTGCGCTGGCAGAGGGGGGTCGGAGCGGGGTGGGGGTGGGTGGGTGATGCCGTAATGCGGAGGGGGAGGCGGCGGTGCTGCCGTACGCATCTGTGGGGCCCCGCGGAGGGCTGAGGCCCGGAGCAGGAGGATGGATGGACAGATGGATGGATGGATGGATGGATGCAAAGCACTGAATGCTCTGGGGTTGTCAGGGCAGCGGCGCAAGGGCGTGGGGCCCAGTTCGGCCTTGTCATCTGGCCGATGCCATCTCCTCGTCCCCTGGGACGCTTCCCTCCCTTCCTTTTCTTCCTTCCCTTCCTCTCCTTCCTTCCTTTTTCTCCGGGCGGCCCCTGCCCGGCCTTTCCATCGGCTGGATGCCGCCCGCCGTGCCGCATTCTGCCGTCCTTCTCCCCCTTTCCAGTTCGGATGAGGCGGAGGCGACAGCTGCTTGTCCGGGGTCGGGCAGAGAGCCCTTCGGCTAGCCGGGAATGTGGCAGGAGCGGGTGTTGGGGAGGCTGCGTGCCCTGTGGCGCGGCCGGGGCCGGCTGGCTCGGCGCGGCTCCCGAGGCAGCCATGTTGGGAGGATGAGCTGACAATCCTGGCGCTCGGGGACGGGCCTGGCGCTGCCGGGGGCTCTGCCGGAACGGGGGAATCGCTTGCGCCTGGAGAATTCGCCACAAGCGGAGGGTGAATTCATGTCTGTTTTCCGGAATGTGAATGCGTTCCTACCAAGTTCTGAAGGATATTTCACTTCCAGCTCCTTCTTAGCTCAGTTCTTTTTGCTGTTGCACAATCCGGTGTTGATAAATAGCCATGTGTGCATGTGATCAGGTTTCAGTGCCTCGCCAAGTTCTGCAGCACTGTTCGATCTGGCATCTCCACCTGGTACAGATATAGCAGAGCGTGTGTGTGAGTTCAGCTGAAGGATCACACTGTCAGCACTGCCTGAGCCTCATGCGGCACCTAAAATGGGCTCTGCTGGGGGCCCCTTGTGCAGAAGCCCCTGCTGCTCCGAACAGCCGTTTTGCCAACTTTCCGTATGCTAATCTGTGTCCTTGTTTTATTTCTTTAGAGCTCTTGCACTGATTAAGTTATGAACAACTTTTTTGGTTTAAAAGTTAGCACAATCTGTGATGCACAAATATGACACAGTGACTGGTTATCTTAAATAAAAGTGATTCTTCTTTATTTGTGATGTGTGGTGGGTTTGGGTTTTTTTATTTGAATGCAGAGATACACATTTTGAACATTGTTTTGTAACCACTTCGAACTTGTTGCAGATTTCTCCGAATGTATAAATAATAATGTGAATCTAAATCTCTGCTCTGCTTATAACTTCACTTTAAAAAATAGCAATATGTTTGTATTTTGACATTGCATAAAAACTGGTTTGCCAAAACTTTCAAAAACATCCAAGTATTCAAGTCTTCATGTTTCTTCAAATATTTTTGTGAAAGTCCATATCTAGTTGAGCCTGTGAAGGGTGATTGATCAACACAGTTGGGTTTGTCACCTTGAATACCAGTAAACAGACAAGATATTTAGAGATTTTTAATGACACACTTTAATATTAAAATCTCACTGTCTGACTTGCAGGGTGAGTATCTTTAGTTTAAAATAAGTGTAAAACTAGAATGTAGGATTTGCTTTTTGCTGATGAAGCTCACTAAACAACTCAAATGTCATCTACCACCTGTTTTGGAGCCAGTGGTAGATCGTCTTGAAGACTCACACACTCCCTTCTTGGTTCCTGGTTGGATTCATACAGACTGAACATTAAAAGAGACACAGCTAGTAGAATCCTTCCAAGACATTTGGGAGATGATTCATTCTAGCATGGATGGCAGCCTCCTAAGCCTATAAGGAGCATTTTAAAAAAGTTGTCTTTTATGAATATTGTTCTTCTAAATCTGTACCACAGACTGTATTACATATTTTGGTTTTCTCTTTTTCCAGTTGTGTTTCCACTCTGTAGTCAGCATTTTGTAGTAGGAAGTGATACTACTGGTAAATGTGAACCCTGAAAAACCAGTTGCAATTTATTATCTGTGATGCTGTGTAACTTGGGGCTCATTTTGCCTTATTTTACCAGTCTGTGTGATGAGGGCAATGCTGCCTTTATAAGGTGTTACAACCAGTTAAAATTACTGGTAAGAAACCTCAAAACCCCAACAGCTTAAATATATAGAAAGATTGGCAAATTATATTGGTTTTGGTCAATTTTCTTATCAATGAAAATTAAATCTTGCGTAGTGAATTCATATTCAAAACACCTGAAATCCATGTGCAAATACAAGTAGGTGTTTTGCTTACTTCAGGTATGAAAAATAGCAGCGTTGAGAACAAATGAGATTTAAAATTATACCACATTTAATTTTCCATCAGCACAAAAGTTAGAGTTGGAAAAATTGGTAATTGCAGAAGTCCAGCAGTTAAATTTTCATGTTGCAGGTGATTTTGTGACCTCTTCTGTGAGAATCTCTTCACAGTTGTGTTTCAAACAAGTCTGTCATTTAGCTAGTGCATATGGAGTCTCTGGAGGTGTGATTTTCATGCTTTCCTACTGTGAATATGATGTTTAGAGGTACTTGAGAACACTTTTTTAAAATATATACATATACATATACTTTTCTTTTTTTTTTTTTAAGTAGATGATTCTTTCATCCCACCCTGTGTTTGCCAACTTCCCAGATATAGTTGTTATCTGCAGAAATTAATGCAGTGTTCTGAGACATGTTTTTATGCAAACATCAGAAAAAAATTCTTTGTGGGACCCTACAGTAAGAAGGGAGGACAAACCCCTTACATTTTGTAAACAATATTATAAGAACACATTGGACAAAGTAAGTTGTGTCACTGTGAACTTGATAAAAATGGATTTTTTGCACTTGACAGATTATTAAATGGTATTTAATAAACAGGACACTGAGGGGCCATGTACAGTGACATTTCTGTTTCTAAGAGCAGTATTCAGGGTCGGGATTAGTCTTGTCCCTTGGCTGTGGTGAGAGGGCTCAGGTACTCATGCAAGGGTCCTGTTAGGGAGGGAGAGCCAAAATCCACAGGGTGGATCCCGGAAGGAAGAAGTTTATAGTGAAGCTTCGTGTTTGATACTTTGTTCCACACAAATGTAGGCAGCTCTGAGCGAGAGGGAATGAAGTGGTCTCTAGAGCACCCCAGAACATCATGGGAATTCATTCCCAGTAGTTTTCTGCTCTCTTCCATGTTCAAAATTTCAGTGAAGCTTCTTAAAATTCCATATTAATGCCAAGCTGGTGATGTGGCTGTATCATTAATTGTTGCTCAACCAGTTTGCTGTACCAGTGACATTGAGATTCAGTTGGCTTGCTCCTAAAGACATTCTTCTAGTCTGATGAGATACCTCAGGTACCTGTGAAAGTAAGGAATGCTTTGAATTGCTTCTACTTGGGGGAGTAATTTAATTTCTGTCTTCACCATGTGATGGCATTAATGAAGTATTTTAGTTTTATTAAAGACTTCTTGTACTGTGGGAAGATGTGTCATAACTTGAAATAAGCATGTTTAAGTACTTTTACCAGGTATAGAACTTACTTCAGAGCTGAAATGCTTCTCCTTTAGACCTGCTAGTAAGTTTTGTACTTCAGTGACCACAACCCTGAAATGAGCATTTTGTTGGATATGTGATGTGATGATAACCAGAAAAGATGTCAGGATTTCTGGGTGCATGGTTAAGCAGAGTTGAGTTCTGCCCTGGATAAGTCAGGTTCCAGGTCAAAATGGCTGTGTTGAGTCAGACCAAGGATTAATCCAGCTCTGAATCCTCTCTTCAGCAGTGGCCATGGCAGATATCTAGGATATAAGGATAAATCAAACATAAATGTTTTCTCACTATAGTTTTCCAGGTTCTGTGTTTCTGTGCCATGGAGGCTTTCCTAGCCAAGGGTAGGAGCTTTTTAGTCAGATTCTTTGAATCTTACTGCTTTTTGAGGCTGTTAGACTTCTGTACTGACCATATCCTGTGGTAGTAAGTTAAACTTCTCAGTTGTGGACCAACTGAAAAACTTTCTTCTAATGGAAAAGGCTGCTTGACACTTATAAAATGAAACCAATCTTTTTTAACCCTGTGTTCCAACATGCCTTGAAGTTTGGATAGTGGGTGTCAGGGATAGTTTCCTGCAATGAAGGTGCTCCATCATTTAGATGTGGTAGGATTTGAACAAGCATTTTGATAATGGAGATGAATTTAATGATGGACATTTGCCTGAACATAGATAGTAATATTTACCCTGAAGGCAGTAATTCTTGATTCCTCTTCTTCCTTTCAGTGTGTCCTTTAATCAGTAGATATACAAGTAGTTGATGACTTGTTATTTCCTTTGAGAAGAGGACTTTCCCTGGACTGCAAGGGGTTCTTTAAGGGTGCACCCTTTTCTCTGGAGTCATATGTATTGAAAGTCAGAGTGCTGTGGCCCATGACACGTGTGTTAGTTTTAATATTATTGCTAAAGCATTGTGGCAGCAAGGATTGGCAGTGAGAGAACCAGGATATGGGCTATATGGTCATTGCCTCATGATGAAATTTAAGTAGCTCTGTCTCTGCTGCTAAAATTATATTTGTTAGGTTAAGCCTAACACATGTTGCAACCAGATATTTATTTTGATATTGGCATCCTTACTTTCTGGAAGAAAATCAAGTAATGAAAACAAATATTTGTACACTTCAAAAGAACTACTTCAGGTGACAGAAACTATTGACTAGGGAGACAGTGAACAGGTGCTGATAAGTGTATTTCCAGTTCTGGCTTTGAAATGACACCTTTTAGGGGAAAAAGAGGGATTAGAAATTGCATTTATCAGGTAACTTTGAACCTTCCTAATTTTATCAACATCTTGAATACAGTAGCTGTAAATAACTAAATGATATTTTTCTCCTTAGAAATCACCAACAGGAAGAAGGATCCCTTGAAAGGCTCTTGTCCACTTCCAGTTCCTTGAGTGTTTGCAAGCAGCCAGGATGTCGGGGGCTTCAGTGAAGGTGGCTGTTCGGGTCCGGCCTTTCAATTCCCGAGAAACCAGCAAAGAGTCCAAATGTATCATCCAGATGCAAGGCAATTCAACCAGTAAGTTTATTTTAATCTTGTAAGGAAGTCTTTCGCTGTTCCCAGCCTTCCTACTTAAATATTTTCTTCTGTCAGACTGAGAACTGTGTACATTGTATCATCTAGAATTAATCTTACTCTGCTTTTCTGAGGCTCTCATTACAAACTAGATTATCTCTGAATGTGACTAGAAGTGAAAGTCTAAATCATGAGTATCTTGATTTTTATGCAGTTGTTCTTGGTGTTTGCTTTGCTGATCTGAAAATTCTACAGAAAGATTGGAGTTCTAAAGTGAAAACCTTTTTGTTAACTTCAGTGTGTGGGAATATCATGTGGCTTGACAGATACAGGGATACATTGCAGACCACCACATGATAATTGTGGGGGTATAAGTCCTGCTTGGATCTGGTACTTTAGTTCTTGGTGTGCTTATTCTGTAGTATGTGCTTTTGGTTAAGAACATAATTTGGGTGAGAAAGCTGAGATGAAAAGGGTATGGAGTTTTCTGCTTTCCAGAGCAGATGTCTAAATGATAGCAAAATAACAGACTACATAAAATCATTGTCTTTTCTAACCAATTAGAAGTATTAGGCTTCCTATGTAATGGTTGTGGGTCTAATTTGGAGAACGCTGTTCTGTGGGAAACTGACTGTGGGCACACCTTTTTTGGTTGTTTGGTTGGTTGTTTTTCATACTTGAGGTCAAGGCAGTATTGACAACATTTGAGGGAGTGTCATTCCTCATCTGCAGACCAACAGCTCTGCCCATAAACTGCTCTTCTTGGGAGAGTTTTTCATTGTTAGGTAATCAAGTAGAGCCGTCTTGTCTGCAGCTGTAGGAAGCAACCCTCCAAGAGCAATGAGTTATTTCACTGTCTGATTACTTGAGTGTTTACTCATGCCTGTTAACACAAAGGAGTTTCATACAGGCCTCTCCCTTTTTTTTTTAGCCAAGGTTGTACTCAGCCTGCTTGTTCTTCTGCAATGGAATTTAAGTCCTGGTTGTGGTCACTTAAATTATATACAGTGTTTATGGTTTCATTGGAAGAGTGGTGTCATAGAGGAGAGAGCTTGATTTTTAGTGGAGAAAATTCTTATCTTCAGACCTTATGTGAAATACTACCCAAAGAAACTTTTATGGGGTTGGATTTCAAAATTTCCATTTAAAGTTGGTGTGGGAGGGGTTTGAAGTCCTCTCATGTAGAACAGGTGCTTGTTATCCTATCACTGGATCCCAGTGTAGAATGGAAAAGCTGGAGACTTCATTAGAGGACATTTATTATGGAAATGCCACCAAGCTCTGGGCTCCAGCAGCACCACGGAGTACCTCTGTAATAGCTTTTCTTGCTGCAGTCATCACAGCAATAATTTTGGATGCTTAAGATGTTTGAATTCCAGGAGCCTGTGGAAACACCTTAGTTGTGGTGCAACAACAGGGGTGACCAGTCTCTGGCAGTTTGTCAGAGCGGGGTCTGTGGTGTAGGCCAGACACTGGTTCTGTTTCTGAACGCTCGAGCTGCACTACAGTGACATGTTTGCAATAAACTGCATCAGCTTTCAAAAGGAGAAAAATACTTCCTGATTTATCTAATTGGAAATTTCTTTACAGAAATTACTTCTTTTGCTATATTTTGTACTCTGAAATGTTCTAATCTGCAGACTTATTTGAATGCTGTGGCTCTGATCAAGCTGGGTGGTGTGACAGATGGTGAGGTTTAAGTCATTGGGGCCATTACAGACTGTGGAAAGAAATCACCAGTTGCAATAGTTAAACATTGTTATCTGTGGGATATTTTTCCCTGTATTTCCCTCTTACAGGAGAAATACAGGAAAGCAATGGGCAGAGGAATAGTTTGAACAGAAGATGATTGTATAATAAAGGATATGAACAAGGCATTGTTTGGTAGGAAAAAAAACCAGCAGAAATCTTTTCTCCAAAGAATCTTCTTAACAAAGTTGTCTGACACACATAACTTCCAGCTGAAATTCTTCAGCTAGTATGCTGTTAGGCTATGTATTAGGTTTGGGGGGCATAAGTGCTATTGTGCTAAAGATTCTTTCGTTTTCCTGATGTTCAGTTTTTTGCAGCCCCACAGTTACATTATTGAGCTCCTCATTATTTGCTGAGTAAAAGCTGAGTGCATAAAGTGAAATTAATGTATCTGAGACTCATATCTGATGCAGCAATTTGAAAATAAAGGGAATTCAGTTGTAATTCTAGACTAAGGATTTCCTGCTTCACACCTTCAAATGTGCCAGTGAAGTGATCAAGGCTTGGATATCTCACCTCTGAGAAGGTTATTTTTAAATTTGCACACTGATGGAATTGACAGAGGGCAAACTGGAGAGGATGGTGCTCCTCTTGAGTAGTGACTATTTTAAGCCTCCAGGACAGTTAAAGTTCCCTTATCTTGGAATTCAAGCCTAATGGACAGTTGTGATACTGGACTGATGAGACAGTGTGAAGTCTGACAGCTAAGAAGGGATTTTGACTGTTACTTGAGCTTTAAGTCTGTATGTATTGATTGGCCGAGCTGTTCTACAGATCCTTTGTGGGTCCTGCATTTAAACTTTGTCTGAGTCTTAAGTTTTGAAAATGTATTGGCAGAAACTACTGCATTACAGTGAAACTGAGGCAAAGTGCTCAGGATTATGTTAAGGAAAGCAGTATAAAGATACAGATAACAGAGTGTATGACAGATGTACTTTATTTATAAGTAGTTTTAGATGAATATGTGAAAAAATGAGTGGTTTTTGACATACATAACAAAGTAGGTTCTTCAAGTCAGAATGCCACCAGGGTTCTTGCCTGACATTCTGCCTTTTGTTTTTGTGTGAAGTAGGCTGTTTATGGCTTTGGGGATTGCCTGTCATTTACAGGCTGCTTGCCAGCAAAGCTAAACGTCCCTCTGGGTTAGAAACTCAATTTCGTTACACAGTCCTTTGCCTTAGAAGCAAAACAACATAATTTGCTTGGGCACTTCTACAGAATTTACTTCTTATCCTATCTGGCTTTAATGTCATTTCCTCCTAGAAGATCAAGACCTTTAATCAAGATTCATAATAGGTCTCTGTCTTCATAATTTCTCACCGTTTAAAAATGACAGTGCAGCTGAGTACAGTTCTATATATGTCTTAATCTCAGTAAAAGAGAGTTTGTACTGAGATCTTTAACCCATAATGTTAAGGACACTATGAGTAATTGAGACTGCAAAATATGGGAATTTTGAAATCAGTACTTGAAACATATTATTTGTCTCTTTTTTTTGTCTGCTCTACATGATGACAAGACTATTATTTTTTTTCTTGTATGCTTGGAAAAGTATTGGTCTGCAGTAATACAGCATCATGCACTTAAATTGTCAGTCTTTATGTCTTAAATACGCGTTGCAAAACTGAGATTCTGCAGTTCAGCTGAAATCACATGTGCTGACTGCATTAAGGGGCTGGAATTTGGCAGAAGGCCTGTGCTGCTTGGATCATACCTAATTGCAGATGGGATCCATTGGAATGATACTGCCAGAAGTTCTTCAGTGGACATGGCAGAAGTGGGGGTAGGAGAAGAGAAGGTAATGGAGGAATTCTTAGAGACAGCACAAGTTAGAAGCTGTAAAATTCCTCTATATAAGTTACTTTGGGAATGCAAAATACTTTCCAAAGGAGAGGTAATGTCACCATTAAATTAGTAATTAAAAGACTCCATCAAAACAGTAGCTGAGTGGGATTAATTTCAGAAAAGGCCATCTTTTTAAATAATTATCACTTAGAAACCATCCTAAGAAACATAAGCTTTGTTTTCAGAAGCACCTGCTATGCAAGTGAATTCAGTTGACTGAAATGCTGTTTTCATTTGGAGTTCTCTTCTGAAGAGCATATTCTTTACCTTATTAATTAGGTGGCTTATTGTGGCCAAATTCACAAGTGGCTTTCTGAAATTAATAATTAAAGTATAAATCATGGTTTTCAGCATATCTTGATTGAATATGTTTTAACTCCTGCTTTTTCCTATTTTTGTTCAGAAAGATTTACAACAATGCATCTTGCCCACAATGTATTAATTACTTATTCCTGTCCAGTTAATTACTGTTTTTGTGGTGAGTGGGAAAAAGATTCTGCAGTGTAATACATGAAATCTGAGCTGTAGATCTAAGAGTGTTTTGTGTGTCAGTAATTCTTGTGCTCATTCTTGTATGGGCTTTTCAAATGTAACAAATATAAACAATGTTGGCAGCTGCTGCCTTGGGTTATTGAGTTGAAAAACTAAACTGTTCTGTGCCTGAAGACTCCCTGAGTGTTGTGCTTTTTCTGGTTTGGCTTTTGTTTGTTTTCGGGTTGGTTTTGTTTGGTTTTTTGGTTGGTTAATTTGTCTTGGTTTGTTTTTTGGGTTTTTTTTTTGTTTTTGTTTTTTTTTTTTTTTTTGTTTGTTTGGTTTTTTTTTGTTTTTTTTTTTTTTTTGTGGAAGTGATGTGATATTCCTGCCTGTAAGTAAATAATGCATAAATAGAAACAAAAGAAAATGAAGCAGAGGTTCAAGCTAGTAGCTACAAGACAGCATTTAGATATTAATCAATAGTAAAGACCCCAGCAGGCTTATTCTTTTAAAAATCTAAATAAGTGTGTAAAAACCAAAATTAACAAAACAAAGAAATAAGGAAGTACCCTACTGTGTCTGTTGCAATTAATTGTGCACCAGATGAATGAAAATAGTGTTTAGCATCTTGTGTGTGCAAGTGACAGAGTAAACCAAAGTTCTCAAACTATTGTTCATCTGTGATTATTGTGTGTTCTGGTTTGCCATAAACTATACCAGTGGAAAGGTGCACCTGCACAGTCCAGGTTATCTTGGAAGGGTTGAGTGCAACTGGATCCTTAGATCAGGACTGAAAATTACCTGTTGAGATTTTAACTCAGCAGTAGTCTCTGTGTTTCAGTAGTGTTGGCTGAAGGTATTGGATGTTTAATAAAAATAGGCCTAGTGGAGTGGTCTCATCTGCCAGCAACAATAGTCCCAGCTGCTGCTGTGGACATATGGATGTCAGCTTCTCATCCAGGCATCCTTGGCATCAGAAAAACTTGGTAAGACATTCTGGAGTCAATTTGTAGAGGCTGTAGGAAAAAAAAGTACATTCTAATGGTTGTTTTGTTGTTTGGGTTGTTTTTTTTTTTTTTTTCTCCCTAAGGTGTATAAACCTCAGATCTAGACTTAAATGATTAAATTAAAAAAAAAAACAAACAAAACAAAGCAAAAAAATCTAATACAGAAGCATCTAATTTTATTTCTGCTTTGTTAGGTTTTTTCTTTACTTTTTTTTTTTTTTCTTTTAAGATGTGTGCTGCTTTATGCAATTGTTCTGGAGCAAATTAAAAATGGGTAGGAATGCAGGACTGAACTTTAAAAGCTTTTGGTTTATTGCATTTTTGTCTAAATTAGTGGTACTTGAAAAACAATACAGCAATCAAAATTATTGAAAGGTTCACAGAGTAAAGTAACCTCATCAGTAATTCAGCCATCTTGTTTATTGATATAGTTTGATAAGGGTATATTGTTAATTTTTGCTTTTCTTAGTGTCATATAGCTTAAAAATAAGTAAACTCTTTCAAAGAAGCTTGATCCTAAGAGGGAGTCAAAAAAGAAGCATGGTTTGCTTATCTTTTTCTTTCTGATTAATTTTTAACTGTTTTCTTAACCAAAAGATGTCCAAAATGAAACCCTGTTGTGTGTGTATGCCTTCAGGAGAATAACGAATTTAGTTTTATTTCTGCATTGTTTTTCTGTAAGTGTAGTTTGGATAGTTTCAGGAAAGAGCTTGTATCATGGAAATAATATTTGGTCTAAATTACTGATGAAGAAAGGCCTTACAAGAAACTGGTTTTTATTGACTATCATTGAGTACATGTAATAAGTAAAATGGTGGGAATTTATGTAACATGTGCCACATAGATAGAAAAAGCAAGAAAAAAAGTTCATTTTAGTTAAATGTACTGTTCTTCTCTCATCTCTCTTGATGAGATGCTTTCAATGAAAGTATAGAAAAGTGGTTTAATTATTGTAGATAGACTTCAGTCTTGACTTTCAGTCTGTCTTATGAAAATAATAATTGAAGATGTCTTGAAAAATAAGCATATTCCCTTTCTGATGCCTTGTGCCTTCCAAAAAGCATTGGTTCTTAAAGCATACAGCTTGGTTTTCTTGTTTGTTGTGGTTTTTTGTTTATTTTTTTTTTCTTTCAAGTGTTTCTAGTGTTTTATACTTGTATCTTGCATGATAAGGTTGTCTTGGGAAAATAAACAGCATTGCAGGGCATGTCACTTCACCCCTACCCTGATTTTTCTGGTCTGTAAATCCTTGTAAGTGGTGCAAGCTAAATGAATGCTTGTCCAGTATGATAATACTGCACTGCATTCATAGTGGGTGTGTTAGCACAACAGGCTGTTTATGGGAAGATAAATTGTGTCATGTGGAGGGTGCCTGAATGGTCTTGTGGTTGAGGTTTGAAAGACAAGTCAAAGAGGTCACAATAGCAGAGGTTGCCCAAACTCTTCTGATGACTGCCCTGTTACCAATATGAGCATTAGAGCTCTCTGTGTTCTGCAGCATTAGGGATTTCTGTGTCCACAAGTCTGTCTTAGTCACTGTCTCTGAATGCCCTGCGATATTGACAGCTCGTGTTTTGCTACAAGCCTGGAATATTTTTTTGGAGTAGAAGTAAAATGTGGAATTTTTTTAGGTGCTTTATTTTCCTTCTAAAGCTTTTCTCAAGATTGAATAAAAATAGCTTGAAGTGTTAATTCTGCACTGCTAAATAAATTCAGAAGGTGACTTTGGGGAGCTGGGGGAAGATGAACATTTAATGATCTTTAAATGCTAGAGATGCAAATGCTGGGTCTGGAGCGAGACTGTGGGATGACTAGGGTGTTCCAGCTGATGTTAAATGCAGTTAGACTACATTGTGTTATGAAGTTAGCATCAAACTACAGGAGAGCAGTTTCTGTCAGTGGTGAGTTCTCCATGTGAAATGCTTCTCCTTCAGAATCACAGGATCTGTGCCCACTGACACAGAACTAGGCCTTTAGCGGTGATTCTTTTATCAAATATTTAAATAAACTGCCACCTTCAGTGCACAAGTAGAAGTAAAGAGAATGCAAATTGTTATTAGGAACTACTTTAAGAACTAGATATTTTCATTCACTACACAAATTCTTCCATGAGTACTGAAATCCTTGAGACCTGGCTCCCCAGGATTCCAGTGCTACCTGGTGTTCTCTTAATGTATTGCTGGAGTGTCTCTGAAGGTGAAAATGCTCTTAGGAGAGGCCATTGGCTCTCGGCGTGTCAAGTCAGAGGGTGAAGGGAGATACTGCTTTACCTGCCTTGAGGCAGAAATGTGAGCCCAGAATTCAGCTGGAACACTCACCCAGCCACACACACAGACCTGACACGCTGCCTCTGCAGTAGGACATTCCCAGGTAATCCGTTGACAGTGGAAGTTTCGGAATGGTTTTGGGTCAACTTTTCAGCTAGGGAGAACAGCCTGGTTCGGCTGGCTCCTGCCTGCTGCAGAGCCTGCTGGCATGCTGTTCTCCAAGAACACCAGCTGGAGAGCTGGTATTTATAGCTCCTGGATCTGTTAGAGCAGCTGAGGATGAGAGCGGCTTTCCAGCAGCTTCTGTGAACGAGCGTTTGCCTTGCTCTGGTGCTGCTGAGCCTGACTCCCTCCCCCAGCCAACCTTTCTCCCAGTACAGGGTTGAAATTCCACAGTGGGGAGAGAATCCGATTGAATTCCAAATGAGCTGTTCTTAGCTTCTACTTGGTTTCCTTCCCTTTTAATGATTTGAAAAATGCGAACAATGCTTTGAAAAGCAAGCACTGCTTCATGGGCTGGAAGTGTCCATTTCCCTTAATTTATCTCTTATAATAACAGCCCTGAAAGTCTGTCTTATAAAAGCACTATGGCCATAGATCTGATTGCAGCATATGCCTAGGAAAGAAGCCTGTATTAAACGTGTCTTTGTGGTGGTTATTCACGTTCCAGTAAATAAAGAATGCCTGCTCCACCCGGCTCTCCGTAAGGAACATGTTCCCATTGTTGTCATTCCAGTCTACAGATGGTGCAGATATATTTTCCAGACCCATGTTTTTTAAGGGACTCTGTATTTAATGTTAATTTGGTCTTGTGGAGTCAATTCTGAAAGCCTCAGGTTTTTTGTATTGGATAAATTGTTTATTCAGACATAATAAAACTACAGCTTATATTGATCCAAATAGAGTTTGAAGAAGGCATAGAAATTAATTATTTTATATTTCCCCCCCCAACCAAAGTTACCCCTTTCAAAGTTCTGTTTAGACCAGAATGATTTTTGAAAGCGTCTGCCTATTCCTTTACTAACCATTAAGGAGAACAGAAGTGAAGACAGTGCTTTTTTTGCTAGCTGGTGTCTCTGAATGGTGGCATTTGGTAGGAATGTGTGCTTGGGCTAGAATAATGCTGCCACAGGGAGAATTGTTGAGGTTCATGTGAAGCCTCTCTTCATGAGATGAAATCGAATTTTATTTCATATGTAGAAATTAAAGAGGTTTCGTGCCCTCAGCATTGCCTGCTCTGGTAACAGTATGGGAATGGCAGATGTTAACGACAAAGCAGGCTGTGTTGCACAAATCTGGGAAGGTCGGTTTTTCCAGTTCTGTACTCAACTTTCATCATAATTGGGTTTCATTTCTGATTAGGAATTTTTTGTTTGTTTGTTTTTTCAAAAAAGTCCATGTGTCTGTGCCTTCACCTCCCTTCCTAGCACAGATTGTGTACCGGCTAATCCCAGGATAAAGCCCAAGTTAATTCTGTCTGCTGGTGTTTATCTGAAGGGCAAGCTGCAGTTAGCCAGCTCTCTGGAGCACCCCTCAGTGACCAATGCCTGGCATAGCTGCTGGCAGCGTGCCCTGCAGGATGACTCTGGGAGCTGACAGAGGCGGAGCCGGGCAATCCAGAGACTTGACTTTAAGTGCAGTGAGGACTAAGAGAATAATTTCAGCTCTTGCCTCTTGAGTGCTTTGCACTCTTGTCTCTCTGTTCCAAGAGCTTATTAGAAGGAATTTTGTGTATTTGGCATCCCCAGATGTTGAACTGCAGACAATTTCTAATCTGCCAAATTTGTGACATGGTGAGCAGCAGCACTGACTGGGATGAGAACAGATCAGTCTTGGACTGCAAATTCAGTGTCATAATTGATACGAGTTTGGAGTGGTTGAGAAGCACTTCTAGTCATTCTTTGTGCCTGCAAAAATATTTATGTGGCTGAGTAGATGGGAATGGAATGAGGGGGCTGATCTTGGCTAAGTTTCCTTGCTTTTGTGGATTTTTTTTCTCCACTTTGTAGGCTT
This sequence comes from Lanius collurio, assembly GCA_020086605.1. Lineage (NCBI taxonomy): Eukaryota > Metazoa > Chordata > Aves > Passeriformes > Laniidae > Lanius > Lanius collurio. The sequence goes on along the minus strand of JACBWW010000073.1, from coordinate 1,228,538 downwards.
CCTACTGTCTGTTTACTTGGTTAGTTTTAAAGGAGACTGGAAGTATAAGTCCAGAAATGAAGGCTTCAAGTGGAAATGTGTTTGTGTATGTTTAGGTAAGAGTGAGAAGACAGAGAATGCTGCTTCTGGTTGGAAATACCCTGGAGGATTTTAACTTTGCATCAGCTCTCAGCTGTTCTCCACGCTCTGGTTATAATTGTAAAATAAGATGCATATTTGACCTGTGCTTTCTGAGTTTCAGCTTCAGAAATGAAAATTTTATTCTAAGGCAAAAAATTTGGTTGTCCAAAATGACAGTAGGAATGCAATATAATGCATATTATGAAATATATGGGTACTATTTCAATAGTCGTCTTTCAAGTATTGCTACATTGTTTGCTAAAAAACTGGGGATGAATTTGAGCTCATAGATTTGAAAGGTTCAAAATATGTGTTATTTTTGTGCTAGCTGTAAAAGCAGATGGTGGATGGTATATAAAATGTTAATTAAGGAACAAGTGGGATGGACTGTGGAAATAAAAATGCCAAAAAATGAAGTTGCCTGTTTAAGTAAGGGTATGATAAAATCCAAATGTTTTGTGGAGATTGGTCTGTTACTGTTGGTACAGCACATCTGAAAGTATAATTCTTTCATTTATTGTGCTCCTGCTTTTTCCTTTTATTCCCCTGTACTGCTCCTATTGTGTACTTGTCCTGTACACGAACCAATGAGTTAAAGTATTTGGGTCTTACATAATACTAAAAAAATTTAGATTATTTGATGTGTAGAAAGTTCATTTAAAACTGTGCATCTCCTTACCTTTTGGTCAGTGAGATATAAAATATTTGTAGTTACAGGTATCAAAAAGACCTCCAAACTTAAACAGCTAAGCAGCTAAAAGGAATTTATTAAGTTGCTTGAGCTCCAGAGAATATGTTACTCCTGCTTAGAGAAACTTTGGATGGCGTGAAGCAGCTCAGCTTGGCTCACTGTATAACTGTAAGGGAAGACTAAGCTTTTAAAATGCAGGCTGTGACTCTAGGTGGGCATGGCAGTGGGTACTAAATCAGCTGCTTCACATGGGTGCTGCTGCAGAGCTGTTCATAGTGTACTTTCATTCTCTCAATTTCTGACGTGTAATTACTTGCTTTATTTGTGTACAAAGGTAGAAAACGGATCTAAATATTGTTTCTTAAGGAGAAGCTTATTATTCAAAATTTCCAGAAATTCATTATTCAAATAAAGAAAAGTAATAATACGAGCATTTATCTCTCTCAACCAAATCAATGATTTGTAGAAAATATTTTAAACCCATGAACATTCCCTTGCCTTTTTCTTGGCCTTCCATTCCAAAGGTAAATGCTGGACATTAAGCCCTGCTGTGGTTGCTGCTTTGATCACAGAAGAGGCTTTGGGCACTGCAGCAGAGAAATATTATCTTCAGCTTGTTTCATCCTTCTCACCTTGGAGTTCCGGGTGTGACCTGTTTCAGTAGCAATGGTGTAGCAGACAGGGATTCTGTAAAATATCCCTTCCAATGTCTCTTGGGTGCAGAAAGCTTGGCTTGTGGAAGGCAAGAAGATACCCCATGACCGAGTGAGTTTGCTCTTGGTGAAGCAAGGGGCCTGAAAGAGGGATTTTCTCAGGAACTGGCTGACTCCAGCTTTCAGAGCTGCTCCGGTGCTGTGCTGATGGTAATTATAGCTGCAGCACAAAGCAGCAGTGTCAGTTTGCAAACAGAAGAGTTAATTGCCACATTGGACCTTTGAAATAGCAGATAAACAAATTTATTCTCTAAGATAAAAAGACTATTAATGTGTTCCTGCTGTGATTGTCTGCCTTACTGCCTTTCTCACATCCTGAGGCTCTGTAATTAAACCATTAGCGTGTGGACCGTGTGGTGAGGCTGCTGTGGGGAGAGGAGATAGATAATGACTTATTTCATGATTCACTAATATAATTCATCTTGGCCTTGCATGGTTTAAAAACCAAAGAAAGTAACTGAAAAGCTGTTAGTATTCTTATGTATGTTGGAGACACTGGAAACAGTCCTCTTTCTCTTTTAATTCAATTTGTTTCCTTGTTTAGCAGAAGACACAGCAGGTTGAGAAACATGGTACAAAAAATCGGTGTTGCCAACTCAGTCTTAATTTCTGCATCACCATTTCTATTTTTCCTAATTTAGCACATGGAATTTTAGGAAAAAGCTTACCTGTACTGTAAGAAGCCTTTTAATTTCTTCAGAAATATCCATGAGCTTCCTTTAAAAATAGCTAGATTTCCTAGGTTTTCTTGTTCCTCCAAAGATGATGCTGGGGGCAATAGGCACCTTCAGTTGAGGTCAGTTATTTCAGTTTGAATTCCTGGTTTCTTAGCTGCCTCATCATCTTCCAGATGTTTTAATCACATTATTGCCTACCTCATCCCTGGGTTTAAACCCAGATCACATCAGACATCTCTAAGGCTGGCAGCACCCACCTGGTGTTCTGTGCTCCAAATGAAGAGGGTTTCAGTCCAGCTGAAATCTGTTGAGGTTGTAATCTTCTATTTTCTCACCCAGTCAGCTCTGTTGGATTCATTTGTAGACTGAGAATTCTGTGAAGCCAATGATTCTGAAAATGGAGGATGTAGACTGTGTGCAAGGAACAGAAACAGGGATAAGGAGACTCCAGGCTTGGACCAGAAACTGAGTGCAAGGGCTGTAACTGGATCACAGTGGTGAGGGGCAGCATGCAGTGTTCCTGGCAGCTGGGAGGTTTTCTCTGACCCATTCCTGCTGCAGTGGAATGTTTTGGCCAGGCAGCTGCATTCCCAACCTCTGACAGAGCTGCTTTCTTGCACATTAAACTCCCTTTCCTGATACAATTCTCAAGATATGTTTTACAAAAACATGCATCCTAGAAAGTGATTTTCAAAATAGTGATCTGGACATGGAACTCGGCGTGAAGAGCGGAGGAAAGTCTAAGAAAATAACAATAACAGTAATAATAACAACAATGGTTTAAAAAAAAAAAAAAAATGGAGCAGAGTGGAATGACTTGCATAGCTCACAGAGCCTGAACTTTACTCTTCTCCAATGCAATGGAGCAAATTTAAGCTGGAAGCAAGAAAGGCAAAATAATGGCAAGTTTGTAGTGCCTTTTCAGACACTAATGTGAAGATTCTATGATTTGTACTGCATTTTTAGGTGGGGATTTCCAGGTACAAGGCATTACCTATCCCTTACCATTCATACCTTTGGTGTTAAATTCTTAAGTGAGAAATGAGAAGTTGTTGAGTTGTAGCGGTCTGGAATACACTGCAGGGAGAGAAGTCTTTAAGTTTGGTGCAGGGAGGTATCTTTGGGGTTTGTTTTTTGTTCACTTTAGGACTGGTGGAATAGTGCGAGTGGAGCTGTACTGTTGTTTGACCAAAGCTACTGAAGGGAAGCTAAAGCCATATACGATTGCTTAGGTTATAGTTTGTTCTGTGTTGATGCCTGTGTTGCTATCCAAAACCACAAGCATTTTTTTGCAATTTGATATTGTGTTGGTGCATATAATTCATTGGCTTTGCATGTCTGTCAGCTTTTTTAAGGCAAGAATGTCAGCACAAGGTGCATCCAAGTGAAACGGAGTTGGCCATGAGAAATAGTGTAGCAACTGTTGCTATTTGCAATCCAGACAGTGATGATCTCTCCACACTGTGATTTTGGACAACAGCCCTGGTCAGGAGCACAGCATCTGGCAGAGGAGTGATTTAATTTTAATGGGGGTCCTGTAACCACATTTTCAGAGATTTCAGGGAAACAAGATGCTAAGTTCATGTTTGAAATGGTGAGAGGTGTGGATGATCCAATTTTTATTCATCACAGAAGGAAAGGGAGAAGCCCCATCTCCCAAAGCATAACCTAACTGGCATGAATATGTGAGAAATAAGCATCTTCTTTCTAGGATGTCTGGTGTCAGGATGTAAATCATGCTCAGGAAGACTGCTGACACCTTTGTATGGCTTCTTTCCTTGTGGACTTTATTTGCACACATCACAGTTAGTGTCTCACTCTCAGAGGCAAATTGCTGCTTTAAGTGCAGGGGCAGATGTGTAAAGCTGAGGGGATTTATCTAATTGTGATACTCTCAGGACTATGCCTTTTTACAGTCCTTGCACAGACAATGTTGAAAACAGATGCTGGAAAGAATAGATTTAAGTATTTCCAGCACTGTTGTATCAAAAAGAAGGAAGCAGTAGAGATTCACTTCTGCAACAAGGGCTGTGCTTATAAATTACCCTCCGTGGAATACAGAAACTACAGGCATTGTGTGTGCCATTACAATGACAGCTGGATCCATTGTGTATTGCTCCCCTACAGGCAAAGGTTATACGAAGCAGTTTTGTTGCTGGGAAGGCAAAAAACCCCAAAGCACTAAACCTACCAACCTAAAAGTACCTGGATAAGCTTTCGTTAATTGTGGGGAATGCACAGAATTCTGTTCAGCAACAGCATATTCCTCCTAGGAATTTTTTTCTTGTCTTATTTGAAATAAGTCCTACAGAAATACAGTGTTAGGAAGCCGTGAGTCTGTTACTTCAGTACTCGTATGCCACGTGGCAACTTTGAATATTCAGATTCACAGATCTTGGATCAGCCAGATCATTAATTATGCTCCTAATTGTCAAGTTAGCTAAGAGTTTGAATTTTATTTCCTGTAGGTATTATCAACCCAAAGAATCCTAAGGAAGCACCAAAGTCCTTCAGCTTTGACTACTCTTATTGGTCCCACACATCGGTAAGTGCTTTTACAAGAAAACCTGGTTTTGTTATTGTTGCTGTTTGGTTTGATTTAAAGTTCTCTTCTGATCATGCTACCCCTGTCAGATGTTTCTGCACAGTCTTTCTTACCCACATTCAGGTAAAAAGCTTGTCATTGTATGTTGTGTTTCCCTGTTTGGGTGAGAGCAGAAAGCTACAACAACTTGTAAATCTTTGGAAGATTACTGAAAATATTCTCCAACAGTGTTCTGTTCTAAATATTTTGAGGATG
>JACBWW010000073.1:862889-1218580 GCA_020086605.1 Lanius collurio | reverse complement strand
AGTGAGCCTTCAATTTTGATCCTTCTTGTATTTTCCCTCCTGCTTCCTTTCAGTTGATCCAATGGGAGATGAATACTCTGGAAGTGGAGGCAAATGTGTGTATTGTGTGGTTATCTTTTTAACCTGCTTTCTCTGGGTCAGCTTTTAACAGAGCTTTGCATGCCAGCATTTCTCACAGGGAAATCCCAGACAGAACGCTCACTGGAATGCAGTGCAGGTTCATGAAAACCAGCCTCACCAGCACTTCTTAGATTGAGTCCACAATCAAAAAAAAGTGCAAAGTTTAAAGTGCAACATATATTCATTGTTCCCTTCTGGCAGAATATAGAAGGAAGAGTGGTAGTTCTCCAGTGTGTTTTCATGACAGCGCATGGTTTAGATTTGAACTAGAAAATCTTTCTCTCAAATCTTTTCCCAGTTACTCAGTTACTGCTCACATGGCTTCCTGGCATTTTAGCAGCTCTTTTCCACTTTGAAGTATTTGTTTTAAATATGTCAGTTGATTACCTTAATATAAGTATTACCAGTTCCTCCTGGACACTGCAATATATTTATTTTGTATAGTCTTTAAAAAAGAAAGAAGCCAGACATCTTATACTGATGAAGTTCTCTTTTTTGAGGTGAAATATACTTAGTTGCAGATGATTAACTTAATAGGGCTAAAACCAGTCAGCAAAGAGCATTTTATTTCTCTTGGTGTTTGCTTCTATGAAAGGGGTGTATAGGTAGTCCATTGCAAGGGAAACATGCTCCATGTAAATTTTGGGTTGGTAGACTTTTTAAACTCTTTCAGTCAGTCTTTTTCACCCTCACTTAGTATTAGCTGAAAGAGATCTGTCTGAAATTTCCTAAAGTTGAAGCTACTGGTGGTGTAAAGACTCATCCTGGCCTGAGATTCTGATGCTGCTTCCAACGTGTGCACGTGTCATGGTGTGAGAGCTGTGGCTCCAGGAGCAGCGTGCATGGCCCTGAGGGTTCTGGTTCTCTGTGGTCACAGTGACTGTGGAGCTATTGCAAGTGCCACTTCCTTTCTCTTCAGGAGTGCATGGCCTTTTGAGACTTCATCCCTGCTCTGTTATGCCTGCTTTCCTCATCCTGGCAGCATTCCCTTCCCCTTAACCTGCTTTTCTTCTGTGAAACTCCCAGTCCTGCCTCCTGTATTTGCAGATGGTGGTTTTCAAACTGACTCGGGGCAATCATCAGTTCCATGAGGCTGAAACAGCAGGTTGAGCATGGAGTGAACTAGGGCATAAGGCTGACAATGGCAGGATTGTTCAGGGGCAGAGTAGAGGAGATGTAGGAGGACGGGGAAATTTATGCAATGTCTGGGTGAGCATCTCATTTTTGTAAGTGTGATGCCCCTGTTTATAACTTGCAGGATCTGATTTGACCTGTTTCTTTCTTGAAATAACTTATTTTAAAGGATTTGTCTTTGAAATTAAATTTTAAAATACTAAGTTATTAAAACTGAGCTATTCAGTTATCTGCTATTTTCATGTTAGGAGATTTTTCTTTTGGTGTGTGATTATTCTGAGGATATTGTTTACAGACATATCCAAGAAGCCAAGTTAACATAAATTTCCTTTGTATATTTGTTCTTAAATCATTCAGGCAGCTTTTCTTGTTCTCTGACTTTCAAGGCAATATTTTCAGGCCTGCAGGTTTTCAGGCTACAAAAGCTACCTTATTAAATTTTGTAGATTTTTAAAAGGCTTTTCTTATTTAAACTAGCAGCCAAAAAGATTTGAAGCACCTTCTGAAGTATAAGATCCTTATCAGATATTTTGCTGATCAGATCTGTTAGATTTCTGTTTTTATTCAGATAAGGAAGGTCAAGAAGCAGCATAATGATGTTGTTGTGAACTTATGTTCTCTTGTCCCTGTCATGCACTGACAGGTGATTCACATCCTCTCTGGTGAGAATTTAAGGAGAGGAAGTTCTTTGTGTGGTCTGGATGTTTTGGAAGCAGAACCACCGCTGTGGTAAAGATTTACTTAATCGTAATTTCACATTAAAGGGCTCTGGAAAAGAATGTTTTCCTGAGTTTAAGGAGTTGGCATCTCAGACTTCAGCCCAAAATGCCATTAATATCATGAGGATCTCGAACTGGTCCGGCTCTGAGCTTCAGGGTGCTCAGCTTAGTGTTCAGTGAGGGGTAGGATAGTTGCTTTTTGCTGATGCATAATTTATTTTTTCAAGCTTTTTTTTGTTTAGAAAGGTTTATCATGCATTCCTTCCTAGTGGACCTCAGAGTCTGAGCTATTATGTTATGATTGCTAGTATTGAAAGATTTGTTTCAGAACTGCCATCTAAAAATTGCAAAACTTGCCTTGTTGCTGCTTAAATGCTTTCCTCTCACACTGGTATTCCTTTCCTTCCTTTCCTTCCTTTCCTTCCTTTCCTTCCTTTCCTTCCTTTCCTTCCTTTCCTTCCTTTCCTTCCTCCCTCCCTTCCTTCCCTATTTGCCTTTTTCCCATCTTCTTGCCCTCCTTCTGTCTGTGTGTCTCTCTCTCAGATCTGAAAGATTTTCAGAACAATAAGCATAGATACTTGCTAGCCTCCGAGAATCAACGTCCTGGCAATTTTTCCACAGCCTCCATGGGGTCCCTCACTGCATCTCCATCCTCCTGCTCTCTCAGTAGTCAGGTGGGCTTAACATCTGTGTCCAGTATACAGGAAAGAATCATGTCAACACCTGGAGGAGAAGAGGCCATTGAACGTTTGAAGGTAGGTATTAAGGAGGCTGAAGAATAGTGAACCTGAGAGAACTTCCCTTCATAAATATATCCTGTGTCTGTAGAAATTGTCTGAAACCCACTTACACCTCAAAAAAGGCACTTAACTGCAGTGGGCTAGAAACTGGGTCCATGCACAGCCTTTCTGTTAGGATTATTTAGTTTTAATTGTAGCCTTGAGCTACAACTAAATTATAAGTTAAATTCTTGCTTCTTATTTACGGATCCTCTGCTGCAGTGGTAGTTATGATCATAAGTGTATACTTAGAGGCCTGGTCAGCACTAGTGGGAGCCAAGTCTGACTTGCAAATGCACTCAGCTTTCAGAAAACCAAATCACCCCAAAGTTGAAAAAAGGAGGAAGAATAATCCTGCCACTGTTGTCTTCGCCCAGCCCCCACAGATTAAAATGTGAAGCACAGAATGGCATGTTTGATCCAGACAAAGGCAGCCTTGTCCCAGTGCTGCACAGAATTGAACCACAGCAGAAGTGCATCACAGTGAAGTATTTCTTGATTTTTATGAAAGCTCCCCCAACATCCAAGGGTGGAGGAGTGGGAAGAGCTGCCTGTGTTGAGTCTCTGCTACATTCTCATGTTTGTCCATCAGACAGGGCTGAACACACGCTGCATATCCCTTTCCTATTGGAAACCTGCTGTTGCCATGGGAATAACAGTGTGGTCTCTGCATTTCCTTGGCATTCAGTTACTGAATAATGTCTGTAAATCAGATTGAAAAAAAAAAAAAAAAAAGGAAAACAAGTTTAGGTGGTTCAAAATAAAGTCTGACTGTGGTTAGATATGAAGCCATAATTTCTTCTCAGCCTGCCTTCAGGACTAGCTACCCTTTTAAAAGTTAAGAGAAATGAATAAAATTTTAAGGTACTACGAATGCTTTTTATACATTAAATTAATTTGAGGCCTGAATAAAGCACAAACTTCAATTGCTTTGTGTATTATATGAAGAACTTTGGGAAGAACTGTAAAACAGCTTTTGGTGTTTTCACACAGGAATCTGAGAAGATCATTGCAGAGCTGAATGAAACATGGGAAGAGAAACTGAGGAAAACAGAGGCCATTAGGATGGAAAGGTCAGGAATCAGAAGTGCTGTAATATGGATGGTCTCTGGAAAGTGGAAAATGGAGAAAGTTATTTTGTTCAAAAGCAATGGAGCAGCAGAATAGTGTTAGGGATAGTTCTGCTGATGCTTGTGTTGGATGTGGAACAGTGGGGGCAATGCTGGGGGAAAGTTCTGGTCTTTCCTGGACTTCTCAGTTAAAGTTGCTGTTCTGTAGGCCACTCTCAGACCAAAGTTTACCAGCTTGCCCTGTTGTGCTCTGAGGTGGTGGTGGTCCTGGATAGGCTGGTTCAAAGTCTAATTATATTAATTACCTGGCTTTCATTAGACCGTACTTGTCTAAGAAGCCTGAAATGGTGTCAATATCTTGTTTTTCTCTCTCAGGGAGGCATTGTTGGCAGAAATGGGAGTTGCCATTCGGGAAGATGGAGGAACACTGGGAGTCTTCTCACCCAAAAAGGTAGAGAAAATTACTAATTGTTGCATGATGTCCCCCAAAAGGCTAATCGACGTGAGAGGGGGGTGATGAGAGTTGAAATGTTTTATATCATCCTTTAGAAGATCCTGTGCTGCAACAAGAAATTTTGCAGCTCCTTTTGTTTCTTGATTCAGTAGCAAATCAGAAGGTGCTGTGTCTTAATTTTGTTGCCATTTTCTGCAGTTGCTGTGCGTGACCTTTGTGCACTCTACTTCTTCTTCTTTGAGATATACAGAGAAGTTTTAAGGCTTGTTTAGGTTCTCTTCCTTGAATTGTTTGTTAATCCTTCTGCTTGGAAAAAAGGATGATGATCTAAAGAACCACTGAACATAGGGGATGCAGGGGATATTTCTTTCAATACTTTCCATTAGTTCTGTTTTCTGCAATTTGAAAGAAGCAGAACCATGCAGGAAAAGGGCATAAATCAGTGCTGTAACTATAAAATAATTAGCTTAGCAAAGAAGCTATCTCTGCAGGTAAAGCAGAATCATAGAAGAAGTACAAGGAGAAGAACCTACTTTCTTTTATCTTAAAAGTCTGTGAACAAGCAGCATGGGTAATATTATAGTGGGCAAGTGTGTAATAAACTTGACCTAGGGTTAAGCAAGGACCTATTCAGAGGCACTGCACAGAAATGTAGAACTCCAGAATTGGTTAAAATGTTTAGTCCTTCATTTAGAATAGAGTTTGACTGTGATGCTTGGAGTTGGTAGAATTCAGATTTGCTTTTGGTAGCTACTCCAGGAATGCCTGAGGTTTATAAAGATGCTGATTCATTAAGTATTCTTTACATTTCTTTCTCTTACATTATGGATCCTCATCTCCTTTTAGATTTTTCCTCAGAGGCCCTCAGCTCTTTTTGATGAGTCTTTTGGTGCATTTTCAGCTGATCAGGTTTGTGTATAAATGCCACCTGGATAAAATAGTTGCCTTGGTATTAGATAGTATTTATTTTTACCCATATAGGATTTATTAGGAGAAGTTAAACTCCAAACCTAGTCCTGTCTGCTTCTGTTCCTTGCTATCCTTGCAGTTCCATTAGTTCTCCTTCTAGTTACTGTGGCTGTTGCAAAAATTTAGGAGATGGGAACTTAGATAGAAAATGTTAGAAAGTGTTTTTTATAAAGACTTTGCACTTCTGAGGTACCAGTGTGTATCTCATCAGATGCAGTGAGGGAATAGTTGGGTGTGCCAGCATCATCTCTCAAGCTGTGGAGCTTTATTTCTTACAAAGTATTCCAGTGGTGCAAGTTGTAGTGGTGTTACAGCAGTTGGCTATGTCTGGGATTTGGTTTCTCTCCATTTTTCTCTTGTTCAAAGAGCTTTTTACAGCTCCAAGTGCTGATTCGTGCAGTGAGCAGCATGGAACATCTTCAGCTGCAGTTTTAGGTCACCTCTGGATTTTTAGGGGTGAAGAACCTTGTCTTTCTTTCTCCCCCTTTCTGTGCTTGTAATTAAATCTTCGAATGGGCAATTGACAATCAGAGTTCTTCGTTCAAAGACAAATTCATCGTGAACATCCAGTAATTTTTGAGCTTCTGTAAACTGAGTGCTGTTAAAATCTCTCATAAGTAAGCTTTCTTGTATCTAAGATAAGTTGATGGAAATAGTGTTCCCAAGGAATCTGAACCACATTTATTTATTTTTCCTAAATTTATTCTTTTTGAGGGTGACAAAGGGACAAGTGGCTTATTAACAATTTTATTTCTCTTTTATCATCTTTCTGCTTTAATTATGTTTAACCATTTTTGCCTTTTCTTTTGTGCTTGTGCTTACTCCCATCTCACTGGCTAGATTTTCACACCAAGGCCTTGTGACTTGTTTGCTGATTCCAATGGGGTTTTTTCACCAAAGAAGGTTGGTTTAGTAACTGTAGTGGTTTTAAATTTAGAAGAAGTTTAGATGAAGAGCTTCTTAGCTGTTGGTATCAGAGAATATTGGTAGTTTTAGATTTTGTTTTTATGTTAACAGATTTTGCCAAATAAGCACCTGACCTGTGTAGCCCAAGAAAAGCCAGAGTTGATTCCATATGAGTTTCAAAATTTTACTGAAGCAACCCTTTCTACTTCCTTTGGATATCCTTTGGACTTCTCTTACTGAAGTTTACAGAGACTTTATAAGGATTTTTTTTCTCCAGCTGAAGCCTTTCTTCCTTCTATGGATTGATATTTTGGATAACTGAGCAATCTGAGCTGTATTTCACTGGTACTTTGTGATGCTTTGCAATACTTTAAGAAGTTATGTTTGAACAAATCCATTATGGAATAATCTTGATACACGTGGCAAAACTGCTGGATTAATGCACAACCTCCACAGCTGCAGGAAGGAGCCTGAAAGCAGGACCTCAGTTCTTAATTAACTTTTTCTCTTTGTTCCTTCAGACTCCTCATCTCGTAAACCTTAATGAAGATCCACTCATGTCTGAATGTCTGCTGTACTACATCAAAGATGGCATTACAAGGTGAGAGGTGGTGCTGACACACTCTGGAGTTGCCTTCTTTGCTTGCTTAAATCCCCATGCTGGAGACACCATGAGTTTAAATAACAGTTGTGCCTTGAGCTGTTCAAGTTGCAGGTACAAATGAAGCATGAGATTGCTGTAGGTGGAAAAGAGTGCAGAAATGCAATTTCTTTTAATTTGACTTGGTGTTATGACATGTGCAGTCACTTAGCTTTAAGAAATTGTTATTACACTTGGGCAGTAAAAGAAAGCACGACATCCCCTCTTAAATTTTTAGTAAAACTAAATGCCTTAGAGATTTTGATGGGTGCAGAATTGAAAACCATCATAACTGGAATATGGTTGAGTGTTAGCTTAATTATTTAAATAAATTGTTATTTATGTCAGTGTACAATAAATGTATTCTGCATTCACAGATATGAGATAAGATTTAATTGCCAGACTTTGAATTAAAAATGGATTTTATTCCAAAACTTGTTGTCAAGACAGCTGGAAGGAGAGAGGTGATTTTTATTATTTTTGGAGCACCAAGTTGTGTTTGGTTGCTTAGTTTGTATATTCCTGGGGAACAAATGGAGGAGAGTACACAGGCAGGGGCTGGCATATGGTACTGTAATGTACATTAAGCCCTCTGAAAAGAGTATCAAAATGTAGAGAATTCAGCACAGAATGATGACTAGAATAGCTTAGGGCTTAAGAAGTCATTAGAATTTTTGAGCCTAGCTCATTAACATCTGAAGTGTGTAAAGTAATAAGTAGAGCAAGTTGATAAACATTGGGATTGGATATTAAGTTGTCTGTACCTAGAATTGCTCAGACATTGGGTTTGGAGTGGACATACATCTTCGTGCTCCAGGGCTACAGCCAGCCTCTCACTGTCAGGATGCTGGATGAAACTGCTGGTGGCAGGAAATTACTCAGCAATTTCCTGAGCCATTTGTGCTCCTTAGTTCAAGTGCAGGTGGTGATTATTGGGAGGGATGATTTCTGTCTGCCAGCTGAAATGCACCACTGGAAGTTCTTGTCAGGTTTTTTTTTTTTCCCCCTCTGCATCCCTTTCTAAAAGGAGAAGGGATTCGCAAGAGGGAAGGAATTGCATTTACCTTGGAGGTATTTAACATTTTGCTTCCCCAAGTGACATGTTTTAAAGGAGAGAAAATTTTCTTTTGCAAAGCTGTCATGCTCCAATTCATGGCAGAGCAGGCAGATTCTCTGCAGTGCAGAATTAAGCACTGGTTCAAATCTTTACATTTCAAGGCGTAGTCTTAATAGTTCAGACTTTTTCCTTGCTATTTCTGGGTCTGTATTGTCCAATGCAGAGTTGTAAAGGGTGTCTGATTTGCTCTTGAAAAATCTTTTGTTGGACCCAGGGTTGGCCAAGCTGACGCTGAGCGGAGGCAAGACATTGTATTGAGTGGGGCTCATATCAAGGAAGAGCACTGCATCTTCCGGAGTGAGAGGAACAACAATGGTGAAGGTAAAAATCTACTTCTCCTAACAAGGCATTGCTGAATCCTTCACTTTCCATCACTTTGATAGCTGGCCAGGGAATCCTGTGATTTGAATGTTTTCTGACCTCAAGGAAAGGATCAGTTTTGACTTGTTGTTTTCTCGAGTCTTCAGGAAAGAGAATAAAATTTGTTTTGCAGGCTGCAGCCAGTAAATTCTGACCCTGGTTAACTCTAAACATGAAAAAACAGTAGTTTCCAACTGCAGTATGTGGAGAAGTCAGCACGGTCCTCGTGGGTTTTTACTTTTAAGCCACATGACATCCAGGGGTGATTCACTTCTTTGGTGTTAGTATGAACATAAGCAGAAAATGAGAGGCCTCTGGGGCTTGCACACTTCTGTTCCTCTACAGGACTCTCCAAAGTCTCACTCATCACTGTTTTCTTTGTAGTTATTGTTACTTTGGAGCCTTGTGAACGATCAGAAACCTACGTGAATGGCAAGAGGGTTGTGCAGCCTGTGCAGTTGCGCTCAGGTAAGAAATGTTACCATTGATGTTTTTGTAGACTCTCTATATATGACATTTACATCATATATAGGGAATGCCGGGTGCTGTTTAGGGACAGTGTCACCTTTCTGGAGTGCAGCTTTTAAGCAGAAGTTGGTACCATTCTTCTGTCAGCTGCAGTTTGTTTTCTTTCATCCTGTGCTGCACTAGATCTAAGTGTACTTAAATATTCACTGCCACGCAGCACCTGGCTTGTCCTGCTGCTCAGCCTGAGATTATTCAAATACCTTCTTGCCCAGGCCCATTGCCCTTGGCAGTCTCAGTGGGACAGAGTAGACTGACTGCCAGTTGCTGATGGAAAATTCACAGTTTTGTGGCAAAGCAAAGACCCTCTGCAGGAGTACAGAAGCTGCTCTTTGCTCTCGTTGGATTTCCCACTCAGTCCCCTACATTCACTTAGAAGGGCATGAGAGGAAAGAATTGAGAAATACTTGCCTAAATTGTGGGGTTTAATCTGTATCTTTCAAACTATGATGCTTTCTGTGTCCCTCCCCCATTTTTCTACTGGTAAAAAAAACACCTAAAACCAAGCAAACAAAACCTACTTCTGAGTTCTTTGTACCATGTTGTAGGTGAGTATAATCATTCAATCAAGAGCAGTGACTTCAGTACAACAAAATAAAAGAACAGTTTTTGCTGTTCTATGCCTGTATGTGGTTCATATTGAATACCAGGACTTGACAGTTTAGTAATTATTTTCTATTTTTAAAAGTACATTTTTTCCCCTTTTATTTTGCATCTAGACAGTTGAGTTACTGGAAGAATGTAGACTTGATCTCTGACATCTTTAAGAGTCTCTAATTTAGTAATGTATTGATAAGGACAGTTTTGGTTACTTTGGAGATCTATTTACTAGAATACCTGGTTAAAATTTCAAGTCCATTATGATGTTATCTGGAAGAGCAGAGGCATTTCACTCTTCTGACATGCACATGTCTCAGGCTTTGTGGACATCTGATAAGTCTAGGATTTAGCCAGTATTAGGATTTAACAGTATTAGATTTTTTTCAGCTCTTTTGACATTAGTGTAAAAGAAGTTGTAAAATTCTTCCCTAGATCCCACTGAATAGTGGGATAAAATAAAATCAGTACATGTAAACCACATTTTAAAGAAGAGTAAGCACCATGTGTTCCAGTGTTTGAAGTCAGGCTTTTCTAAGCTGAAATTTCTGCTGAAGTGGCTTTTGCCTCTGTTTTGGCAGTGTCAGTGGAGGAAGGGAATGGGAGTTAGTGATGTGTTTGATTTACAGCAGCTGTTGGTCCCTCTGTCAGGTTTGTCCTTTAATGTTTTATAAATTCTGCTGGGATATTAGATTGGACACCTGAGGATGATGATGTCCTCTAAAAGCACTGTGATTGTTCTTTACAACACAGGCACTCTCATTCCTTGTCACCAACTTCCCTTGAACGTGCACAGAAATCCTTATAGGGCAATCTTTTCTTAGGCTGTCCCCTACAGGATAAATGGGACAAATGATAATGTTTATCAATGGTTTGGAATCCTTGCCTGAAAGAGTTAAACTTCTGTTCCCATTTCTAGGAAATCGTATCATCATGGGTAAAAATCATGTCTTCAGATTCAACCACCCAGAGCAAGCACGAGCAGAAAGAGAGAAAACACCATCAGCTGAGACTCCCTCAGAGCCAGTGGACTGGACATTTGCTCAGAGGGAGCTTCTGGAGAAGCAGGGCATTGACATGAAACAGGAGATGGAGAAAAGGTAATAAAATAACTCAAAATTTCTGCCTGAAACAAGGAGGAGTCAGCAGTAGGTTACTGGGTTCTGCCGCACAGCATCTCTGCTATCCCTTGTGGAAGCTCAGAAAGCTTCCTCCTTATTTTACCGTAGTGTTTCAGTGCTCCAACTCCTTTGCAGATCACAGGTAAGCACCTGCCACTAACACTGCAGGCCTTTTGGTAAGGGCTGAAATGCAGCTTGCAGGGACTTGAATAAAGACAGAACAGTTCCTTTTAAGGGCAGTGACTTTTACTCTTGTAACTGTAGTTCAGGGGACTGTGCATGTAGAGTGACACCGACGTGAGACTAATGACCTCTGACTACTTCTGTTGTTCTCTTCATTTTCAGATTACAAGAAATGGAGATTTTGTATAAAAAAGAGAAGGAGGAAGCTGATCTCTTGTTGGAGCAGCAAAGACTGGTATGTGTCCTTACTTTCAATTAACTATACCTTTGGCAAACAGTAATTCCTGTCCTTGCTTATATGAAAGTTTAGGAAACCTGCTTGGGTTGTCTGCACAATGCAGTTCTCCCTTTGCTTTCAAATTCTTTTTGTCTACAGTGAATTATTAGCAGTGTGAGTGAGCTCCTTCAGGTTAATTCAGAGATTGTGATTGACAGTGAGGAGGCTTTAATCAATTCTTGTTGGGATAGATTGGATTTCTTGCAAGTCAACCTGAAAAAAGGGCATTTTTTTGCTCTGTGTTTTTTGAAGTTCCTTTTCAATAGCCTAAACAGCTACTCCTTGGGATGTTTGCCTTTATTTTTGTCTTGGATCACCAGAACATACTAATTTCACGCTACCAAAGAGATTCCTAGAACATTGATACACTAGGTTTATTTTCTGAATGATGTCTGAAAACGTTGCTGCATTGTGCATGTTTTAACCCTTCTCCCTCCCCTGCATGGAGTTCCTTGTGAGGGTCTTAGTGGTACAGAAGCCAATGGTGGGGTTCTGAGTAGGGAGCAGTGTGTTAACTCATTCAGAGCACTGGGAATTCCACCACTCCACATCTTTCTCAAATAGGAAGTCTGATAAATTAAGGCTGATATAGGAAGACTTCAGTCTTCTCACAACAAATATCTCTGAAGTGCCTTACAAATAGAAATGAATGCAGTCTTCAAGCACTCTGTGGACTTGAAAAACAAGGTCAAACCCAGGAACGATATCTAGATTTCCCTAAGAAACCTGAGTCTCCTGATTCTGCTTTAGCTGGTTGTCTTTAGCCAGAACACAAATGTAGTTGTGCCAGAATTCTGATAAAAAATTTCAAATTCATGATTCATGTTTGTAGTATGAGATGGAGACTGCTGAAAACTGTGGGTTAGCTGCATGCTGGACTTTGAACTGTAAAGCTCTTGCCCTTCTCCCCAAGCCAAAATGGAGCAAAGTACTGTGGCTTCCATTGGAGAAAGCAACATAATTTTTTTTTTTAATTTCTATTACACACTTGGAGACTTCTGCATCTCTTATTATTTCATCACAAGGGGCTAATTTCTTGGATGGAGAGGAGTGACTGCAGACTTTGACCAAGGCAACCCTTAGTTCAGAAAAAATGTTTAAGTGTGACTTATGTAATGTTTCATTTCTGGAATTTTATAGTTAAAATTTGGGTAGCAAAAAAATAGTACAGTAAAAATGTGAAAATAAAAATAGTTTGAGTATTGAGTAACTTTTGGCAATGTGTCAAATGAGATGCAAGTAATGGAATTCCCTCTCTTAAATTTTAGCTGACAGGCACAAGCTAAGCTATTGTATGAATTGAAGATGTGAAATTGGCTGTCTGGGAAGCTGCTTCCAATAATGCTGCATTTATAAAGTGTTGTGAAGGGAATTTGTTTCCCCAGATTCTTCAGATTAAGGGAAAATTCTTCAGAGAGTAGATTGGTTAATATAATAATAAAGATGCTGGTTTCTTGAAGTTTGTTTTGTTCTTGCTGGTTTCAGTTAGTGGACAAAGGTGCAGTACTACCCTACATGCCTCAGCAATTCCTGAAGAATACCTTTCCTAGTTGTAAGGGATCGTATCAAATGAGATCCTTGGTCAGTGAGCAGGATCCTGCTTATCACAGTGCTCAGTAAGAATATTTCAGGTGACAGCAAAACTTGTTGACACAGCTCATGATTGCTGTGTTGCTGTATGTGGAGCCTGGAATGGACAGGATTAGTTCATCCATACAGCCATAGTTGAATAATGAGTGGGAAAGCTGGGAGTGCATTTCAGCCTGTGTACCTTAAAAATATTTACATTGCTGCCACATCCAGCTGCAATGTCAGGTTTTCTAACTTAGTGCTGTGTAAGACTGATACTGAGATATAAATATTCTTCTTGGTCTAAACAAGATGTAAGAAGCTAGCTAATCCTGTTTACCAGATTGTTTTGGTTTTATGCTGAGATTCCGACCAATTTGGGTGTTTATTTGTTAGATGTGCTGTACAAAAAGCCAAACAATAGCTTTTGTCCCCCAAAATTACCAACTAAAATATCTTTGCCTTGCTAGTATTACTAGGGAATAGAAGTAGTTGTTCTCCATTTTACAAATTCAATGTGAAAATGTGTTTCATAGAGCTAAAATGGCCTTCCTGGCTCCCTTGGTCATAGTGCCTCTGCAGTGACCAGTTGCTATTGGAATGTGGGTGTATAGCTGTACTAATTGGTCTGGGTAACTTCTGAATGCACACAGGGCAATGACTCAGTGTCTCTTCATCAGCTTTTGATACCAAGACATGCTTTACCCATAAGTAGTTCTGTGGTAGTTTTGTTACTGTCAGAGTCCTGTGGAACTTGTGACTTAATGTTGGAGTAGTTCATGTTCTGCCTTCCTGGTCGTGTCCCTGAGTGGCCTGACTGCACAGGGGCTTCCTCCAGGGAACCCTTGGTTTCCACTGCAACCTGCAGTTTGGTAGTTGCTGCTTTGCTAGGCCACAAATTTTGTCAGCTGTAAACTCACAAGAAGTTTATATTCTGTTTCTAAACCAGTGTTTTTTCTTATATTTTGACCTAAACTAGAAGTTGATTTCCTAATACTATTCTTAAAACTACATTAAGTCACAAGAAGCTGAAATAATGTGAATCTTGACCGTAGGACAGAACAGTGTTTCCTTTACCCCCTTTCATAATTGACCCCCCAAATTATGTTGTATTCCCCATTCTTCGTGGTCACCTACCCGAAGTCTAAACTCTGGGAACCTCTGGTGCTGACTCAGTGACCTGGGTTTCCTTTGGTTTTAGAGTAAGTGGCTGTTATTGTTCCTGGTTTCTCATGTATTATAAATCTCCATGTGGAAAACAGGGATGTTAGTTAGAGGTGCATTAGATGCTGACAGCTGTGTTGATGATATTTGGATCACATTAATACATAGCACTTTTTGCTTGTTGAAGAGATGTCTTAATAATCCTTTAAAGAAAAGTGGTCTGATTTTAATTCCTGGTTGCAGTAAGCAATGATGGATATCCTTAACTTGTGGTGGCAGTTTATCTGAACAGACATTCCTAGCATATGGAAATCTGAAGCACTGCTCATTAAAAATCATTTAGCAAAAGGTGGAAAACTTGTAATGAAGAAGCAAAATGCATAATGCTTAGCAAGTGTGTGGAAGCTCCAGGCTCTAGGGTTTGAGAAGAAGACAAATCAAGGATATCAAATAGAGAATTCGTATTAAAACAATTAAAGCCAGAAAGTCATTACTCTGCATTCTGCTGAAACTCATTCTTCGGACAGACAAGACTGATAAAGGGGTTTTTTCTTTAAACTAAGCAACAAGGTGCCAAATGGAAAAAAAGCCAACCAAACAAACCACAACCCACCTCTGAAACTCTGATTCTGGAAATCCTTTTAGCTTGTAGCAAGTCTTGGAGTATGAACCACTGTCTTCATCTGTCATAGTGGCATTTACAGTCCTTTTAACATTGAACCTTTCGGCTGCTTCTGTTTCATTTTTTCTTATCGTCTAACACTTCTCTGGCTGCTATTGTAGTGAAGTGGATTCTAAACTTGAGCATCCCTGCAACCACGTGCAACGTTACTAACCAGTGTTAACCCGACTTACTCTGGCTGCTCATGACATCTTCTATGATGGCTGTTGTGCTCACCTTCCTGGGGAGGATTTGCTGAAAGAAGCAGCAGCAGTCACCAAGGCAAATGTGTGTGGCGGGGATTTGCATGTCTGTATAGTATGTATGAAGTGCAGTTTACACTTGGTTTTAAGATTTAAAATCAGGAACTTGATTTTAGTTGGTCCTTTTAAAGATTTTGGAAGAGTTTGGGAGGGAAGAGTTTAGATTATCAGCTGTTTTGAGATGAGAAGACTTTTAAATATAATGTTAATCTTTATTTAGTGAAGAGCTCCCAATTTTGACAGTCCATGACTCTTGAAGATACATTTTAATGCCCTAACACTCAGTCTTCAGGGACTTCCTTATCACTTGTTCTATTTTGACTTTTTATTTAGTTTTCTTTGCCTGCTACTTCTTGTTTAGCTTTTCCATTTTCTTACAATTTTAATTTTGGTTATTTTGGGGCCACTTCTTGATTTTTGTTTTTCCAAAGGATGCAGACTCTGATAGTGGGGATGATTCGGACAAGAGATCGTGTGAGGAGAGTTGGAGACTGATCACTTCCCTGAGAGAGAAGCTGCCCCCCAGCAAGCTCCAAACCATTGTAAAAAAGTGTGGCCTCCCCAGCAGTGGGAAGAAACGAGAACCTATTAAAATGTACCAGATACCCCAACGCCGACGCCTTAGCAAAGACTCCAAATGGGTCACCATCTCAGACCTAAAGATTCAGGCTGTGAAGGAGATATGCTATGAGGTAGCACTCAATGACTTCAGGCACAGTAGGCAGGAGATTGAGGCTCTGGCCATTGTTAAAATGAAAGAGCTTTGTGCCATGTATGGGAAAAAAGACCCAAACGAGCGCGAATCGTGGCGAGCTGTGGCTCGTGATGTCTGGGATACAGTAGGAGTTGGAGATGAAAAGATTGAAGATGTAATGGCCAATGGTAAAGGAATAACTGATGTGGATGACCTAAAAGTGCATATAGATAAATTGGAAGATATTTTGCAAGAAGTGAAGAAGCAGAACAACATGAAAGATGAAGAGATCAAAGTTCTCAGAAATAAAATGCTAAAAATGGAGAAGGTTTTACCCCTGATAGGGTCTCCAGACAAAGCTCAGTCCACTGTAGCTAGTGCTAAGTCTCCAAACTCTGCCAGTGCAGTGGATGTGGATAAGAAGCCCACAGATGAGGCAAAGAGAAGCGAGAATGATGATCTTGCTAAGGAGGAGCGTGTGTCTCAGTTAATGGCAGGTGATCCGGCTTTCAGACGTGGGCGTTTACGTTGGATGAGGCAAGAACAGATTCGATTTAAAAATCTGCAGCAGCAGGAAATAGCAAAACAGCTTCGTCGACAGAATATGCCTCACCGGTTTATTCCACCTGAAAATCGCAAACCCCGGTTTCCTTTCAAAAGCAATCCCAAACACAGGAACTCGTGGAGTCCAGGCACCCATATCATTATCACCGAGGATGAAGTTATTGAGGTTAGAATTCCGAAGGAAGATGATAAGAACAAAGATGAAGGCAAAGAGAGAGAAAGTAAAGCTGCTTCTAAAGATGCACAGCAGCTGTGGAATCTTTATGGCCCGCAGAGGAGTCAAGATAATATCCAAATTAACAGGCAGCAGCTGGGCCCTCCGCCGCAGCCCAGCAGTCAGCAGCAGCCGGCGCCCCAGCTGCGCTGGAGGAGCAATTCCCTCAACACCGGCTCCCAGAGGAGCCTGCGGCGCCAGGCGTCGGGCTCGGCCGAGTCGCTGCACTCGCCGGGCGCGCAGCAGAACCCGGAGCTGCAGAGCTTCCAGCAGAAACGCCACCTCCACCAGCACCGCCAGCCCTACGGCCACGGCAGCGCCGAGGGCACCCTCCCCAAACAGACGGACCGTCCCAACCACCACAACCAGTTTGTGACGCCCCCGCGCATGAGGCGCCAGTTCTCAGCTCCCAACCTCAAAGCGGGCAGAGAAACCGTAGTATGAGCAGTGCCCAGGGCAGGCTGGGCCAGGAGGGCACGGAGCAGTCCTGGCTGGCGGCCGAGGAGCAGCCAGGATTGGCCTCGCCTGGGGCTCGGGTTTGCTTTGGCCAGGTAGAACTGCAGAGGCCCGACACACGAACAGCAGGTACCGGCCCTGCGGCCCGGGCACTTCGCATGTGACTTTCCTTGCAGTTTTAACAGCAGCCCTTGGAAGAATATTCTGAAAAATTGTAAGAACTTTTTTCATAGACTAGAAGACTTGGAGGGAGGGAGATGGAGGGGAGAACTTCCCCCTAGCTCATTTACCAAGTTTTTTTGTGTGTGTGTGTCTTGAAGTATTTTTCTAATGCTGACAATACTGTCTGGAATTTACCAAGTGCTACCTTCCTCCTGTGTTTTATGTAGACAATCAAAAGAGGAATTTAGTTTCTAGCATTGAATGTTTCTTGTGACCTTTTTCATAGCAATAAGGAAACTGACCATCTGTTTTTAAATGGATCTGGTTCTTCAGAACAATATTTTCCACTCTTAACTAAATTTTTAATAGTAATAATAATAATAATAATCTATAAACCAAAAGTTGTCGGCTGACAAGGTATGTGTCGCTTTTTTATAAAGAAATTAAGAAGAGCTATTGGGTCGCACTCTGAGTAGATGTCTTTTCTTCTGCTTAGTTCATAATTATTGGTATGAAATTGCTGTGACAGTTAAACCAGCCTGAATGGAATTTTATGTCAGAATATATATATAATGCTGAAGAAATTCTTTGGAAATAAGCTTTTTCTAATTCCTGTTGTATCTCTAAATATGATAGTTTTTAATTATTATACTGAGATTGTGGAAAGGAAATAGGATTTTTCAACACTCTGGTGCACTCAAAAAGCTAATTCTTTTATTTTATGTTTTTATCATTCTCAGGCATGAGTCTGGGAGATGTTCTTGAAATAGTTATTCTTAGGAAGATTTATAAATCACTACTTTGTATTGGCTGAATTCTCCTGTGAGATGGGAGAATTGAACTGTTTCATCTTCATGTGATACCTCATGTTAGTGCCTCTGGTCTTGGATTAAACTTGAATTCAAGACTTGTCTAATAAAGGAGAAGGTTGCTTTGAGGAAAAAATAAAATTCATTTTCCTTCTCCTCACATTCAAAATGCAAGTTAAAATCTTACGTATCTATTTTGCTCTGAAGGGCTTTGTACTTGCAGGCGATTTGCTGAGACACAAAGGCTTGCAATTCCTGCTTCAGATTGTTTCAAGGAAATTACTGAAAAACTAGTGATTAAGGAATAGGCTTTGGGGAGTTGTCTCAGTTGGAGAGTCCCAATCTTAAAGATAACAGGGTTTTTTTCTGAGTTTGCAGAAGTGCAAGACAAAATTGCTCTTACTTTTTAAAATCCGTGGCCTTAACTGCAAGCCAATAGAAATATTTGAGGACTTACTTTGCTTTTCAATTTGACTTGAATAAAATTTTAAAAACAAAATTGGCCACTGTACCACATTTGGTAAGGTAGGTGCACTTTGCAGTGTATTTGTGCTGTTTTGCACAAGTAGCCTGAATTTACTTGAGGTTGCTTATTTTTTTATAAAATATAAGCCCTACTGGTAATTGTTACTTGTGTGTGGCTCAGCATAGCTGTAGGTGAGTGGCAAGTGCCTTAAGCTTATTTTCCATATCTTTTTTTGTCCTATCCTACTTTTCCCCTGCCTCAGCTGGACGTGTTGTAGGTGCTGTTGCAACACATGCACTTATTTACATATCAATTAATCAAGTGTCAGCTCTTAATTGTTGTCTCATGTATTTCTGATGGGATAGTGGCCTCTGCTGTAGGAGATACAAAGTCAGTCCTTCAGCTCCTAAAAGAGCAAATTGGTCTGATCATTTGGGAGTTTTACTTTATGGCACTTTTAATTTTGTGTCCAAATCTGGCTTTGTAACTTGCATTTGTCTCATGCTGTGGCCTACTTGAAGAAAGGAAATAAAGTATCATTTCCAAAAATGTGTTGATTCTTAAAGAGAAGAAGGCTTGTAGATGAGCAACAGTTTCTTTGAGCTTCAGTCTGAATTGCAAAATGAGTTTTGGGCTGCAAGTAATGTTTTGCTGTTGTCTTTATTTTAGAAATCTTTTTCAGTAGTGCATTGCACTTCAGTTTTGTGCGTGTCAAGCACAATGAGTTCTTATATATCCTCAAAAAGGCTTAGACTCTGTTAAAAATGCTTGCTTGGGAAAGCCTTCTCAATTCCATAGGAATACGTGAGCCAAACAGAATTAGTCTGCACGGGATAGGTCGTGGGAGAAAACTGAAGTAATTCTGTCTCGTGTCCTGTGTTTTGGAGGGTTGTGGCTGCCTGTATGAAATCACCACGTGATTGAGCATGGAGTAATTCTGAGGTCCATGGAACTATGTGTACTGACATGAGACTAAAAACTCCTGCTACTTGATATCTTAATGCTAAACACTAAAATGTTTGTGCAAATTCCAACAGCTTAAAACTCTGAGAAGAACTCTGTAACTGTCTGGGTGGTGCTGCTGAGCAGTTGGTTGCCCTCAGTCTGTCTTATCCCAGTTTTAGTGCAGCACTAGAAGAACAACCCTGCCTATTCTGCTGTATGATTTGACAAAACAGGAAAATGACAGTCAGTGTCAGAATGGAAGCCACTCTGCTTCAAGGGAGCAGCTTTTCTCCTGATTTTTAGAAGGATATTTAAAAAATTGATAGTAATTGCAGTGCAGTGCTTCCTCTGATAAGGGAAGCAGTGTGAGAACTGTGGATCTCCTTGCACTATTCAGAAGTTCACACAACTCTCCAAATCCTCTGTTAATGGAGTTAATGAACAGTGAGACAGCTGCTTCCATAGATGTCTGTGTGAAAAGGCTTTCAGGTTCATAGAAATGTGGCATCCATGGTGGAAGTGCTTTTTTACTAAGTTCAGTTGCCTTTGCCAAGTGCTGCTGAGCTGTGCTTTGACAGCTGGCTTGGATCCACCTGTGCCTTCATGATGGCTTCTCAAAGGTCCTGTGGGACTCACTGGGACACTGGTTTTGGGGAGTGGGATCAAATGCACATCACTAATGCTCCTCACTCAGATTGACACCAACATCCTTCCTCAAATTATCTGAATTTAGAGATCTGTCAAATTAGAGGATGCTATTTTTATCAGTACATTCAGCATAGTTTCAATATCTCCCTCACCGTGTCCTTTATATGTTGAAATTTGTTTTTTAATGTTGAAATTTTTCTTGGATACTTCCCATTGAATCTCTTCAGGAGCTGCCACATGAGAAATCTATGCTGTGTAACTATTTGTACTGTAAAGAAAGCAGTGAGCTGCCTTTGGATTAAATGAGATTTTCAGATCTGTCTATTGTTTTGGATTGTCTTAAGAGCAAGTCTCTGCCTTGTGAAAAGCAGAACTGGTTTGTATTGTAACAAGTGCTCTTTCAATAAACTATGAAATACTCTTGTAAGTGTCAGACTTGTCTCAGTGAAATGGAAATGAAACTTGACTGCAGGCTTGTCCTGCTTTTATTTATTTTGGGGTTGGGATTGTTCCAGCAGAGTTAAAAAGGGTTTTTTAATTGTTCCGCAATCTGATTCTTGTATGTTCATCCACCCTGGTGTTTCTGCTGTTATGTGGAAAGCAGCAAAGCAGATTTGTGTCTACTCTCAGACAGTTTATTTAAACCCAGCATGAAAGAAAATAAGAGCTTTTTATAACACAAGGAGCTATAAGCCATTCCCTTCTTCAATGCTGTCCCATTGTACCATCCTGTGTGCTGTTTATCTAAATTCTGGAAGAAAACACAGAGCTGGCTGTTCTCCATTTATTTGCTCATTGAAGGCAAAAGAAATGGACTTTTCTGTGCACCTCAAATACAGGGGAGAGACACACAGCAGTACCTTGGCAGACATCACATCTCAGTTGTTGTGGTGCAGTGTTCTGCTTTAACTGGTCCAGTCTGGTTTTAAAAGCTTTGTGTAGTCTGAGTATATGGGGTGTGGGTTTGTTGGTTGGTTGGGGTCTTTTCTTTTTTGTTCCCCCTCTGCCCATCCGTGGTTGTTGTGGCTTTAGATAGTTCCATGCCCCTGGGCAAAGCAAACTTTGCATTCCCTTCTTCCACATTGATGGAGCTTGTGAAACCAACCATCCTGAAGCTGTTCAACAACACACCTCGGGGCAGCTTCGAGGCACAGTTTTTACCTTTCCTAGCAGTTGAGGCACCTTTAATTGGTACTAACAATTGATTGTGTGCTCTCACCACTCAGACCTGGAAAAGCCAGCCTGGACAGCTGACCAGTCTCTCCACAGAGCAAACCAGCCCCTTGCAGTCAGTGCAGCTTCTGCAGTGAACCCACTGAAAATTCAGTCTCAGCTCTTGCTCAGTGCCAATTATTTTTAAATAGTACCCAGTACTGAGTGCCAAGAGACAACTTAGTCCTGCTTAGAGAAATGGTAGCAATTTTTTTTCGTTATGGGAAAGCAAACTTCAATTATTGTAGTTTGTTTTTAAAATAATATTTGATGTAGAGTCAATAAACAGTGTCTGCTTATGTTAAGCATTTATGTATCTTGGTTTTTAAATGTACAGAAGATACTTGGCTCACAAGTCTAAAAATAGGGAAGACAAGAAGCAGGTCTTTGTGAATTAATTTAATGTACCTGTTTTTTTCCTGTCAAATTTTTGCAGTGGAATGGTCCTGATTTTTGGCCATTCCCTCTGCAGCTTTTCTGTTTCTGTGAAAGAATCTGAAAAGATTCTATTAAAACACTACTTGAAGAGCTTTCACTTTCTACGAGCTAGCTGCTCAAAATGACATTATTGACTTCAGACTACAGGCAATGAAATTATTTTGCCTTTCCTTGCAAGTGAGAGAAGCTTATTTGTATCGCTTTGCATCTGACCAGTTTTATCTTGGTTTCAAGTGTAGTAGCACTATCTGCATGGAATGGGGGGAAAAGATCAGAGAAAGTGCCTTTATCTTAAAAAAAATTCAAGAGTATGCTGGGTGTTTCAGAAGGGTGGATAAGTCTGATACTTCTCATGGAGTCTAGAATAGAATTTTGGTGCTTCTTTAGGAATTTCAGAATGAATATCAAAAGAAAGGATATATATTTGTTTTGTTTGCTGTTCTTATGCTGATGGGCTGAGGTTACTTGCTGTGTAAGTAGACAACTTATGGTGAATGGAGCAGAAACAAATGAAGAAGGAACATTTTAGCCAAAATTCAAGAAGAAATTAGAAAAGTAAAATGCAGCCATCATAGGAAGGCCATTTGTCTTGGAGTTCAGTTTTCTTTCAGGAATATTGAATTCATGATGTTGAAAATCCTGCACTTTCTAAGGACACAGATACCATTTGCTAATGCTATGTTCAGAAAATATTACTTATGAGCCTAAAGGAGTGTTCTGGAGGTGTATCTGCTCTCCAAATAGAGACTAAAGCTTTGCTTACTGATGCTGGTTTAAATTTGACACAATCACATTGTGGTTAAGTATACAAAACCAAGTGATGCAGCTCTTTAGGTGGGATGCTTAAGTGGGATGGGAGGAAAATGTGAAGCTTTTATTCTGTAGCCCTTGGACTTAAGAATTTTTGGGGAAGAATTTTAGGATTTGGAACTGTGGAAGAAAGAAGGTTGGAATACAGGATGAATGGCTTCAAGAATTCTCCTTAATAGCTCAGCAACACTCTTAGTGAATTGTTGTTGTAACTCTTGTATAAAAATCTTGAGAAACCAGTTTAATGTGTAATATATGCTGAAGATTTATCTTAAAAAAAATGAAGTACACTAATGGGATAGGCTTTCAGACCAAGAGCACTGTCACAGAGTCTGTTCTAATTTGTATTTGTTTTACCAGCAAATAATAAAAGGCTCATTAGGTTTTAGTAGCATTTACTTCTAGGCATGATAA
Organism: Lanius collurio; assembly: GCA_020086605.1. Lineage (NCBI taxonomy): Eukaryota > Metazoa > Chordata > Aves > Passeriformes > Laniidae > Lanius > Lanius collurio. The sequence continues at coordinate 1,196,120 of JACBWW010000073.1, read as the reverse complement.
AGCTGAACAGGAACAACATGCTCTTGTACCAGAAGCTATTGCTGAAGTGTTCCTTGTGGGGAAGCCACTGCACAGACTTCTCTGCCAGGACAGTGGTGGTATTTTATCTTCTGATGTACTAAATACACATGAGAGAGAGTGGTACTTACATGCCAAGGGGAAAATCTAATTAAAAACAAAGTGCTTCCTCCCCCTAATATCTGAAATGAAACTTTTTTTGTATAAAAGGGCAAATCAGTGGTGCTATTAATCCTTCTGTTTAAGAAAATAAAGGTGAATAATCCTCCCATTTCAAATTTATTTTTGCATTTTTCTTTATTTCTGCCTCTTTCCTACCTCTCTGAAAGCAGTGAGCAGCTTCCAAATAAAATCTCCTTCTTCCTGTCTTTAGCAAAAACCCCATCAAAAGAAAGTCCTAAACCTTTCTCTCTTCTAGACATTGTGAGCATGTAAATCTGGTGATTTTGGAAACCACCTCTTCTGTCTTAATTGTACTGGCCTCTGTGTGCTGTTTTCAAGGGGAGATTGCTCTAAAGCAGATGTTGGTGTGTGACCTGTGAGCACTCCTGGAAGTGTCTGTGTGGATTTGATCTGTGTCTGTCTGAGCTGTTGGTCTCTCTCAGCTTCCTCCTGGCTCCTGTCTGTCCTACACAGTGTCTTCTCTCTCCCCACAGGACTATGAGAGTAAACTACAGGCCCTCCAGAAGCAGGTAGAGACACGGTCCTTGGCAGCTGAAACAACAGAGGAGGAGGAGGAGGAAGAAGAAGGTGAGTTTCAAGCTAAAAGTATTTTGGATATAGCCAAGCGTAAAGAACAGCTGCTGTACCATCCCTTGTAATAGGTAGAAAACTCACTTTGGAAAGGTGCAAAACACTGTAAGTTCTTGGTCTGTAATCCTCTAAGCATCGAGATTTCAAATACCCTTTTACAGGATACATTCCACATGAACAATAGCTATATGTCTCCAAATACAACTGATGCACAAACTAGATTAGTTTTACCCCAAGCTTTGATTTGGTGGCCTTGAATTTGAAGGAATCTCTCTCTTCCTGGCACTAACAGATGTCTTAAAACAAAATAACACTGTTGCCTTTGTTTCCTTGTTTTGATTCTGAAGTTTCTCTTTCCTCCTTGCTAGAAATTCTTAGAATGCTGTGACATGTGTGTGTAACTCCATTTCTGGATAGTAGATAATTTATTATTACCATTATACTTGCTCTCCTTCCCTCTTTTCAGTATTTGGCTTTAATAGTTGCCAAATAACTGAATATAATAGGAGTAGAAAAGAATTTGTTTCCTCTATTCCAAATCTCCTTTACATGATCATTAATCTCCACTGCTAATGTTGAGGAAGTTTTGAGTCCAGTTTTTCAACACCAAATAATGTAAATATAGGGGTTTGTTTTCTGTTCTTCCAGAAACTGTGTTGAGAACTTGATAGCACAGTCATCAGGAGTATTGGATACTGCATGTGATGGTTTTGGGAAGATGCCACATTGCTTTATTTCTCTGTTTCTTTGCTCTTCCCAGTGCCCTGGACACGCCATGAATACGAACTTGCCCAGTGGGCTTTCAGGAAGTGGAAATTCCACCAGTTCACTTCACTGAGGGACCAGCTCTGGGGAAATGCTGTATATCTGAAAGAAGCCAATGCGATCAGTGTAGAGTTAAAGAAAAAGGTAGGGACGTGCAGAGCTGCTTTTTAAATTTTCTGACCCATCAGTTTTGATTGTATAATCCTGCTGCAAATGCTCTTAGTTACTTTAAAGTTGTATGTCTCTTGCTTATTAATTTGGGCTGTAAAAGGATTCAGAAAATTACGGGTCTTTGATTCGGACTTCTGTCTGAGTGAACATCCCATGCCACCATCTGGCTTCTCAGGACCAAAGTACTGTCTGTTTTCCATGCAGGTGCAGTTCCAGTTTGTGCTGCTCACGGACACCCTGTACTCCCCCCTGCCTCCGGAGCTTCTGCCCGCAGAGCTGGAGAAGAGCCGGGAGCGGCGGCCCTTCCCCCGCACCGTGGTGGCTGTGGAAGTGCAGGATCTGAAGAACGGAGCAACACATTACTGGTCCTTAGAAAAACTCAAGTATGTAAACAGAGAATAAAATTCCCTATGTCCAAGGAACTTTACTGAAAAATTTCCTCCCTTGCTGTTCCTTCTCTGTGTTCGTTTTTTCTCTGCCTCCTCCCAAACTTTCTAGACAGTGTGGGATGTTCTAAATACCAGCTTTCCAGATTCTTTGAATGAGTGTACTTTTCTCCAGCTTCTCACCTCACCTTCGCATTTAATTTTTGTAATTTGAGGTTAGACTATATATTTTGAATCTAATACTCATTATAGCTCATCTCTCTGCATTACTTCTTTTTTCAGTCCTTTCACTGTAATAATTTCCTTGCCATCTGCTTTATATAACCTGGCAGTATAGGACATAATTTATTATAAAAAGCTTAAATAAAGGAGATTCTATTTCTATGGAAGCTACACAAATTCTCTCACAAATTCTGACTGCAATCTGAATTATTTTCATCACATGTAAATGACATATCTTTTCCCCACTTTGTAATACTGACTGAAGGACTTTTTTCCTACTAATAGCTTCCAGACAAAGGATCTTGCAGTGTGAAACACTTGTTTTCTTCAATAAAATAAATGAATAATTAAAGTCTATAATGGAATCAGTTCACTTTTGAATCAAAATGCCAGCATTTCTGGAGTGGAGCTGCTGAGATTACTCAGCAGCATGGTCTGATGTAAAAAAGGAAGCAAAAAATATGCCAGAATTAGATGTGAAGAGGAATATTTAGAAGTTGGATTGAAATCTACGATTTATGTAATCTTCTGCAGTGACCTTGCCTTGTGCTCAGAGGGCTTAGCTTACCAAATTTTTCCCAGAATCTCTAACATTTTGGGGAATTAGTAAAGCACCAAATTTAGGGTACAGCCTCCTCTGTTCTTAGGTGTAATTTTGTCCAGGTGAAGCCAGTGAGGTGCACCCCTCATTTTGTGTTCTCTGCCTTTTTTATTCACTCTCTCTCAAGTTTGTTGTTGCTGCTTTCTCCTGCACAGGCAGAGGCTGGAGCTGATGCGTGAGATGTACGACCGGGCTGGGGAGGTGGCCTCCAGCACCCAGGAGGAGCCCGAGGGCACCATGACAGGCAGTGACCCCTTCTACGACCGCTTCCACTGGTTCAAGCTCGTGGGAAGGTACGGGACAGCACCTCCCTGCTGCCTCATTTGCAGCTCTGGCTGAACTTGGAATGGTTGAGTAAACCATGTTGCCTCTGTGTCAGCTGTGTTTTGTCTTTCAGGGATTTGGAACAGACTTTAAATACAGTTAAGAGTAGAAAATGCTCTTTAGAATGTTACCAGTTTAGGTGTCAACTAGTAGAATCTGGTTTGAGTAAACCTTTAGTGAGTTATAATTTTATTTTAAAATAATATAACCAGCTAAGTTCTATCTAAAGTCACTGAAGCAGAGCAGTGAGAATATAAAGAACACTGGAAAAGTGGTCCAGAGTCTCTCATATGTGTTCAAATAGTTTGGTCATACCCTAGGGAAGTGTCTGATGGGATTCTTTAATATTTCCTGCTGTCAGCCACACCTTTACAATATTTTTATATGCAGAACTTCTGTGTTGGAAATAAGAATTGTAGCTCTGTTAAATGGATGTGCTCTCAAGATCTTTATGCTCAGCCATGTTTCTATTCCTCTTTCATTTGCTTCCTGCTCCGTTCAAGGACACTCTTTCCCCTGACTTTGTTGGCCATCCCTTCCCTCCCATTTCATTGCCGTCCAGGTGGTTTGAAGCCCTTGCTCGTTGTTCAGGTGGTCTCTGTGCTGATGGCAGCCAAGAGCTGTTGAATGCAGGTTGGTGTGTGCGCTGACCCTGTTAATCGGTGTCCGTTCACTGATGTGCAGCTCCCCCATATTCCATGGCTGCGTGAACGAGCGCCTGGCCGATCGCACGCCCTCCCCCACTTTCTCCACGGCTGACTCCGACATCACTGAACTGGCTGATGAGCAGCAGGATGAGATGGAGGACTTTGATGATGAGGCCTTTGTGGATGACACTGGCTCCGACGTTGGAACTGAGGAGGGATCAGACCTCTTCAATGATGGGCGCGACCCGTTTTACGACCGATCCCCTTGGTTCATTTTAGTGGGAAGGTTGGTGAGGTTACTCTGAGAATGGCCAGAAGGGACCAGCTCTTGCTGCAGACTGCTTTGCATCGTGCTACATAGATGGTCAGTCTAGCCAAAATATCTGTGTCCATAAATTGGAATTGCAGAGAATGAGTGTAGTTCAATGTTGTTTTAAATTCTCGTGTCTGGGGCCATGAAGACCTAAGTAATAATTGAGAAAATAACCCTTAGATGTGACAGTGTGAGTAAATCTATCTCTAGATAACTGTCGCAACTTGGAATGAACAAGGAATGAGCTGTTTGTGTACAGTATTTAAAAGTTATTTATAGAATTCCCTATGTAGCCGTTGCAGAGCCACTAAGATAGAATTGTAGTGTGTAATTTTCTCCCATGGAAGACAATCTGATTATGGTGGAAAGTCTTTCAGTCCAGATGCAGGAATTTTTTTTTTTTTTTTTTTTTTTTTTTAATTTAACATCATCTGCATATGAAGAGATGGCATGAGGAGAAAGAGGAGTAGTTCTTTCTGGATGAGGAAGAGAGTATTCTCTGAGGTGATTTGGCTTCTCAGATTACACTTGACTCTCTGTAGCCAGTATTACACAGTGAAAGGTCATCAACTATGAAATTCACTGCCTGTGTTTATCAGCACTTTCCCCAGGCACTATGCTTGAATTTCTGAAACAAGTTTGCTCGATGTATTTTAGAGTATTATTGAGTTTTCCAGAATAGAAAGCATTAGGCGTTATCAGACCCTAATGGTGTAGACCCTTAAGGACAGCAAGTTACATTAAAGAAATGTAGTTCTTTGCACTGTTTCTTCATTAATAGTCTTGCTAAAACATGTTTCTTATTACAAGAAACAAAAACTTTTTTATTTAGTGGCTTGGCTCCTCTCTCTGCTGCTTCCCACTCCCCCAGATATGCTTTTGTGCTTCCTTGCTTGCCCTGTAAGCCAAAGTCCTTGTTAAAGCAGGGAGGGAGGTGCTTGCCACAGGAGTGGTACAAAAAAAAGGCTCTGTGGCCAGCAGAAGGGAGGAACAAAGGAAAAGGGAGCAGAGCTTGGCTTTATCCTTCTCTGTGAGTGTAAGCAGGACAGACTTCATGGTCAGGATGATGGGATCTTTATGCAGTTTCATCAAATGCGGGACATTTGTTTGCATTATTTATGAAAAGGAGGGATTGAGTTTGCTGGTCTTTTTCAAGCTTCGAGTTCAGTGTAGTGTATTTGTGTAACTTCAGGCTTTGTCTGTGGTGAAACTTGGAACTTCCTTGATCCGGCTTTTGAAACAAAAATTACTAAAGTTCCAAGAAATTGCCTTAGTCCAGTGTGACCTCTGAGTTTGTGCCCTTATGTGCAACATGTTTTACAAAACCTGATTATCTGATTCAGGTGGGGAGGGAGTTTGGGAAAGCCATCTGTGCTGCTTTGGGCTGCCTGTCAGCTTCTTTGAGGCCAGGGCTGCTCCGTGTGCGGGCCCCTGGAGTGCTGTTCCCCCTGAGCTCAGGTGAGGGCTGAGCTATTCATCCTCACTCACAAACACCTCAGGAAGCACAGCACAAGCTGGGCAGGTACAGTGTGTAATGAGAACACTTGTGCTTCCTGGCAGTCACACAACTTGCTTCCCATTCCCTGTTTTGTGGAGAATTCTGAGCTCTGTCTCTATGGACGGACATGTGAAGCTGCAGCACTTTGGGCACTGGCCTGAGTGGTGTCAGCTGCATGTACAGAGCTGTGACTGTGTTGAGGAATGGAACAGTTCCTGTTTTGAGGCCAGAGAGCTGAGTGACTTTTTCTCACTTGTTGGTTTCTCTTGTTTCTACTCCTGTTCTTCCGTTGTGCCCGTTCTGTCAGCAGAAGCTGTTAGAATGTCCAGCAACACTGAGTAGGAACTATTTTGAGTCCTGTGTGTCTTCCAGTGTGGGAATTCTGCTTTTGAACAGTGAATTACAAGTGCCAGGGGTATGTCCACCTACATAGATATTGTCTTGAGCACAAGGTAGCTTTCAATTTATAAAAAAGCCAAAATTCCTTATCATTTCCAACTGTGTGCTGGTTGATATGCTATAGAATGTGAAGGACAAATAAAACAATTTTTAGTATTTTTAGGGGGTTGTCAGCAATAACAAGTGCAGGTCATGGAGGAGAGGAGGAGGAGAAATGGATCGTGTAGTTATCCAACTCCCTGGCCATCACAGTTATTTTCTTTTCTCTCTCTGTGCTATAGCTGCCTTTTATTTGTAACTCTTGCAGAAAAGAAAAAAGAGCTGGTCCCTTTAGCCATCTCTTCTGGCATGCTGGTTTCTTTAAGGCTGATTCTATTTAATGGTGTGACATATCAAGTATTTACTTTGTTTTTAAGGGAGGTGGGAGAGGACTGTGGGATATTTTTTTTAAATCCTAATGTGTTTACTTTAAAAATATCTGCCATCATTCTGAGTTCTGTTGGTTTTGTTTTGGTTTTTTAAAAAATTGTGTTTGTTAAATTTAATTTCTAGTTTTGTTGTGAGTATGCCATTTTACCTCACCAATCTTTCTGCTAATCCAGCTCCCCTCTTTCAGTCTGCTGGGCTAAGTGCAGGGGGACACTTAGGGGCTGTTTGGGGAGTGGGAATCCTCACAGATGTGGGAAGAGGAGGAGGATAACCTTAAGATTTCATCCACTCCTAACTTGGCACTGTCTCATGATGAAGCAGATGGAATGGCACTGGCAGCAGAGTTGCTGCATAACCCAGCTCTGCTTTGGTGCAGCACGTGTGTGGTTGCTCTCCACTCTACAGAAGTTGTGACATTTTCATCAGCAAGCAGGAAGCTTAAAACTTTTTGCATTATGTGCTTTCCTTTCTCTAAGTTAAAATGATTCCGGTGAAGAAGGTGACTGGATGGCAGCAAATTAAGGAAGAGAAATACATTTTTTTTCCTTGGGATGGTAGTAGTGGCAGTGGTTAATGCAGCTGGATGCTTTGGCATTCCCATGTTGAGCAGCAGCTTCAGAACTCTTGCCCTGCAAATAAACATATATTTTTATTTTTCACGCAGGTGATGCTTTCACTCTCCATTAGTTTGGCTTTGAAAGGGGAAGGCTTCTGCAATGCCTGACTCTTAGTTAGTGAGACTCCTCCTGTGCACATCAATGCAGAGGCTCTTTGGATTCTGTTCTCTTGGGAAATGTCTTTTCTCCCTGGCTTGAAATGTGCTTTTCAGACTGGTTGTGTTTTTCATGTTGAGCACAGAACCACATACCTCCCCAAACTCCATCCCTGATCCAGTCCAAGTGAACAATTCCAGTTTCAGGGACTGCTTTCTTGTGTGGTTGGATGCTGTTTTCTCAGAGGAGCATCACCTGAAATTTCAAAGCTAAAAATGAAAATGTTAGAGGGAAAAAAGAAAAGAAAACTTTTCATTTTGTTACTTTAAATTTAGTGTCTTCTCCCTTCCCCTGCTTTATCAGTGCTTACCTCACTTTGAAGCAGACTGAAAAGGAATTAAATCCTAATCTTAGTGAAGTGTTATGTTGCAGTTGGTTTTTTGTTGTTGTTGTATGGTTTTCGTTATTTTTTTGTTTTGCTACTTTTATAGCCATATTAATCATCCTCATCTCCATTGCATTGTGTCACCACTTTTATTTTAGTAGCATTATTTTTGTGTCCTTGGTTTGTGACTGACACCTGTTTGACTTCCTTGTCATTTCAAAAGAATTCATTCATCCTTGGAACAGGCATGTGAACCCAAGGAGCAACACTTCTCTTTTGTCATGCAGGACTTTCCCTAGGAATGTTAAACAATAACAGTGATAAATGACAGGAATTAATTGTACGTAATACTAAAGACTAATAAAAAGAACTATGAAGAGGAAATTAGTTAAATTACTATTGTTTAGTGTAATTTAATGTGCATAAATTTATTAAAATTAAATCATTAGGAACTCTAAATTTAATGACTGTTAAAACTATTGGTTAAAGTTCTGTGCATCTCAGTATGCTTCTGAAACAGCTCACTCAATAAATAAAACCTTCCATATTCTTCCCTTGTTGAGAGCTGTTCTTTAGCTGACTTGTTGAGCTTTTCAACATTTAATGTTTTGCTCAAGCTAACTCCACTGAAGTGTGATGCACTTAAAAGCTACTGCAATTCACTGCAGAAGCATAAAATAGCTTAATAACTTTAGTCTGACTTTTAATTAAAATCTATACAGTTAAATTGGTTACCTTACTGCTCCAAAACAGACCCTGCTTGTATATAACTTTAAAAGTTAGTGTGTGGCAGGATCATCCCCTGTGGGACCTAAATGCTGCTTTTCCTTTTGTAAACTGTAATTTCTGAGTGGTTGCTCTAGAGTAGTGATGTAATGTCTTGCTTTGTTTTGTTTTTTCAAAGAAAGAGCTCCTAAAGAGATTTACCTGTGAAGACTGTCAGTCTTCCACTATCTGTACATTCAGTGAATCTTCCAAGAAACCTAAATGATGACTTATGGTTTATTGTGGGTTTCTGATTATTCTGCACACAGTGTTATCAAAGAAATGTAGAAGAGAGAAAACATTCAGTCAGTCTGTTTTTGAAAGAGTGGTTTTATGCATTCAGTAAAAATTTAAGATTGAGCACTATAGATCAATTCCCTTTTAATTTGTCCCTTCCAACTACCTCATTGTTTATAATCAGTAATTCCCTAATAGATTCTACCAGCTTGCTAACAGCTCCATTCACAGCTGTAGTGCATCTCCAGTTACCTTCCATACAACCATCCCCTAATATGATGTCCTTCCTTCCTGTGTCTGTAACTCATTCATGTAAGCCCTGGGTCCCAGCGAGCTCTGGCAGAGCATTTGGTGGCTGCACATGGCTTGGCCAGAGCCCTGTGTGGGCAGGAGGGACCCGGGACCTCCTGTGGGGGCAGGATGGACCTGGGACCTCCTGTGTGGGCAGGATGGACCCGGGACCTCCTGTGGGGGCAGGATGGACCCGGGACCTCCTGTGTGGGCAGGATGAACCCGGGACCTCGTGCAGGTCTAAGAGATGGAGTGTCTGAGATTGGACTGTCCCAGGAGCCGAGCAGACGCTGCAGTTGGGTTTGGCACACGGTTCCTAATGCTGGCTGTGTTTCTCTTCCCTGTCACCAGAGCATTCGTGTACCTGAGCAACCTGCTGTACCCAGTGCCCCTGATCCACAGGGTGGCTGTTGTCAGCGAGAAGGGAGAAGTGCGGGGCTTCCTGCGCGTGGCTGTGCAGGCCATAGCAGGTGAGAGACTTCTGCCCCTTCAAAAACCAGGCTGACCAATCAAACCATTCTCCTGATACTCAAACCTCAATTACTTTCATGTTTCAAAGAACACTTGCTCTCTGTTGCTATTGAAATGATCTCATTCATTACTTCACCATATGGGCAGAGCATGAATAAGTCTTGAAATAATGCTACTGATGAAAAGATTTTAAAATTGTGATGATGTTGACCACTGAAGTTTTTACCTGACAACTAATGCAACACTGCTTTTTAGGACAGTGCAAGTTTTAGCTACTGTCAGTAAGTCTGAAAACTAAAACTAAAGCAAAGCTTTTTATTTCTGGTACCCAGTATAAATAGTGGAGAAGGGTACATGGTTTGATAATTGTGGTGACCTGCATCAACATTAAATGTACCAAGTTTTAGCTGTGCTCAAAGTATCCCTTTAAATAATGCTCAGAAGAGTGCTCCTCAGGGGTTTGGCAAGAGCATGTGAAGAAGTTCCTGCACTGATGGTTTTCAGCATGGCATAAACAGAAATCAGCAGCAGTTTCCCCCTTCATTGCCTCACTAAAAATGTGGAGACTTAGAAGTTGCTTTAACACAGTGTTTAATCATCAGGAATTCTTTTCAGAAGAGAAGAGTAGATATATGGTGGTAATGGCCTCATCCAGTGCTGAACTGCCATTGTGTGTGTGCCAGAGTTAACTCCAGTTCACTGCTCAGTCGCTGATGTTTTAGACGTGCTCAGTGTGAGGTGGGCTGTTGTTAGTGCCATGCCTTATCCATGCTAGTGGGAGTACAGATCCTTCCCATAATTTGCACTTTCCAGCAGTGGCCAACTGCCAGCAGTTCTTGCTTCTTTAGGTAGGGTAACCCTGGAAGCTTCACTCTCCATGGGAACATATAATGAAACTCAGACTCTGAAGATGTGTAAGAATCACTCTGGCAGGCATTAAAGCAAGTGAATTAAAATCTGGTTTAATGTCTTCAAAAGTCTAGTTTGGTTTGGTCTCCTTAGCATTGACTGAATATTTCCAAATAAATACTTTTTTTATCCATCCAAATGAACAGAATACACCATGGCAAATAGAAATTGAACAGGGGAAGTCACTTGAAAAAGGGCCATGGCATTATTTGATTCCTAAGCAAAGCTTTGGAGCACATTCTGAATCTTGGGATTTCTCCTGTGAGCATGCATTTACTGTGAAAAAAACCCCTGGCATTTAACCAGACCCTGTTGCTGTTGTTGTCTGTGAAGAGGAGGAGGTGAAATGAGCAGATTGTATGGACAGATCCACCTTTCAGACTTCCAGCATGTCCGGGTGGAGCTTTGCTGGTGTTACTGCTGAGTTCATGGCTACAGAATTTTAGATGTTAGTTCACCCCAGTATAATAATCAGAAGTAAATAAATAATGAGAATTAGTCCTAAAGTTGGTTTTCATTCAAAATTCTCTGCATTTAAGTATATTCAGAATGAAACTTCACAGCTTGACTTGTTTTCCTCCACTTGAATTCCTGATGGATAGGTTTCTGACATGATCTTTTCCAGCACTTAGTCCCACTTGTAACTGGATGACTCTTCTGCTTTCCATTATAATGAAAATTTCCATTTGGATAACTCTGCAGGGCCTCCCTTCTCCTCCCCATAATTTATTTATCTATCTTCTTTTTTCCTTGGTTTTTTTTTAGCTGATGAAGAAGCCCCAGATTATGGATCTGGTATTCGACAGTCTGGAACAGCTAAAATTTCATTTGACAATGAGTATTTTGATAAGGTAAGAATTCTTAAAATTGGGTTAGGTATCTTTGAGTGTAGAAGCTTGTGCTTCTATGTAAAGAACATGTGTTAGAGGGAAAGAAGGGGATGGCAAACCCAGAAACTGCAGGAGTCTGTTCCAAGCCATTTTGTTTAATTTTTCAGAGTGATATTTCTGCAGTTGCGATGACTCGGTCTGGACTGTCACTGGAGGAATTAAGAATTGTGGAAGGGCAAGGACAGAATTCAGAGGTTACCACTCCTCCAGAGGAGATCAACAGAATGAATGAGCTGGGTAATCAAGAAATACGTGGTAGTTTTGGAGAACTTATCAAGAAATATGTGGTAGTTATGGAGAACTTCTGGGAAATTTGGGACACTTTCAGTCAGTCATAGAAAGGAGTTCTAAGTGTCCTTAAAGAATGTGATAGAGGAGAGGTGTTATGAATGGGTTGAATATGAGAGATCTGGACTTACTCATTTGAAGAACTGTGCTGAAAAACCATTCCCAGGTATTTGGATCTTTTGGGTTTAAAAGGGAAAAAAATATGTAATGGGACTAAACTGTCTCCTGAAGAAATATTTTAGGAAAAGAAAGGAGAAAAAACCAAGAAAAAAATTATTTTATGTGAGATTTTTTTTTTTTCTCCCTAAGACTTGAAGTCTGCCACTCTGGATGGAAAGATGACTATGGAAGGATTCACTGAGGAAATTGGTGATCACCTAAAGCTGGGCAGTGTATTTACCTTCCGTGTGACAGTGCTCCAGGCCAGTGGCATTCTGCCCGAATATGCAGATATTTTCTGCCAGTTCAAGTAAGAATTTGTTTTTACTTGCATTAGGTAATTAATGGTTTGATAGAAAGAGCAAAGAATAGTGGGCAGTGGAACTCTGAGAACTTTTTGAGTGGGTGGAGGTGTTGTACAGCTTACAGCACCTTATCACTTACTGGAGTTCCTGGTCCTCACTTTCCCTTAAGCAGGTGTTAAGGAACAAAGTTTTGCAGAAAGGAATTAGGAATCAAAGTGGAATAATGAGTTACTAGTTTATAGATATCTTAAGGTTTTAAGCTTTAAATGTGAAAAATTCAATACTAGATTGTACATATACCCATTTGAATGAAAGCTGCATGACCCTTGAGGAAATCAGTACTTCTCAAGTGAAAGTGGTCTTAGGCTTGGGTTCTTAAGGAAGAGAATAAAAAGGAATAATAAAGACATAAAACAAGTATGGTAATTATGGTCCCACAAGACTTTAGTATTCCTAGCTTTAGGCCATCACTCAACTACTTCTAAAGTTCCAGCAGAATACACTTCTTTCAGGATTTTAAGATTTCTTTTCAGGGTTGTGTTCAGATCACAGCACTCTTCAACCATTCTTTGCTTGCTGATTTATTTTATTTTTTTAAGCTTTTTACATCGACATGATGAAGCTTTCTCAACAGAACCTCTCAAAAACAATGGCCGAGGCACTCCCCTTGGGTTTTACCATGTTCAGAATGTAAGTAAAGCTTCCCATGAGCAGTTACTGCCTGTATCAGCACTGGGAGTTGTGTGTGTCCTTCAAGGCCAGGGGAATTCTTAAGAATAGACAGTAATAGGAGTGATCAGGTGAATAATGTAATCCCCACCACAAAGCAAAACACAGAATGATTCTTTGTGGCAAATTTAACTCTTCTCTTTCACCTCTACTTCCTGCTATTGAATTCTGTATTTCCTTTCCAGGATGTTCAATGAAAACAGTCTAGAATTCAGGAAATGAAATATATGTGTGAATTGTGGTGCTCATGATCTCAGATGAACTGGATATATCTATTTTTATGAGCTGTGTAATCCTTTGGTTACATGCAGCCTTCTCTTCTCCTACTTGAAATGTCTGATACTGAGGCTTTGATTTTCTCCTTTATCAGAGAGTAGAATTAATGCCCAAACCAAAAGGGAATGCAGTTGCTTTTTCTGTGAGTGACACTAAGTGATATGAAAAATACAGACTCCTAAAAGAGATTCTTTCCTCACTTTTGAAATAGATTGCTGTGGAAGTGACAGAATCATTTGTGGAGTACGTAAAAACAAAGCCTATTGTCTTTGAAGTCTTTGGACATTATCAACAGCATCCTCTGCACCTGCAAGGACAGGATCTCAGCAGGTATTGGTCACTAGCCTGGCATAAAGGCCAGGATCATGCTCAGGTTATGCAGTTTTTTGTACCCCTGAAATTATGCACCACACGCTCACAAACAGAATTCCTAATGGAGGTAAAAGTGCTGGCTGAGGCCTGTTTTCCCAGTGTAGTAATTGATGGAATTGTTCTGCTGTCTCAAACATGGGAAGCTCTTCTGCCAGTCCACCCTGCAAACACCTTGGTGATTGGAGCACTGCACTGGGAATACTGGGAACTCCAGCAGTGATCTGTGAGCTCTGGGAAAACGTCAGCAGTGCTCCTAGGATTGGTTAAGTTAGAACAGCAAAAGAGCATAGGTTAGTCTGAGAAGTGTGCTGAGCCCCCTTGTTTTCCTGGCAAGTGATACTTACTTGTCTTCATAGAATTGTGAGGATATTTTTAGAGACAAAAATAGGTGTGTATACAAAGGTGCAGGTGTGTGCATTTGTGTATATTTCTTATGTTTATGTTTTAACTGCCTCTGTATTGATAACTCTTCATTTCTCTGTAGCCCTCCACAACCTTCTCGAAGATTCTTTCCTCCCCCTATGCCACTGTCAAAGCCAGGTGAGAACAGCTCTCTAATTCTGTACATCACAGGTCTGCTACTAAAAATGGAGGTTGTAGCATATTCCTGAGGTATCCAGGACACCAAGAAATGTAAATGGAGTGGTACAAGGGGCATTGAATTTGTCTTTGCTGGCTCTCTGCCCTCTTTATGTTTTATTTTTATTTCTTCTCAACCTCCTCTGCAGGAAGTGCTGCTTGTTTCATTGGAGGGTAGAATGCCATTCCTAAGGTGTTGACCATATTCCATAAGATCTGGCTATGGCTCTTCCCGTGCTTACTGAGCACTTGACTGGAAATTTGCTTTAGTCATTAATTGCTTCAACTTTTTGCTCTCTCACATTCTCTTTTAGTGAGTCAGTCTTGTTGAAATGATCCCAGGTTTTCTTTGCTTAATTGGAATAATGCATGCTGAACTATTTTGTGACTGCTTTTTCCATTTCACCTTTAATTTCCTCCTTCTCCATCTTGCTCTCACCTGTATGTTTCTACCATCCTTTTTTTGTGTGTGTTCCATTCCCTCTGCAGACCATGAAAGGAAAATTGAGTTGATTAGGTACCTTATGTCTGGCTATGTAAACGTGCATGTGCTGAACACGCTCTCCGAGCATGCCAACGTGCTTGCCTCCTCTGCTGTGGCTGCTTTCCAGGATGGAGCTGACCAGCTGCCACCTTTTCTCTTTCTGCCTGTTCCCAGTTGTCAGAGTGAGAGGGCTCCCAAAAGAGATGGTTAGTAGCCACACTTGGTCTGTGATAGATGTAGAAGTAGTTCCAAAATGTGCTTTAAAATTCCTTTTTCCTTCATCATGTAGTATTCTTAGGAGTAGAATGGTTGTGGTCATGGAAGGATGATGCTGTGCTTAAATTTAGGGCTCTTTTAGAGAGAACCACAGAGACAGTCTGTAGACTCCAGTGTGCTGGGAGTCAGAGATTTTTGTGTGTCACTGCATCTGTTCCCTGAGACTTCCAGGACCTCTGATTTTTTGTGTGTTCTGCATAGAGCTTTGTGATACTGGGATGAGAAATGCATATGAGAACACAGGCAGGTGTAGAGGAAACATTCTGCTGTGTTCTGTGTAGGTTTCCTTTTCACTCATCTTCCTTTTCTGCCACTAACAGTGCTGTTCCTCACTTCCATTTGTATTCTGTTTTCTTTAACCCCAAAAAAGGTCATGCTTGTTATTAATTGTACCAGAGCAAGTCTGTGAGAGCGTCTAGAACCAAACTTTCATGTTTAGTTAAATGTGTCTTTCTGTTGATGTTTCTTCTGGTGCTTTTGAGTCTCTCTGGTTAGCAGTAAACTGGAGTGACTTTTGTGCTTGATGTTCCTCTGGCTGTAGTGAGTTCATGTGCAGCTGCATGAGATGACTGGGGTGAAGAGAGTTACTACCCTGAGTAATGTATGGGAAGGTAAATGATGAGCCTCGAGCTTGCTACCTTACAGGATGGAGCTGTGCTGTGAATAACTGCTGTAAAATCTGTCTCTCTGAGGCAGCTGCTGCCATTTTACCTAGAAAAGAAACAGAACTCAAAAGAGACCACCCAGGCACATCTGTAAGGACCTGTTTTAACCAGGGGCTGTTATGTCCTTTCAGTGCATGGGAAATTAGGTCATGATGTAAGCTGAAGGATACACAGAGGTGTGAAGGTGGGAGAACCTAAAGAACACCTGAGCAAGGAAGATTGGGACTTGAGAGGTAGAAGGGGGAAGAATTATTTGGCTTAATAAAAGCAGTGAAGTTAGTATGTGGAAGGAGAAAAAAAATGGAAAATCAGTTGCAGAGTTACAAAAGTCCCAGTCAGACTATACAGAACTAAGCTTTTAAAATATTCCCATTGACAAAAATGTAATGAGTGAACAGATAAGAGAGGGCATGTAATGATAGCTTAAAGGTATGATGTGTGAGGGAGTATCAGGTTATTTCTAGAATTTAAGCTCTTTTTTTTTCTTAACATGGTTTATCCCTACATTTGTGTGAAAGGAATTAGAGAGGATCTGGCTGGTAATAATCACTAATACCAAGAGATAAGGAGCCCAGAAATATACTTTGGCAGGATTAAGGCTCTGGAATAAGTCTTGTTCTGCCTTTTAAAATATATAATATCTTAACCAAGTGGTGCAGGAGTCTGGCAGTTTGTAACATGAAGTCAAGACTGAATTTTTAAGTTCTATTCTTTTCCTCTTCTGTGGGGAAGGTGAAATGTACTTTATGGGTGAGCAATGCTGAAGATGAACAGACCTCAGCAATTCTAAATCACAAACTGTTAAGCCATAAAGCAACTGATGCACATTTGAGGAAAATACTTCTCTGTGGATCTAGAGGGAGTGTGTATTTTTCCAGGCTCTTTGGATGGACTTTTATTTCATTATTTAACCTTTAATTTTTTTTGTTCCAGTAACCTAGATTCAAAAAACAACTCTTACAGAAATAATGATTGCTGTAAGCAACATCATTTTCATGGTAAAACCTGTGGTCTGCCTATGTACATAGAATATATAGGACCTCTGAAATGGCAAGTTCCTGTGAGTCCTGAGTAAGCTTTATTTGCACAGTCTTTGTAAACCACTCCTTTTTTCTTCTTTCTTGTTTTTCTTTAAGTGCCAGCTACAAAGCTGAATACAATGAGCAAGCCCAGTTTGGGCCAGAGTGTGAGCAAATACGACCTCCTTGTGTGGTTTGAGATCAGTGAACTGGAGCCAACAGGAGAGTAAGTCTTGTATTAATAATATGTGTTTCAAGAACAGTGGTTTATGATATTTTGGGTGTTTTTTTCCCTTTGTTCTGTTCAGACCAGGTTGATGTTTAGCACTTGTCATGTGTGGGGGCTGGCTGGTTTGTAGTGATGGAGTGTCAAATCTGCTGGCTATAGTTGTCCTCATTGGAAAGGACCAAAGTGATAGAATGGCATTCTTTCCCACTTGAAGTGGTCTTTCTACTGTGAAATTCCAGTCACAGAGGCTGAACAGGCACTGGGAAAACTTCCCTTGTGTAGGCCATGAGTTTGGATTCTTTGGGACACTGGAGACTTTATGCTCCAGAAGTCCTATAGCAGACCCTGGTTTGTGTTCATCTCTGCTGCAAAGAAGGTTTTCCCCTGACAGGTCTTTAGGGGTTACATTGAGAAGTGAGTCCCACAGAGTTTTCCATTAGTACTGCAAGTACAGTGTGTGATACTTCCACGTTTCACTGACCCTGTAGTGCCAGAAGGAGCCTGTTGGGAGAATAGGTAGAAGGACACACTCTTCTGTCTTCAGCTGCTCCAAGGAGAGGAAACTGCTGGCAGCAGAAGCTGCTGTGCTGGCACTTCTTTCCTGCCTGTTGATTCACTGTCTCACACAGGTACATCCCTGCTATTGTGGATCACACTGGGGGCCTGCCCTGCCAGGGGACTTTTCTGCTTCACCAGGTACTGATGAAAGCTGTGGAACAGCAAGAGTTATCTCTGCAGGGAGGGAGGGGGTGCTGCTGACTGGGGTTTGCATCTCCTTTGCCACACAGCTGTGCAGTGACCGTGCTAGGGTCAGGATCTCTCAGTCTGTGCTTGGTCTCTTGGCTTTGGGCTACGAGGAGATTGCTTGGCCACCAGGATATTGCTGTTCCTGTGCTTATCAGTGGGCATCCCACTCACAAAAGATGAAAGCCTTTTAAAAAGCAGGAACCTTTGGGACCAGATTTGTGCCTTCAAGTGTTCTCCAGCATTTCTAAGGATACAGAAAGATTGTGTAGACTCAACTTCCATTTGCTCTGTCTCACTGCTTGTGGTTATGACACATAATCTGTGAAGTGGCTGTGTCTCTGAACATATCTGCTTAAATGCCTCTTATAGTCCTTAATAATATTTTGTCTTTAGCTAGATTATAAAGATGGTCTTAGTTAAATATGGTATATAGATATAAAGTTATATTTTTCCTACTCTGCCTTTGTGGAGTGAGGAGGGGAAAGCATTTCATTTCTTTTTGCATATGAGAATATAACATCCCTTGGAAGTGAATTTTAGGGCCCTGAAACAAAGAGGTGTTTGTTCAGTTACAGACTCGTTTAAATGATATTATTTGCTTCACTTTTGCAGCATAAGTGCAAAATAGACATGTGAATACTTCACCAGTGTTTTGTTTCTGAACTCTACCAGGGAATCCAGCGGAGAATCACAGTTACCATTATCCACGAGAAGGGCAGTGAGCTGCACTGGAAAGATGTGCGAGAGCTGGTGGTTGGTGAGTAAATGGTTTTGCCTCTTGCTGTATAAGGAAGAAAAACTATTACTGGTAATTTCTCTTTGTATCTGATTCTGTCATTTTTATGAGCATTGCCTGTGAGAGGAGGATTTTGAAAAAGATCCAGGGGAAAAACTTAAGTTTCCACTTAGAGCTGCTTGTTAATTGTGTTGTCCGAAATGATATTTAGGAAAACAAATTCCTTTTGTGCTGCAGTTTGAATTTTAATTTATTCCTCCTCCTCCCCTTTTCAGGGCGTATAAGAAATAAAGCAGAGGTAGATGAAGCTGCTGTGGATGCCATTCTGTCTTTGAATATTATCTCTGCAAAATACCTGAAGTCCTCTCACAGTTCCAACAGGTAAGTGAAGGAAGTGAGCACTCCAGCAGGAATCTGAAATTTGTTTGACCAAACTTTTAAACTGACATCAAGGTTTGGTGCTAAAATACAGCACAAGGACAGTTTTGGGAGATATATTTATAGATGTGTGCATATTATTCCTGGAGCAGGCATGTGACAGTTTAAGCCAGAGCCACATTTTGTAAATTCATACTTCATAATTTGTGGGTTTATACAGATGTGTGACGAGTCCAGCTCCATGTTCCTGCAGTCTGGCAGCAGCAGGGCCCCTGGCTTAGGGGTTTGTGGCTCTGTATGTCCCTCATTGGTATAAAGCTCAGACTCCACATGGTTCTGCTTCAGTGTCTGCCACCAAGTGCAGAGAGGCAGAGCCAGAGGAGGGCATTGGGCACAGCCTTTCCCTGCTCTGACAGCAGTCACTTGACTGCTCTCTGTCTCTGTTCAGCTGGTACAAAGCAGGAATATCCCTGGAATGGGGCTCTGAATGGCTGTTTCCAGAGGGGAGGAAGGTTTGAGTCCATCTCTGCTGTGCCTGCTCAATGCTGGAGGTGGGATCCTTCCAAGCACTGGATTTCTTTCTTCTCTGTTAGAGGCCTGGACTTTGAAACACCTGTGGCATTAAAAGTGTATTTGAGGTGCTGCTCCTGCCTATGGGATGCCTCTCTGCCACCTGGTGTCTGTAAAGGCAGGCAGGGACAGAGGGATTGGCAGTTATTATCTGCCACTGAGAAGTGTGTGTTTTAATTAATGGATAAATATAACTGGAAAATAGAGAGACTGTTGCTGGTTTCCTGTCTGATACTATTGGATTTGCAGTTGGAAAGCTCTGTGCTTTCTGTTCTGTTTCAATAAATTCCTCTGTATCTCTGTAGTTTCCTATAAGGTGGGCAGCTTGGGTGGAGGATGAGTGTGATGAAGCTGTTGGTCATCTCGTCCCAAAATGCCAAGGTTTAAGTTGTGGGATGAGTGCCTGGTGGAATGGGATTGAGGCCCTGGTAAAGGATATGTCTTCTGTTTGCTTGCTGTCTGCAGACTTGTTTGCTGCTTCCTGTGGGGTTTTTCACTTTGTTTTGTTTTTTAAGTCCACTTGTTCTGTTCCTCTCAGCTGTTGCTTTTCTGTTCTGCTTTTGTCTGCACTAACTGAAGCTCTTTCTATGTTTTTACAGGCTCTTTCTTGATAAGGATATGCCTAGGTATTTTTTGTTTGCTTCCTTTGTACATAAAGATTCTTGAAAATAGAATGCTTTAT
The DNA here is from genome assembly GCA_020086605.1 of Lanius collurio. NCBI lineage: Eukaryota > Metazoa > Chordata > Aves > Passeriformes > Laniidae > Lanius > Lanius collurio. The sequence goes on along the minus strand of JACBWW010000073.1, from coordinate 1,176,439 downwards.
GTCCCATTTGTATTGCTGCCATTTCCCTCTTAGCTTGTACTGAATTCTGTTAGCACACCTCTTAGCTCTTCCAGAAGTAGTCTTCCTCATCCTTTGTGTCAGAGGATTATTCAGGTACAGTTCACTGGGGAACTTGTGAACTTTCCTTCACATGTGAGACTAGGGGAATTTCCTTTGTGCAGTCTTTCTGATTCTCTTAATGTGCCATCAAGTATAGACCCTTTTTGTAGTCCCTGCTATTTTCTTCCCTTGTTCTGTATCAAAGAACTAAATTTAGAATGTCTCATTGTCTCTGACTCTGTAATGCTGCTTGTTTGAAGTACCAAGCCAAGGTGTGAATGATGAGGTTACTGGAATTGCACTGATCAAATAGCAGTGGCTGCCATGTGACTGCTATGCAGCCTCTGTTGGATTTGCATCTGAAATTTAACCAGATGGTTGCTCCTTGGTTTACCAGCTGGCAGGGGAGCCAGATGTGCAGTAGCTGCTCAGGCTGGATTCCTTATTTCACCTTCCAGTGGGATCACAGCCAGGCACAGGGGCTGCACAGTCTGGGGCACTTTGCTTTCTGTGCTCTGCCTCTGGAAAAGAGAAGACCGAGTCTTCAGTGCTCCCAGTTCACCACCTTTCACTAATGCTGAGATCCACTTAAGAATCAGTTTTAACTGCACATTTAACCTACCTCTCCTGTATTCCATGCTCCCTTTTCCTCCATGTGCTGTGGGCTGTGCTGGAAGGAGTTTGCACACTTTTGGGTTTTGTCTCCCTCTGTTACTACTGTAGCAAGTTCTGGTTTGGACAGGCAAAGCTGTGTATATTTTACCTTCATGGCTAGAAAAGATCCACTAAAATAACTGCCTCAAAGCTATGCTTGACTTCATCTTGGTGTTGGTCCAAACATCATTTTAGTGAAGAGGGTGGTAGTATTTCTGCACTGAGGAACATGAACACCTGTGTTCTCTCTCCATGAGGAGAAGTCTTGTTTGGCAAATGGTTCAGGGCTGATGCTGGGGCTACATACAGTGGTTTTTCCATCTGTGAACAGACAGGTTTTACTTTCTCTTCCACCCTGAGAGTAGATCTGGAATTTGCTAGAAGTTTTGCAAGCAAAAAATTGCTTGCTGCCATAACTAGGTCATGATGAAAGTTTAAAACAAGGACTCAATGCAGATGTGTAAAGGCTTAGAGGACAACTCTGCTCTTTGCCTAATCTAACTCAAGTGAGGATTATTACTTCACAGGGCTTCACAGTGTTTTTAAAGCTACCAATTACTTGACCTTTAGATTATGTTTCTTTGTATTTTTATTAGAAACAACTTATTTAGAAGTAGTTTCCTAAATAGTGGTTCTTCAGATGCAGGCAGTATCTAGCAGTGTTCTCACTTGGCTGCCATCGTGGTGCCTTTATGTATTAGCTTGGAATTGTATAATTGGTATCAGAAAAGGGGATTTTTGGGAGCTCTATTTGAGATTGACCTCTTTGTTTCTGACATGTCTGCTCTTAGACTGTTTCATGTTTCTCTTTGTTTTGCTTTGTATTTTATTATTTCTTCTACCCCCACCCTGCTGTTTGTCCTTTGTTTTTAGTTTCATCTTCTATTTTTCTGAGTTGGGAATAAGTACAGAAATTCTTTAGAGATGTAATGTATTTTGAAAAAAATAATATACATGAAGCACTTTCTTGCTTTTAGTACCACATCATTTGGACTCAAAATGGGATAAAAATAGCAAGGGGATTTGGGAGGGAAGTTATATAGACATGATGAAGGATTAATACCTTCTGTTTCTGTTACCAGTGTGGAAAGGTGTGCTGAGTTCCTGCATAGGGGCATAGGTCTTCTTTCCAAAGGGACCTTCCTGAAATCAGTCACTGCCTGTGAGAAAGGAGAAAGCTTGTTTGCCCAAGCCCCTGCTGGAGAGGGGAGAGTGTAATGATGCCTTTAGATGTGGTGATTTAGCTGTGCTGTGTGTGATCCTGTCTCTCACTTTTTACTTGAACCTTCTAGATTTCTGGGGCAGACCTGTGGGAGCTTTCAGCTCCTCTCTTTCCTTGTACCAGACTGAAGAAACGTCATACAGAAATTCCTGTTAGATCTCCAAGTTTTTACTTGAAGCAAATAGGACATAGAAAGAAATATTTATACTTGAATATAGAACTTAACCCTACCTAAGAATCGTCCTGATTAGCTATCAGAAGCTGCTGGTTTTATAGGACTATGCTTAGAGGGATCTCTTCTGTTGCTATATGTTGGTCCTAAAATATGGTGTAGAATGAGTGTTGCTTTTAAAAAAGAATCTTCCCATGCACTTTTAAGGTCTAGCTGGGCTGAACTGCACCTGAAGCAATAGAAATTAATTTTCTCTGTTTAGAAACAGTTGTTTAGTGCTGACTTCCCTGTAGTGCTATGACAGCTTTTGTTTTCTGCATTCCCTCTTTTCTCTTTTAGATGAGTCTTTTTCATAACAGGCAATGGTCTCCTAAGCCACACTGGTTGAGGTAGAAGTAAATGATCTTGGAAATAAAGAGAAGGTTTTCAAGTATTTGTTATCCATGTCACTGGAGGATGATGTCAGGGAAGAGATGCTTTACACTGAGTGATGAGAAGGCTGCAGAGGAACTCTTACCATTGAGCTTTTACTGTACTTTTTTCCAGAACTTTCTACCGGTTTGAGGCAGTTTGGGATAGTTCCTTGCACAACTCCCTCCTCCTCAATCGAGTGACACCGTATGGAGAGAAGATCTACATGACCCTTTCTGCTTACCTGGAGGTGAGACACCAGTGCCTTCCTTCTGGCCATAAGCTACTTGAGGCAGGACACAGAGTGTACCTGAGAGAAGTAGATTCAAAATTATTTCAATGCTGAAGCCAGCAAAAGTATTTATTCATTTTCTGAGAACAGGGAGGAAAAAATGTACTCACAGTTAACATCTTGATGTCAGGGTACTACTGCCTTGCAGCACAAGAGAAACTGGTGCTCTTATCTTTCTGTGCCTTGTTTTATCTATCTTTGTATCTGAAAATCCACTGAAATCAGTGAACATTGCTGTGTAAGTACTGCTATAACAGTGGCTTAGCTCCTGGCTCTGTGTACAAGACACTGTTTTTTGTGTAGTAAAATTATTTCACTCATCAGATGCATCAAGAAATTTGACAGCTCTCTTTCACAGATACACATATGAAAACCCTTCACCAAAAAACCAAACAAGAACGAATTTCAAAAGCTGTCCCACTAAGGGCAGGAGTGTAACTTGGCACAGTTGGCTGCAGCCATTCATTCATTCATTGCTGCTGTTCCTCTTAGCTTGACCACTGCATCCAGCCTGCTGTTATCACAAAGGATGTTTGTATGGTGTTTTACTCTCGAGATGCCAAGATCTCCCCACCACGGTCCCTGCGCAACCTCTTCGGCAGCGGCTACTCCAAATCTCCAGACTCGTAAGTTCAGTGTTGATGGTTTTGGTCAGTATTTGGGTTTTCTCTTAGGAGATGTAGTTTAGTTTTCTTTATTTTTTTCCTTGAAACTCTACCTACACCTTCTGGTTTTGAATGTTCTTGCTTGATTAATTTCAGGGAAACTCTGATGGTTTCTCTCTTTACTGACTTCTTTTCCAGACTTACAGTTGGGAAGAGGGATCCTTTTTTCAAGCTTGCACATAGGTGACCTTGACCCTGACCTGGAATTTACTGCAGCACCTGCTCTCCAAATCCAGGGCAGGGGGGGAGGGAACATGAGGAAATGCCATTTTTGGGGATCTTGCAGTCTGTCCTGGCTGTTTTGTGCAAGAGTAGAATTGAGATCTCGTTTTAACTAAAAACTATACTTAAAATTCTGCTTTGGGAACCACTGAGCTAAAGATGAAGCACTTTATTTCTGAAGATAATAAATAGTGTGTTTTTGTTTCTTCTGCTTTCCTGTGAACAGCAATCGAGTAACTGGGATCTATGAACTGAGTTTGTGCAAAATGGCAGACACAGGAAGTCCAGGTAAGCAGTGACTGGGTGTTCCATTGATAAATATGAAATACTGCAGAAAATTTCTCAGGCAGAAGGGAGTAAACATTTCTGTCCTGACCAGAAGCAGTTCCTGTGTTTCACAGGAGCAATGGAATGTTGCTATTCCATAAAATACTTACTCAGGCTTTTACTTCAGACTCTGGTCTGTGTTTACCATTGGTGAAAAAGAATTCACGGGAAACTCGGCGTTTTCTGACATGGGTGACTCAGGACACTGAGGACACGTACCTGAGTCTTAGACTTAGGGGCATAATCCATGGCTCATAACTAACAGTTGAGACTGGATTTTGCAGCAGCAGAGCTTTTCCTTGTCTTTTGAAGATGTTGCTGATTTCTGATGCATGCTTCACCACTTGGAAGCAATGTAGTTCGTGGTGTATCTGTGTATTTTTCTTCTAAGATGTAGAAACTGAAGTTCTTGTATTGAATTAGACTGAAGAGGAGTTTGCATTATATATTGCTCAATAGAAATATCTGAATGAAGTAAGAAATCTGGACTAAATCAAGTATCTTTGCTTAAGTATTTGGAGTTAATGAAATCCTTGTGTTGTGTATTTCCAGCCAAACAGCAGAAGTGCTAGTTCTTTGCAAATTGCTGACTGTTTCTTAGTGACACCCCTCTGGTTATGATTTTAACACATCTCATGTTGTTTTTTACTGCTCAGGAATGCAGAGGAGGAAGAGGAAAGTCCTGGATACTTCTGTGGCATATGTGAGGGGAGAAGAAAACCTGGCAGGTTGGAGGCCCAGAGGTGACAGCCTCATTCTAGAGCATCAGTGGGAACTGGAGAAACTGGAGCTGCTGCATGAGGTGAGTAAAGAGATCAAAGTCAAGATTTAAATAAATTCTCCAGAGAGAAGATACAAAGCATGTGTCTGGCTGCTGAGTAGAGACTTCAGCTCAGCATCTCAGTGTATTCAACAAAGGCAAATTCAATTTCCAGTGCCATTGTGAACTCCCTTCCCTGGGGAAGGTTACTGGTATGAATAGTAAAGGATTCCTAAGAATCCATAAAACAGGCGCCTTCCTGCAGCAGATGAGACTGATTCCTTTTCTAACCAGGTGGAAAAAACCCGACATTTCCTCCTGCTTCGTGAGAAGCTTGGTGACAGCATCCCCAAGTCCCTGAGTGATTCGTTGTCTCCCAGTCTGAGCAGTGGAACCCTCAGCACCTCCACCAGCATCTCCTCTCAGATTTCCACCACGACCTTCGAGAGCGCGGTGACGCCCAGCGAGAGCAGCGGCTACGACTCCGCGGACATCGAGAGCCTGGTGGATCGGGAGAAGGAGCTGGCCACCAAGGTATGGCATGGGGCAACCGTCCTGCTGACAGCTGGGGTGCCAGAGGGGGTTATAGGTCAATGATGAGCTTCTCAGATAGCTTGGTGAGTATCCAGTATTGTGAGAATTTCATTTTAACATCTTGGTTAGTGAAATAAGCCGCTCTCACCAGCCAGTGCTGCTGGGGAGGTTTGGGCTGTGGCTGTATCTCATTCCCCTGTGTTAGTGGTTCTGTAAAATCTTCCTAATTTTATCAAGTGAAGCAATTCTTCCTCTCTTCTTCTGTGATTTTTCCCAGCACTTTAGAATTTGTTTTTTCTTTCATGATCTGCCAAGTGTGTCTTGGCAAATTACTTCTGTTCAAATTTCTCTGAAAATCTAAATATAAAATTCTTCTCCGTGTCTCATTTGTTTCCTCTCACCCACCCCTGTAGTGTCTGCAACTCCTTACTCATACCTTCAATCGGGAATTCAACCAGGTGTACAACAGCATCAGCGATTGTAAGGTAAATATTTCATGTCATATGATGCACTCTATTTGTAGAACAATAGCAGTATTTTGTGGGTCGTGGAATCTACTTGATCCTATGAAAAGATAAACCTCTTGATGTTAATTTTATTATTTTTTATTTTCAGTCCATTGGAAGCATTTGGCTATTCAGCATCAGGTTCCAAAGGCTATGGCAGGAATTGGAAATGGTGTGGGCTTGGACTGTAGTACAGTTTCCAGTTCATTAGCAGGCTCTTACTGTCTTTCCCTACATACACTTTCCCTATGTAAAAGGGTAAATCGACTCTTTAAATTCTGCCTTTAGGCAAAGGGAATACCCAGTTTCCAACTGGATGATGTTGTATCCATTGAGGAAGTCAGAGTGTAAATAATCAGAAGTGTAGGACATTGATAATAACAAGCTGTGTCTACATAAGTGCTGCTGTATTTCTACCCCCAAATGGGTTTGTAGTGGTTTGTGCAAAAATTTGCCTGCTGACTAGGGAAACAGCTGATGGAAATGCCTTTCTGTTGTCTGAGCCTTCCCTTCTGAAAGCCATGTTCAGCCAGGAGTGAACATGAGCTGCAAACCTGCAATGCTTTCCCCGTGTTTGTGTGTGCAGCTCTCGGATATTTCTCCAATTGGGCGGGACCCCTCCGTGTCCAGTTTCAGCAGTGCAACCCTCACCCCTTCATCTACCTGCCCTTCTCTGGTGGATTCCAGGTGCAATTCAGTTGATCAGAAGTAAGTGGTACTTATAAAAGGAAAACATCACTTTTCAGTGCTTCTCACATCTCTTTGTTGTTTTCTGATTTCTTTTTCCTCTTTCATCTTTTCTTCCTTTCCCTACTTTCAGATATTTCTCTGTACAGCCCCCTTGCCTTCTCCAGTTACTCTGTACAATTCTTTCTTCCCATTTTGTTCTTTTGAAGTGGTTTTTTTTCCCTTTGTGTTGGGGGGGAACAGTCAGGTGCTTGTCATTGCAGTGACCAGTGCATCTACAGTGGGCAGAGTCCACAAGTTTTCTCAGAGGTCTGTTATAAAGGTCTGCTAATAACGACCCAGAATAAACCAGTTTGGCCATTAATCTCTGTATATCTTGTCTCAGCTCTATCTGTACAAGATATTTTTGATTAAATTGGGAATAACTATGTAGTGAAAGACATAATTTGTACCTTCTCAGTTCGACATCCCTGAGGGGAGGAGTGCTGAGGAAGTAGTAAATTTTACATCAGACAGTAGTAGAAAGTATGTCTGTGTTGAGATTATGTTTAGTGGGAGAAATGAGGTAAAAGTAGCTGGGAAACAACTTACTAACAGTTATTATAAGTTTTGTTCCACAGATATAAAGGGAAAATGCTATTTAATATTGTACAAATGGATCCCAGTGTCTTAAAATAAATCTGGGCTGGAGGATGGTACTTCAAGCTGGCCTGTAGATGCAGTTTAAATTCCATTGTCACATTCACTTGCTTTCTTCTGATTTACTTTTTTTTCTCTACTTTTTTTAAAGGACACCAGAAGCAAATTCTCGTGCCTCCAGCCCCTGTCATGAAGTGGAACAGTTCCAGATAATTCCTGCAATAGAAACTTCCTATCTTGCCAGAGCTGGAAAGAACGAGTTCCTAAACCTTGTTCCTGATATTGAAGAAATCAGACCAGGGTAAGTTTATTTTTGTTGTGTGATCGTGACTTCCCGAGAACTATCCCAAGGGCTTTCTGAGATTTGTAGGTTCTGTGCCCCATTTGAGGAGGGAAAATTAACAGGGGATAGGATAGCAGAGCTGCAGATTCCTCTGTGGTGGACTGGGGAAGGTTTTGTTGATATTTGATCTTTGCAGCATTCATTCCCTGCATCTACTTAATGAACAGGCTTTCCAGTGACTCAAATAGGAGGTTTGTTACCATCAAACCGTGGTTGCAGTTCACTGAAAGAGATTTCTGGGGACCTTCTTTCTGTCAGACTTTTGCATAGTTGTTAAAAACACAGTTCAGATTATTTTAGAACTTTTTCAGAATACTATTGCAGACAAAGCATATTAAGGACCAAGTGTCTTACACAGTATTTTGCAGTTAGTTGGGATACTCAGGGGAAAATTGATTTCTGTTTTAATGTGTGTTTGTTTTTTCCAGCTCTGTGGTGTCAAAGAAAGGATACCTCCACTTCAAGGAGCCACTCTCCAGCTCCTGGGCCAAGCACTTTGTGGTGGTTCGCCGTCCTTATGTTTTTATTTACAACAGTGACAAAGATCCTGTAGAAAGAGGAGTCATAAACTTATCCACAGCTCAGGTGGAATACAGTGAGGATCAACAGGCAATGGTAAAGGTCAGTCTGAGAGCTGTTGTTTATTTATCCATAAAGCAAGAACATTCCAAGTAGCAGTGCATTCATACCCTCAGGTGTGTCATGTCTGGTCCAAGGAAAATGGATCTGAGTCTTGGAGGCATTGAGGATCCTGCCCACAAAGTTCCCAGTTTGTTCAGGGTTTCTTATGGTTTTGGACACAGTTGTACCAGAGAGTGACCCTGACTGCTGTCACACATCAAGATTGGCTTTTAGGAGCACGTGGTGGTACCATCACCCTGCGTGTTGGGTTTTTGCAGCTTCCTTTGTATGTTTTTTTGGGCTTGTGTGTTTTGTTTGTTTAAAACCAGAACCCCACAAAACAACACACACAAACATCTTGCAGGGAATCAAATGAACTTTACTGGTCCATTTCAGCAGCTCTTAAAGCCACACTCGGGAGTTAGAACTGTATTTTGTAGAAGATAATGACTAATAATATCCTGGAAATCACCAGTGAAACATAAATGAAAGACCTTAGGTCTTGTGGGTTTTAGGGATGTGATGGAGCAGAGAGGAAATGTGAATCAGCTTCTGTGCCTGTAGACTTTGTATTTTATGTTCCAGACACCCAACACATTTGGTGTGTGCACAAAGCACCGTGGAGTCCTGCTCCAGGCCATCAATGACAAGGACATGAATGACTGGTTATATGCCTTCAATCCTCTCCTTGCTGGCACAATTCGGTAAGAGGCAGCTCCTGCGCAGTCAGGGCTGTGAAGGGAGAGGGTCAAACCAGGAGGCAGACAGTTGGTTACAGATTTTAATCTTGTTTGAGGAATTTGACAAGATGTGGGAACTGGAGGAGGGAGTAGGGTTGGCAAAAAAAACCCTCCAACAATGAGAAAACAAAGCAGCCCTGTATTTCAGGAGCTGCAGGGGCTGTTGTTTTGGCTTGAGATGTTCTGAACAGCCGTGTCCAGTTTGAACATGTGTGGGATGCTACATTTGGAGGCCACAAGATGCTTTCCTTGTATTTCCATTTTACAAATTTATGAAGTTTCTTACTTCCTCTGTGCTAGACACTCTTTTTAGATTTTTGATTATGAGCTAAAGCAGAAATAACTTTCCCGTTTTTATAACCTCTCTGGCAGCCTTTCTATTATCACAGACAGCACCTGCATACATTTTATTTTCCTAACATACGGAGTAAACTAGGACTGTACCAAAGGATTAAAAAAAAAAAAAAAGCTGGACAAATTGTGGGGAGGGAGGAAAAATAAACTTTCAGAATTTACCAACTACTTCTTCACATTTTTTTTTTGTGCAGGTCAAAACTGGCTCGAAGACGCACAGGCCAGATGAAGTACTGAGTCCATGTAATGTTCTCATCTGTTCTCCAAACTCACCTCCCGATAGATAGTGTTACCTCTCATTTTCTCTTTGTGATTCTTGACAGTTTCTCTTGTATGTAATCCTGTGGCTTAACATCCCCTACCTTCCCCACTCCTTCAGCACATTTTGTAGGTATTCTAACCCTATCTTGTTTCTTTTCACCTGTACCAGAATTGTACTAGTAGCATGTGGCCAAACAAAAAGAGAAAGAAAAAAAAAATCAAAAAAATTGAGTGATTATGCACGACTCTAAAAAGAAAAAAAAAAAACAACTTTTTTTTTTTCTTATAACAATTGTTTCCCATTTCAACTGACCTTATGGTGTCTGTCTCACTGTCCCTTGTCTGTCTAGACTGCTACAGGGTTTTCATTCAATTTGTGACTTGGCAGTGGTCATTGGTTCCCTCAGGGCAAAGTTCCAGTGACAGGGAAATATAAATTCTTTAATGGAGACATTACCCAGCCAGGAACTGCAATAGCTCCTCAGGCTTTCTGGATCCAGCCTCTTAAGTTAAACTCTTTTGAAAGATGATATTGGACAAATCTATCTGGGCAGACTGGATTTTGGAATTTGTGCAAGTTTCTGAGTTTCCAGGGTCCAACAGGCAAAGGCATGAGCTGGAAAAAGATAGGGAACAAAGCAGGAGGGGCTGGCTAGAACAATCTGCCTTTAAACTCTTGCTGTGGGGGGTTGCAGGTGAACAGTGCTTGACTTTAACTCTTTCCCAGAAGAGTTTCCATCAACACTCACTCCTCAGCCTCTGAACTGAGCTGAGCAGACTGTGCTGAGAAGAGGGGAAATAGACCACAGACTGAAATATTAGATAAAATCCCCAAAATTTCAGATGCTCAAGCCTTGTATTTGACAGATGGAGAGTGTTAAATGGAAATGAAAGTGCAGTTGGTCCCTGGATCACCATGGAGGGCAGATCTCTTTCTGCTTCTAGTCCTGACCTCCAAGTTCTGCAGGAATAGTTCTCACCTCTCTGGGAAGAGGTTTGGGGCTCTCATGGCTGTGTCAGTCTGGGAGCTCTGTGGCATTGTTCCAAAGGGCCTTTTTGTGCATCCCTCACCTGTAATGCTCCCATGTCACCCCACCTGCTTATGGGAGCATCCAAGGTCTATGGAACACTTCCTAGACCCAGCACTTGCAGTGTTCTCCAGGGAGCTGCAGGACACTTTCAATTCCTTTTGAAATAACTGCTGAGTGTCTCCTAATATCCCTGCTACAATTTTCATCAGCTAAACCCCACTGTGTTCAGAGTTAATCCTTCCTGGGGAATAGAGCAAGTGGATTCTGGTCCTGGTCAGTAGAATGTCATAATTGGCTTGTTGGACATCAGCTGGGTAGTGCACACCTACAGTGTAAGTTCTCCTTGTGGTCAAAGCTTTGGTCCTTGCCCCAAGAAAGAAAAACAGAATGAATTTCCTTTTGGGGCCACGAACTCCTCTCCCTCAGCCAGGTATTCAGGGAGGCTGGGGATGTGTGTGTGTCCTTTACTGTGTTCCTGCTGTGTTAACCTTCCTTGCTGTACCTTGGCACTGATAGGGCTGGCTGTGATGCTGGGGAATGTAAAGGGATTTCATCTGGAGGGTCCAGCCTCTCAGGGGAGAGGTAAAAGGGTTTGCTCCACTCTTGCAGGAGGCACATTAGGCACAGTTCAAGAAGATCATTTGGATTCAGGTCACACATTAGCTGGTCATGCCATGCTCTAGGAGTTCTGTGGCCAAGTGTGTGTGGGACTGGCATCTGTGGAGAAAGATTTTTGCTTCATGGGGTTTTCATCAAAGCATAATGAGACCTCCCAAAAGCATGGAAGGCAAAGGAGCAGGGAGATGGAGTCTGACACTTGCTAGAACGCATCTTTACATCTCTTGAGGTAGTTCTCAAGCTAAGTCATACACTCATGCTGTCTCTATGGTCCTCAGATTTATTTCAGAACTGGAAGCCAGATTGAGGGAGCATCCTGGGGACCCAGGAACAGGATAGGGATGGATTTTTTGGGTTTTTTTTTTCTCTTCTGTTTTTGTTTTGTTTAACTGTGTGTGACTCAATACAGTGATGATATTCCTTTGTTATGCAATGATGGTAAAGCACTTCCAATGGATAAAACTGCCTGTCCTGCAGGAGGGCTCCTCACACTGCAGCTAAGCTGATCTCAAGAATTAGGTTAATTCTAAGCATTAAGTTATTGCTGCCATCACCACTGTTTATAATGACAGTGGAAGTTGTTTGAGGAGGCAGAGTGATTGAGGTGGTGGTAGGTTGTGACACACTGAGAGCATTTTAACTTTTATCTGTTTCTTTTTTTAACTAAAAGAAAACTAGTTTTCTAAGTCTTTGCTTTGGATAAGCCAGAGGATGAACCAAGTGGATATAGGCATTGCATAGAATCATGATTAAGGAATCTTCCTTTAAAAGCAGGAAGAGACAGATGCTTATTTTATACAGAGCTTGAAGTGTTACAGTTGTGTTGCACAAATGTTACTCTTCTTCCTAAAAACTCCAAGCAGCTTCTGGTGACTTGAGGTCTGAGTGGATAACAGATCATCAGAAGACCAAAACTCTGCTTTTAAGCATCAGCATCTCTTAAAGCTGCATAATCTGTGACAAACTAGGTCCTTGTTGTGTGGAGTCCCAATGGGCATTACTGTTTTCAGGTCTGACATAAAGGCAAAGTTTTTCTGCAATTGCTGAATGCTGCTTTGAGAATTTTGTATTTCCCTACTTAAAACTGGACGGAAACCAATCCAAGTTTTCTTCAAAGAGATAACAAACCAAACAAATAAACAAAGTGAATTTCTATTGACTTCAAGGCATAGCCCAGCATGTTAGAAATTTCTTTTTGGAAACAGAATGAGGAAGGAAAAATATGCTGAGTTGCCTTCTCCTGACACTGCAGAGCCCACTCTTGGTTACCTGCTGTGTGTGTGGAGTCCCAGAGTCAGACAGCTCTTGGGACTCAGCCTCTGGAGATGAGGCATTGTGCTGTGGGCCTGCCAGCCTGTGAGGACACACACTAGGAGGGAGCTTGGTGGGCATTCCCTGGGGAGAGCAAGTGTCAAACTGTTCTGCAGTTGGGCTTTTATGTTCCTCACTAAAAGGAAGGTGAGAACTATCCTTTTTGTTCATTGAAAATCATGTTGGATCTTCCTGGGTATTTTAAAATTAAGCTAAACCTCCTACACTGTATTTTAGAAATGCACTTTAAGTACCTTTTTAAAGAAGATTCCTGTATTCTGGGAATACAGAAGAGAAGGGAGTACTATTTCCAGAGAGTTTGATTTCTAGACTGACTGCCGAGAAAAGATTTTTTTGGTCAATGTCTAATAGTCCTTATTACTGATTAGCAAGGTATTTCAAAGCAAAGACTTTACTTTTTGCTGCTTGTTATCTAATTTACAGGGATTTAATTTTATGTAATGTATATTTATACATCTGTAATTAATTGCACATTAGATAAGAAAGAGGATTAGCTTCGGTCTAACACCCACTGGTACTAAGCAGCCGACTGCCTGTGCATCTGCCTGGTATTCCTGCACACCTGAGTTTGTGCTAGTTTGTGCTGTTGTGGAGGGTGTTTTTGCTGAAGATGCAGCTGCTGACCTGCTGCTGGGAGGAGGAGGGATCCTGCTGCTGCTCGGGAAGGGTTTGCTGAATGTCCCTACCAATGGGTCTGACGTGTGCGTTGCATCTCTCCTTTGTAGTTACTAACCCCGGTCTGTGGTCTGGCTGTAGTGTCTGTAGCAGGATGTTTTAACTTTGCACTTCCTTGTTTAAAAACATCAGCTGTTGAAGAACAGGACTGACTTTTTTGTTCAGAAGGCCATTTATGTGTTCTGTGTATTTGAAATCAAAACTAGTCCAACACTAACCAGATGGTTGTGTCCAATGTTATTGGGATCAGGATTTAAATTGCTGGGATCAGCTGTGTATTCAGAAAACTGGTGTGGAGCTCCTAAATCTTCAACTCTTAATGTGGCCAAGTGAATGGGCTGCCCCTGAGCAGTGCTGAATTGCCTCTTGCTTGCCTGGAAACCTGGGACTGGAAGCAGTGGGAGTCTTGAATGATCAGCACTTCCCAGGATCAGGTCTTAATTTTCCACTCTGCTTGTTCATACTTCATGTGCAGTTGGTTATGGCTCCCGAATTTGGACATTGACATGGTGTTCACTGAAACACATCCCTTGGAATTGCGGTCCCCATGTCCCTGTTATCTCTCTGTACACAAGGTATACAAGGTATATGCTGTATAAGTGGCCTTCTTGAACAAATCTCTTTGCAAACTGATTTCATCCCAGCGAAGGAGTGTATCAGCAACACTGTACATTAATTTCAGGTTTTCATTTTCTTATTTTATTTTGTAAATATATCCGATATTTGGAGCTTGAGTATACAAAATGTAAATATAGTTCATGTATTTGTACTAATTCTGATCCATTTGCTGTATAGCCTTAGGTGTGCAATGCAGATATCTAACTGTGTATGGTAACCTTGCACCACCGAATTGTTAGTGAACGAGGTGAAACAATAAAGATACAACCAGTGCATTAGCAGATAGAATGTGTGCTCCTTTCATTGTGATTTAATTACTTGTGTCGATTACTTGTTTTTAAAACCTGTCCTGAACAAGCCAATGCTTTCATGAAAAGAAATTTATCTCGACTGTTCTTGAGAAAGAGGGGGAAGGGAGGCCCTGCTTGTCCTCCCTCATCCTTTCCCCTCTGGTATGTTATGCAGCATTTCTAAATGCTTTTTGGATGCTTTCGAATGATTATTTTGCTTGAAAAATAAATTAGGCTTGTCACAGTGCTGCCAATACTGAACTCGCTTATCTGGGGGTGACAGTTGGAAATGAGAGGAAATGGGTGAAATCAAACCATCACAGCACAACAGCAAAGCCAGAACTCTGGGATTAAAGATGTGTCAGGGAATCATTCCTGTCTTGGTCTGAAGGCGCAAAGTTCTCTGTAGCTTTTAAAAGCCACGGACAGGGAATTCCCAAAGCATTTAAGTCCCACCAAACCGGGTCAAAAACCTCTTGGGACTTTAAACCAGCTGCATGGTGACAAAATACCTTTGTCAGGCTACTGTCCTCCTCAGTTCTTTATCTGAAAAGCTGTTGTGGGGCAGATGCCGTGGTTTTTTTCCGATTATGCACTTGAGTTACCTATGAACTTGTTCTGGTGGCTCTTTTGACAGGTTAATTAATATCCCATGGAAGCCACTCTGTTTCACTGTTTGCTGATTCATTCACGCTTAGTGCCCAAAATTAAGGTGAACCAAAAACTTGATGGGCCAGATTGCTGCCGGTCATCTTGTTCAGAAAATAATTTATATAGAATTTAATAGAAACTACGGTCTCAAGAGTTACATTTGTGTTGACCATACATCGGCTGTCGTGGAGCAGAGGTAGGGAAGGGGCTTTGTCTTGAAATTACTGTCACCCCACGGCTCACGGAGGGGCAGGTTTTTCAAGTTTTGCCTGAAATTAGGGCACGTGAAGACAAACGGGTGGCGGTGATGCCTGAGGGGCTGACTGCCGCCTGGGACGATGTTCAGCGGCCGCATCGAAGCCAATTAATAATAATTAGAAAAGACAAACTGCGCAGTTCCCAGTGGTCGCAGGGGTGCATATCGCTGGGAACAGAGGCACAGCCGCTGGCACGGGGCAGCTGCGCGGCTCCTCCGCGGGCGGGCGGAGCGTCAGCGCCCAGCGCGGCTCTCGGGGCTCCGCGGGGCTCGCAGGCGGCGGGGGAGCGGCGGCGCCCGGCGGGGACAGCGCGGAGCGCGGCCGTGCCGCGACACTGCCCCTTTAAGGGGGCGTGGCCTCGGGCCATCGGGCCATGGGCGGGGGGCGGGGCTCCCAGCAAGAGCCAATGGGCGCGCTCGGCCCCGCCCGCGCTGCCTGGGGGAGCCGGCGCGCCGCGGGCCGAGCCCGCAGAGCCCCGAGGGACCCGAGCTCCGCTGCCATGGCCGAGTGAGAGCGGGGCGGGACCGCGACCGGGCCGGGAGCGGGGCCCCGGCATGGCCGCGCTGGGGTGGGGCAGAGCGGCGGCCGGCTCGCGGCGCTGGGAGGCCCTGATGCGCTGTTTGCTGCGGGGGCTGTGCCCTGTGACTCCGCACAGCCTCGGGCCCGGGGGAACGGTGCTGCCGTGGGCCCCTCTCGCCTGTGGGTCCAGCGGGAGAGGAATGGGGTGGCTGTGGCAGGATCCGGGATCAGTTGGTGCTGGAGTCGTGTCTGTGAAGCAGGAAAGTTGTTGTGGGCCGAGGGTCAGAGGAGGTTGGGTTCCTCTACGTGCGCTCCTTGCGAGGTGCATCGGCCTCCAGTAGGATGCTCTGTCTCGGTTGTTTTCTGTGCCCACCCCAAGTCATTTGGCATTGCGGAAGCGATACACGATGTAGCATTCAGACACGATGTTCTAGTGCAGCGTCTGTTCAGTATGGAGCTGTGATAGAACTGGACCCATCAGTGGCGTATTGGAGCAACTCACTTCACTCCGTGCCTGCAGTGCAATGTTTTGGATTGCTTTTCCTGCTCATCCAGCTGTTCCTTGGGGGTTGGGAAGAAATCAAGGTGACTCGAGACATGCTGTGTGTTCTGCACTCCGAGAGCCACAAGGATCTGCGCCCTTGTCCCGAGGGCTCTGTGTGATCACGGACAGGACCCAGGGAATGGCTGGAGCTGTATCAGGGGAGGTTTAGGCTGGATTTCAGGGAAAGGCTCTTCCCCCAGAGGGTGCTGGCACTGCCCAGGCTTCCCAGGGAATGGGCACGGCCCTGAGGCTGCCAGAGCTCCAGGAGCATTTGGACAGCGCTGCCAGGGATGTCCAGGGTGGGGTTGTTGGGGGATCTGTGCAGGGCCAGGGGTTGGACTGGATGGTCCTGTGGATCCTTTCCAGCTCGGGATATTCCATGATTCTGTGATCTGTTGCAGTAATAGCTGACAGGATGAACTCAAAACTCCGTGTGTGTTAGGAAGAGTGGGCTGCCCTGGCAGCTGGCACGGTCAGAGCAGTCTGGCAGAGATATGGATGCTACTGCTGGATCACTGCTAGTGACTTACCTGGCATTTTTGTTCTTTCACATTCCAGAGCTGACATTGCTTTGATTGGACTGGCCGTGATGGGTCAGAACCTGATTTTGAATATGAATGACCACGGCTTCGTGGTAAGTGAGGAAAAATACTATTTAGGAAGGCTGATTCAGTAGCACTTGGGATTGGAGCTGAGCATTTTGTGGGTGCTTTCCCCCCACTCTTGTGATGACCTAAAGGGTGTTATTTCCTTCTTTTAGTTATACCTTGTGCTGGCCTTTGTCCTGTTTCCAGGGAGCAGTTACATGCCTGTACTCAGCTGGCACCTGATACGTTAATTATGCATGACTTTTCCCTGAAGTTTGCCTTGGCCTTGCCATTAACCACAGGTTCCCAAGGCACTTGCAAAGACATGCTCAGGTTCATCCCCACCCTGTGCCTGTCACAAAGGTGGAAATGGGAGAGCACAGGATGTTGAAGCTTGCTTGTGTAATTTGTAGTCTGAGCTAAAGTAACTGTTCCATTGACAGCTTTTATTAACATGTTTTCTTGCTCCCCCAGGTTTGTGCTTTTAACAGGACGGTTTCCAAAGTGGATGATTTCCTGGCTAATGAGGCCAAGGGAACCAAAGTGATCGGTGCTCACAGCCTGGAGGAGATGGTCTCCAAGTTGAAGAAGCCCCGTCGCATTATCTTGCTGGTGAAGGCTGGAAGTGCAGTGGATGACTTCATCAATAAATTGGTGAGGCAGACATTCGTTCTACCTGTGACTTCTTGCTATTGGAGGAGTCTATTGGAAGGAGGAGTTTCCTCTGCTCCAAAGTTCTCAATTATTCATCATTAGTGAGGTTTTGAATGTATGGAGACAACTGAAATGCTGCTTCATTTTTGACAGGTGCCATTGTTGGAGACTGGAGACATCATAATTGATGGTGGGAATTCTGAGTATAGAGATACCACGGTAAGAATGATTCCTACCTAAAGTGAATGAATAACTACACATGACTCTTCTAGTTCTGATCATCAGCATAGTCAGTCAATAAGATGCCATCACCCCTGTGCTCAGGAAAAGCCAAACTGAATTATTTCTGCAAAATTAGATCCTGCAGCCTATTAAAAAGCAATTAAGGACTGCCCTATAAGAATGTTTTTATAGAAGCTGCCCAAATAATCAGAGAATATTTTTTTGACATGTTTGAAAGAGTGAAGGCCTTTAGAAAATTTCCTTTTACAATCTTACAGAGGTTTCAGGGAGATTTGTAAGTCTAAGGATATTTATAGATTTGCTGTTATTTCTTAACCCTTCATGATCACAGGACAATCCAGTAAGACAGAACTGCTATTTTGGTAATGGAAGCAGCAGAGTAATTATCTGCTGTAATTAACAGGCTGTAACTGTAGAAGTTATAGAAGCTACATTAGCTTATCTGGGATGCTCACGTGAAAATATTGCATTCATATTGGTACTTCTAAATCTTAGAAGATGTGTTTGCATTCGTCTTTCTGCTTCAACATCCTGATCTTGGATAAGTGAATTGACCATGCCAGAATGAAAAACTCAGTGAGGGTCAGTCCTTGGGGAGCTTGCAGCTGTCCTTAGGGATCTTGGCCTGTGCCTCTCTCCCACTCAGAGGCAATTATTTGCCCTTAGAGTTTTCTGTGCTTGCACCTTCACTCTGCAATGAACTCAGCAACTCCACCTTGGGCCTAATCTGCCTCCCCCACATCTTTACACAGAGCATGTGTCACCTGACACTTAATTCCAAGCTTTTTCTGGCCTCTGTGCTGCTCATTTCTATCTAGTGCTTATAAGGACTTGTTTTCTCACCATGTCCCTTTTGCAAGAATCCATGTCAAAGCAACAGGAAGTTTCCTAATACTCACTTTGGTGTATATACAGGCTTTCTCTAAGGTTGGCTTCTAGCATGTCAAAAGCAGAATTTAAGTCTGAATTGATAACCTTTTCTGTAAGGCTCTGGCATTAAACAAAATTAAATAGTGCTGCTGTGCCCTTTGTTTCAGAGGCGTTGTAAGGAACTACAGGCAAAGGGAATCTTATTTGTGGGAAGTGGTGTTAGTGGTGGAGAGGAGGGGGCCAGATATGGACCTTCACTCATGCCAGGAGGAGCCAAGGAAGCCTGGTAAGCACAAGCTACTATATCTTCTTGTTCAGAATGGTTTGCAACAATTCAAATTGTGAGCCGAGAGAGGGAAAGAGGAGGGTGTGGGGGTGTGGAGAGAACAAGATATGTTGCCATCTCACTTCCTCAAGGCTCCAGATTTCTCAACCTGGCTGGGGTCATGGGGAAGTGCTGAGCCTTCATGTAAGGCAGAACAAAGGCAGGCTTTTCTTCAGGAATCCATAGGCAAAAGTAGGACCTACAGACATCTGAAGGGAAAAATGTGTGCCTGGGGAGAAAGGAATTTTGCCTAAATTTTAAACAAGTACTGTTGGTTTTTTTTTTTTTTTTTGAGGCCATACACACTTGGGAAGCTGCTAACCATGAATCAGGCAGCAGTACATGGCTCTGTAGTGACACATTATAAAAGGAGCTTCAGTACATGTTTGTACTATTATTGAATGCATCAATTTATTTGCAAGTTTCTGCACACTGCTGTGCTGTTTTGTACTCATGTCTCAGTAAAGGACTGCACATCGGTGCTCATATTAGACTTTATCCCTGGTTACCCATTTTCTGTGCAAATGTGGAAAGAAAGGGTGTGCCCAGGCTTTACCTGAGCTTTAGTATCTCTTGAGTCCCTGGCCATTTGCATTAGTGTTTCATAACTTGTATCAGCCTATTCAAATTTGATGGCAAAAGGCCAACAACAATAAGTTGCTGCCCGATCATCTTTTGCCTTGAACAGCTAAGTAAGGACAGCTGTGCTCAAATGGAGAGGATATTTGGGCTCCTTTAAGTGCATGACACTTGTCTGTATAGTGTTGGATGTATGACCTGATTGTCCCAATGTCTTGCAAACAGTGTCTAGTAGGGAAGAACAAATTTAATTGACATTGCTGTGTGGGTGGGTTATCAACCTGCCAGCTGCCCTCACCCCAGGCTGCCTTTTGGCGGGCTACAGAAGGAGGCATCATACCAATAAATTTTATTTATTTTCTCTTGTGGTGTTTGTATCCCCTGCCTGTCTGCTAAGGTGTATTCTTTCTCCCCACAGGCCTCACATCAAGACCATATTTCAAAGCGTTGCTGCTAAAGTGGGATCTGGGGAACCCTGTTGTGACTGGGTAAATAGTCATTTGATACTGACCCTAATTTGGGATTAGATCCCGGCTTAGGTAGTTTGGGGTTAGAGCCATGCTTAGGCAGTTTTGTTGCTGAAGCTCATGGATGTTTGTCCATAATAAACACAGCACCATCAGTGGTTGATTTTCTGGCTGACTGTTCATTTCCAATCTACCATCTCTGATAACTCACACCATGCAATGGGCTGGAGGAGCTAAATGGACCTGTGACCCACTGGTTTCAGTTAGCACTGTCTTTGATTCCCTCCTCAAAGCAGAAGGAAACCACGGGCAGGTACTAAACACTGGAAGTGGTGATGGTGCTGTTGCTGACGGGATTTTTGGATGTTTCCCAACAGGTGGGAGAGGAAGGAGCTGGACATTTTGTGAAGATGGTACACAATGGAATTGAGTATGGAGACATGCAGCTGATCTGTGAGGCCTATCACCTGATGAAAGATGTGGTGGGCATGGAGCATGATGAGATGGCAAAGGTAATTTGCAGTTTTTAATCTTTCCTTTTTTTGTGCCATGGTGTCTGACTGCTACTGGTGGGATGCTGGGCTTGGGTAAAGCTGCTGCACGTACATGAAGTGAATTTTTCTGACATGCCTCCTGCAAGGGTAGGGCACAATATTCCCGAGCTTCACATGAGGTAGGAGCAGAGAGCACGGACAGCTGAATGCTTACAGAAGTTGTCTAAAACTCTTCCCTTACTACAGTTTAATTCTCCCCTGGAAGCACCTTCATGTGTAGAGATGTGAATTACCTTACCTGAAAAGAGCTAGTGAAACGTTGAGCATTATAATCAAGGAGGCACAATATATACATTAATCAATTAAAAGATATCATAGAGACATAGCAAATTGGGGGGAGTATGTATATGTATATGTATATGTATATGTATATGTATATGTATATGTATATGTATATACTTTTTCTCCTTTTTCAGGTATTTCAGGAGTGGAATAAGACAGAGTTGGACTCTTTCCTGATTGAAATCACAGCCAATATTCTCAAATTCAAAGACAGTGATGGCAAATACCTCCTCCCAAAGATCAGAGACAGTGCAGGACAAAAAGGCACAGGGAAGTGGACAGCCATTTCTGCCCTGGAATATGGAGTTCCGGTCACACTCATAGGTACCTGCTTCTTTGATCTTTCCTTCCTCCATGTACCACATCACAGTAAAGAGCATGGGAATAGATGGAAGTGAGCCCACAGCAGGGCTTGGCTCACAGAAGAGGCTCTCCTGGGTGTAGCTGTTCCAGCCTTTCTGCCCTGACAGCTGTTCTTGTTTTTTTTTTTTTTGCTGGACTTGTTTTTACCTCGTTCCTTAAATGCTGGCATTCTTGTTGTCACACCCATGTCCATGGTGTCTCTGCACTGAGGACTTGGTGACAGGGGAACATTAAATGCTGTGCTCAGAGTGCTGTAATGCAGAGGGGCTGTAACACATCTGCATCTGCAACACATTTAGAGTGCCCTAATACCACAGGTCCAGAGTGGGCTTCCTGTTGAGTAAATTAGATGAGTCAACAGGTTCTTTGCTCTCAGATTTGCTTTCATTTCCATGCTTTCTCTAACTCTTTTTCCTTTGCATTGGCTGGTCAAGTCCTGAAGATAAGAAAAATTATGTTCAGTAGCTGAAAGAAAGTAACTATGGTGGAGCTGTCAAAGAAACATGGCTGCATTCCAACAGCAAAACAGGCTCTCTAAATTGTTTTAATGTTCCACCGCAGCTGTAGTCTTTCAGTTCTAGGCTTGAAACAGTGTTTCGTGCTTGTGCTGTTAATATTCTCCTGTTTGGGGTTCTTGCAAAGATCAAGGGTGGAGGAGACACTCCCTGATTAGTGCTCTGCAGTGCCAGGGAGCATTGTTAGGTAATGCTGAGCTGACAGGGAAGTGTGTGCCATAGTCCTTGTGCAAACGTGGCCATTCTCAGGGCAGTTGCTGTGTGTGGTTTTACTGCATAAGCATGACTTGCAAACTTCTGCTTGTAAGAGCAGAGTCATGTTACTCCCTCTTTTTCCTGATTTTCCTACTACGCTCCTCCTCCCCACTGTAGAAGGAAGTTTTTGCAGAAGTGGAAATTAGCCTGTTCTCATTTAGGTGTGATGTGTCCTCCTGCTGTAAGGAGGATCCAGAGTCTTGTGAAAATATTACTCACTCTTTTTTTTAATTGTTGATTTGATTTTGGGGTGTGGTGGGTTTTTTTGGGGTTTTTTTTGGTATATCACAACTCACTTAAAGGGTGGAACAAAATGACAGTGTGAAGACTGACATTGTTTTCTTTCTATCAGACCCTGAAAAGGAAACTTTTTACTCCCTCATTTTACAGTACTGTCTTCAATTGCAAATAAGTACAGTTTAAACCAGCATGATTAGGAACTCACTGAACCAGTCTGACAGATGATATTTAGTAACCTGCTTAGTGATGTTAAAAAACTTTCTTATTTACTTCTGAATACTAATGCTAGGGGCCTACCAGATTCATGAATCTTATTTCATCTTATAAGTTAACCTGCTGATTTATTCTTGATTTTAATTGCCCTTATTTTGCATGTGTGTATTTAAAAGCACATCCAGTTAATGTGAGCTGGCATTTAAGCAACAGCTTTTAACCTTCAAAGCATGATACAATGTGTGGTGAAATCTTCAGCCTTGCTGTTCCCTAGATAACAGTGTAACACTGTCTGTCTCTGATAGATAGGAAAAGATTTTAAAATAAATTTGTGAAACTCTGCACTGGTAAATGTTCCTGAGGATAAATTTTCATGTGGATCACTTGTGGCTTTTTTCTTTATCATTTGAAAGCTGTATCAGTCAATACTTACACAATGGTTGTACTGAGTGGCAGTGTTGTCCCTCAGGAATGCTGTTGGAATAATTAATTTGTGCACCTGTTATTTTATCTGTGTACATGGCTCATCATTCAGTGACACTCTGTGGTGCTTGAGTATCTCAGACATGAACAGGGATGCCCAGCTTTCTAATGATCTCCTCTTTTCTGCCATGCCCAAAGGGGAAGCTGTGTTTGCACGGTGCCTGTCTTCCCTCAAGGATGAAAGAGTGCAGGCCAGTAAGCTGCTGGATGGGCCCAAAATGACTCAATTCAGTGGGGACAAGAAGGCCTTCCTGGAGGATATCCGCAAGGTGAGTCCTTGTGCTGGGTCAAAGCAGGTTTGGGATTCTGTGAACCCTGGGGAGGAGCTCTTGTGTTTATATTTCATGAGAACTGGTTCTTGCTTTCAGCACTGTGCATTGTCTCGTGATGTCCACAAAGCATAATGTGACCCATTCCTAACCAAAGAATAATCCAGAAGGAGTTCAACTCTAAGCCACAGTGGGCAGAGACAACTACATGGGGTACAGAGATCATAATTCATGTACAGGAGCTTGTCCACCCCTCAATACTCCTGCCTTTGCCTGGGTATTGATCTCTTGATCTCTCTCTGTTGAAACCAAAATGAGAAAGCATATTTTGTTTCTCAAATAACTGGAATGTTGCTACTGTACTCATCCCTGTTGAGATGTGGGCTGAACAGAGCGTATAGACCATGAAGTTTGTTGTTCAACTTTGTGAGTCTCTTTGTGAGACTTCTTGATTTATTTTTTTTAGGCCCTGTATGCTTCCAAGATTATCTCATATGCTCAAGGCTTCATGCTGCTGAGACAAGCAGCCAAGGAATTTGGCTGGACACTGAATTACGGTGGTATTGCACTGATGTGGAGAGGAGGCTGCATCATCAGAAGGTAATAGAAATGAGGAGGTAGCCTGGCTGCTGAGGGGAGAAGAGAGGGCAGTTTAGTTTATGAGGTGCTTGGCTGACAAGCCTAGAGATTTCCTTGGAAAATCCAAGGAGCTACTCTGCTGGTAAGATGCTGAGAGGGTGTAGACAACACTAAAGGTTACTAAATGAACCCACTATTCTGGTGGCTTAACTGCTGCGGATTTTCTTTGGTCTTTGTAATGTTTGGAATCTGAGTCTGGCTGAGTCAGGTTTTGGCACTGTAAGTTTTGAATTCTGGGCCTTTGTTGGAAGCTGTGACATTTATTCTTGGTTTGCTTTTCCCTAGTGTGTTTCTGGGAAAAATCAAAGATGCTTTTGATCGAAACCCTGAGCTCCAGAATTTGCTGTTGGATGATTTCTTTAAGAGAGCTGTAGAAAACTGTCAGGTATGTTCCAAAGAAAGGAGAGCATAAAAACAATAATTTACAGCCAGGACTGTCATGGTTCTTCTCTTTGATACTGACCAAGCTATGGTTGGAAACTGAAGGTTCCCATTTTACTGTTACAGAATAGCCTTAGGCAGAAATCCAGCAATTCAGAAGGACCATAATGTGAGGAAAAAAGGCCTGGCCTGTATGGACATTCTTATCACTGCCCTGTGTCTTGTGCCTACTGTACAGTTGGATTTCAGCTGAGCAGACTATAAAGCTTGTTCCAGTACCATTGTTTGCAGTAGCCCTAGAACAACAGTGTTCCAGACCCACCCATTCTTCAGGCCTGTGTCTGTGCAAACAGTGTCCAACAGTGTGCAAACAGGATGGAGCTGACAGGCAGAATTAAAACCACATTATCTGGCCAAAAAAGAAGTCTCATATTATCATTAGTAGTTCTTGTAACGGAATCTGAATATTCCATGCAAATTACTAGTTCAGATGAACAGTTGAACTGAGGATTATCCACGTCTATCTGAAGTATCTGTGCTGCCCTCTCACTCCCTTGGGCAAGCTTTGTTCTGTGCTTGGTGACAGGTCCTGGAATTGCCTCAGTGTTTGCTCAGAACATTCCCCGTTCCCCGCTGAGTTCATGCTTTTGAGATGCTCTGACCATGTTTATGTGAAAGAACTGCATCCTTGCTTGAGGCTGTGGTTTGACTGCATGTCTCAACTGTTCTCATCCTGTTGTTAACTCTGTCTTACTTGCCATTATTTTAGATCAACCTTATTTATGTAAAATCAGGAATCTGCTGCTGCATATGCTCAGACTTGGTTGTTAGATTTCGTACAACGTGAAATAGCACACACAATTGTACTAGACAGTTCATGTGCCTGCACATACCTGTGAACAAGCACTGATCAATTTTCCCCCCCTCTTTTCCTCTCTCCCAGGAGTCCTGGCGCCGTGTGATCAGTACTGGAGTGCAGATTGGAATCCCTATGCCCTGCTTCACTACAGCACTTTCTTTCTATGATGGATACAGGCATGAGATATTGCCAGCTAACCTGATTCAGGTAGGTACTGAAATGTCATCATGCTGTTATTTAAGTACTGCTTTAGGGGCCTCAGTGGCAGTATGCCCTAATCACCCACAGTATAGATGGCCTGATATATTTCTGTTGTATTTGAAATTCATGTCAATAAAACACTGAGGGATAGCTGGATAAAGAACACCAGTAATGCTGGTGTGGCAGTGCCCAGTGTGTGTTTGTATTCTGTGAACCAAGGGTAATGATATCTTTGAATCCAAAAGTTTTATAGGGAAGTATCTTTGTATGTTTGGATGTGTGGAAGTGCTTGCTTTTTAGATTACTACCAAGCAGAAATAATATACTTGTGTTTCTGCAGAACTCGTAGTTTAATTACTAGATGTTAGTAAATTTTTCATTGCAGTGGTTTGGCTAATAATAAGAAAATAATTTTGAGTGTTATAATATTGGAGTAAAATCTTAATTTCTACTACTCCTTGTTAGGTAACGGTACTTCTAGTACTCCTATGATATTGACATTTGTGTTTGTGGTTTGTCTGTGTGTTCTCATTCCAGGCTCAGCGTGATTACTTTGGTGCACATACATATGAATTATTATCGAAGCCAGGGGTATTTATCCATACCAACTGGACAGGCCATGGAGGAAATGTGTCATCTTCTGCTTACAATGTCTAATGGAAATCCTTCCACTTGGAGCCAAAATACTGTAGATCTCAGATATTTCTTCTAGAATATCACTTTTTACTATCCTCTGCTAGAACTTGTGTTTGGACACTTTTGTAATAACTTGTGGGTATATTTCATACATATATGTATATCTCTCTATATGTGTCATATAAGAAAACTAAATAATAACTGGATTGTTATAACTAAATAATAAATTTAGTTATAAATCTGTTGAGGTGTTTTCTTTCCACTGCTGCTAGCCAAAACTAGGTAAAATGTTTTTGTGCAGTATTTAATAGAATTTACAGTCATGGTATGTTTATTGTATTGTGGTGCATAAAGTCATAGGGATCAAGACAGAGATGACTGCAGTTCAGGAATTGCTGAGAGCGTGGCAGACAGCACAGGAACTCTACTCAAGGTTCCAGGCAGATAAAGGCCTTTCTTTTGTTGCCATGGTTTATTCCTAACCGGCAATACCTTGTCTCTTACAGATTTAATTCCTGGACATTCAGCTGCTCAGTCTTCACACTGAGCTCTGTGTGCTATTGGTGGAAGGATGGGATGGGTAATGGAGAAACAAAGCTGATACTCCTGTCACCATTCTCCTTCCAGCTGTTGTTCGCAGCTTTAAGCTCTGGCATAAACACTTTGCATAGCTTTGTGCTTGCACTTTGCTCCCCCAAATCTCCCAGATTCTTTGCCTCTGCTTCCCATGGGGCAACTAAAAATACCCACAGCAGCATGCAAAGTTGGCTCTATTTTATATCCTCTCCCTGCAATGCTACTGTCAGTCATCTTCAGGACTTCTGAAAATTCACCTGGGTCTCTGAACCTCTTTTGTTTTCTCAGAAGCTGTTACATGTTGTGCTGTGCACACTGATTTTTATATTTTTTTTTTGCCATATATGTTTCTGCTAAGACAGCTTAGTCACCAGTTGAATATCTCCAATTAGTCACTAGTTGAGTATCTGTATAAGGTAAAATATAACTTTCAATTTAAGGTACCTTTTCCGCAGATTACGCAGTAAGATCCGGGGGTTCTGTAAAATAAAGCACGAGTGCGGTAACAGCCGCTCTGCACCGCAAGGCGGCCGCGACTCCCTCACAGCGGCCCCGGGGCGGGGCCCAACATGGCAGCGGCGCAGCTCCACCCCGCGCGCGGGGCGGGAAACGCGAGGGGCGGGAAACCGTGAGGGCCGCGATGGCGGCGGCGCCGGGCGGCGAGGA
This sequence comes from Lanius collurio, assembly GCA_020086605.1. NCBI lineage: Eukaryota > Metazoa > Chordata > Aves > Passeriformes > Laniidae > Lanius > Lanius collurio. Next base: position 1,149,577 of record JACBWW010000073.1, on the reverse strand, counting down.
GCGGCAGCTGCTCACACAGGTACCGGGCGGCACACGGCCGTCGTCGGCTTTGGTGGATTGAAGCAGGGCTAGTGTGTCACTGCTTGCCCCTGCTTTGGTCCCTGCAGAGGCTGAAGGCGGCGGTTCACTACACAGTCGGGTGCCTGTGCCAGGAGGTGGAGGAAGACAAGGACGTGCAGTTCAGCAAACAGACCATCGCAGCCATCTCGGAGATCACCTTCCGGCAGTGCGGTACAGCTGGGTTACCTGGAGTTGCCTGGGTTACCTGGTGTTGCCTGGGTTACCTGGATTTACCTGGGTTACCTGGTGTCGCCTGGGTTACCTGGAGATGCCTGGGTTACCTGGATTTACCTGGGTTACCTGGAGTTGCCTGGGTTACCTGGAGTTGCCTCTTGTTACCTGGTGATGCCTGGGTTACCTGGAGTTGCCTGGGTTACCTGGTGTTGCCTGAGTTACCTGGTGATGCCTGGGTTACCTGGATTTGCCTGGGTTACCTGGAGTTGCCTGGGTTACCTGGAGTTGCCTCTTGTTACCTGGGTTACTGCGGCGTTTCGTGTCTGTTCAGGAGCCATTGCTGGAGACACAGTGCTTCAAAAATATAAAGCACCGAACTAGGTGTCACCGCGGCATTCTCTTGCAGTATATTTTTTTTTAAGTACAAGAAATACTGGTTCGACTTTTCACACCTGGAAAAAAGCATTTAGATGTATGAGGGAATATTGTGTTACTATCTGCTTGTGTGGTGCTCAATAACCAGCTATGGTCACCTCTCGTAACTGTCTTGGATAACTTGTGTATTGTGTATCTCTTCCCTCAGAGTTAGCATTTTAAAACATATTTTAAAATATATCTTTGTATTTTCTCTAGAAATCTTTGCAAAAGACCTCGAAATGTTTGCAAGGTAGGCACTAATTGTTACAAAGGCTTTCTTTTTTTTTTGTGTTGGCTCCTAGATAATCTTTAGAACACATCATGTAATTCAAGCTTTAAAGGGCTTGGTTGGCTGCTTAAATAGTGTCTGGAAAGTTATGAAAGTCCTTGTAGGTACTTCCTGATCTTGGAAGTTCATTTACATTACAAATGATTGTTTAGGTTAACAATTGTATACAATTGTCAAATGCATTTATACACAGTGGTTCTGGATGGTTTGGGGCTGACAAATGTTTACCAACCTGCTTGTGCTTCACCTGGTTGCTTCAAGGAGTTGTAAGGGAGTGTTTTAAGCAGCTGAAGCCTAACACCTGTTGACAAGAGTGAACAGAACAGTGTGGGGCTTGAAGTTCTGCTTGCTAAATTTTAACACAGGAAGTGTGGAGATTTTAAAATACACATACAAACTTGATAAAACAGTTTTTTGTGTATAGGTAGAAAAGACAGGCAGGTGTGGTTTGCTGGGTCCCTATTAAGCCTCTTTAGCCATTGAATTCAGTCTCTGAATGAGATGCTCTATGGCCTCTTATGGTCAGTATTGGCAAAAATGTTAAGGGGTGCTTTTTGATTTTTATGCAGGCATGCAAAACGAACCACAGTCAATACAGAAGATGTGAAGCTTTTGGCTAGAAGAAGCAATTCTCTGGTGAGATGCACTGTATTTTTTGTCTTGCAAGATTCTTAAACCAGTTAATTCCTAAAAGCATTTGAATGAAAGTTATAGATGGCGAAGCAACTGTTGCATAAGCCATTTCACTGTCTTCCTGAGGTAGACAGACACAATCCAGTGATTTTTAAATTTTCATCTTATTTTGCTTCATGCCACTCTACATCACTGTGGTGAGATATAACACAGATCTGATTGCAGTTCAAGCAGCAGTGCTCTTGTTGCACCAGGGCTGCTGAAGTTCCCAGTACAAAAGTGTAATAAACAGACACAGCATTGTGAAGCACTTTGCTTTTTCCTGATGTTGTGTTCCTTTGTTGTAGCCTAAGATCAAGAATAGCTTGAGTCTATCTCGAGGTGCTGAGTCTCCCAACATTAGTACAGGGATCACAGAATCACTGCATTCTCTCTTGTGCTGATATCTATGATGTTCAGTGGATTAAACTCACTAATCTGTTACAACATGCCCATATGTGGATCCATGAAAAATGCTTCCAAGACTAATTTTACTTTTATGTAAGGAGATTTTTTTTCCTTCCATATATGCTTTAAAATACCCAACATGAACTTACCTGAGAAGGAAAAGTAAATGTTTTTTGGAGTCTGTCATGTTTCTTTTAATAAGAATTTGCCATGTCAATTTCTCTTCAGTATTTCTTTCTAATATCTTATGAATGAATGAAGTTCCTCAGTAGAGGACTGATTATCTTATTATTCCCAGCTAAAATATATCACTCAGAAGAGTGAAGAGCTTGCATCAAGTAACATGGAGCAGAAGGACAAGAAAAAAAAGAAGTCCAGTGCAGCTAAGGGAGGGATAACTCCTGGGGAACAAGAAGCAGCTGTGACTGAAAATGAAGATTCCAACATGACATGATTTATCTTTCAAGTAATGTTTCAGGTCATTTTCTCTTATTATCCTTGAGAAACCAGAACTTTCATCTATTTTCATTTAATATTCATCTTGCAGGTTAAGTCCAATAATGAATCTTTAGGTTTTTAGGTGAATGTGATTGGATTTTTATTGTTCCAAAAATGAAAAGTCTGTCAGAATTGAGTAAGCTTACAGCCAAAATGCCTTAATTGCTCACAAAAGGTGTTTGTCATTAAAATTAAAATCCTTTAAATGAAGAGTTTGAAACAGACCATTCTCACTAAACCATAACTCAGTACATGCAATGCCCTCCATTCTGCTACTTTATTTCTCTAGTAACTGTTTGACTTTTTCCTTGCTTCCAGTTTTGATATTTTTGCTCTGAATTTTTGAATATTTTGTTTTCAATAAGCCATATCTCTCACTCGTTGTCTCGACAATTAAACATGTTTTGTGCTGTTTCCCACCCGTGACACTGTTGGGGCACAGTTACTGTCACTGTCAGTAATTCCCATTTTAAGGTAGCTCTGTGGCAGACAGGGATCCCCCTGCCCTCTGCTGGGCTGGCAGAGCCTTAGCCAGTGCAAATGAATTGTACAAAGAATGAAAATAATTACATTCAAAGGATGCAGATTTCTAGGAGTAGCACAGCCATCCATGCTATTGCAGAAAGTCTGGAACATAAAAAGCTTGTAATAAGTAGCTATTTAAAACACCAGGAAACGTTTTTACCTGCCAGGGCCTAGAATGTTACAATCCAAAAGTGTGTATGGTGAGTAGCAAAACAGACTGACAAAAAGTTGCCTGCAAGCTTCTCCCCTGTGTCCAGTCACATCCCATCTGGGTAGCTTCACCTGAAGTTACTGTGAGTAGTTTTGTTCACTGGCTTAAAGTCACTAAATAGTTTAGAATATTTATCAGTTGCACTGTCTGTCTAACTCTGTGCCATAATTAAGCTGGAATGTTGCATGCAACAGGTTCACCCAAATGCCTGTAGGAATACTTACCCTGGGCCATTTAAGGCTGTTAAATCAGAGGATTTAGCATGCTCCTACAAAATACACCTGTACCTACTAAAACTTTCTCAGAAGTTTCACTTGTCAGATATTTTTCATATACATCTGTTCTCACACAAGAAGAGCAGATTGTGCCAGGTGAGAGTTTGGATGCAGACACTGTGAAGAACACACATTTTGCCTAAACACTTTGGACAAGTTAAAGACAGTAATTCTTGTTCAATTTCTTCTTCCCCTTTCCTTAAGGCAATACTGTATTTATCAGCCCATTCTTTAATTATAGCAGCTGGTGGAAATATCAAAACTAGTCCAACAGTAAGATAAAAAGGTTTTATTGATATTAGAAAAAAACACTTTACCAAATTTAAAAATAAGCCAGTTAATACAAAGGCATCATGATGCTACACTAATGATTGGGAGAATAACACAGCAGGCCAAATGCAAGTCTTCTGTCACACAGCCTTACAAAGCAATTATTTCTGCCTTTGCTGTGTTTTACATGATAGTTCTTACCCAGCATCCAAGAGGCAGGAGTTCCTTACAGAAAAAGGAAGTTGAAGGACTTTGAATTTACTTTAATTGATTAAAATCAGTGTGAGAATTCAAGTTCCTAGATCCCAGGCAGCAGCTGGCTAATCCCTCTGCCCTGATCACCGTCTCAAAAGTGTCTTCCAGAGATCCTCCATCCTTTCTAGACTGAAACACTGGGAGAACAAAGTAACCAAACTGCCTGGGGCTTCAGGAGCTGTATCCACCATTATCAGTTGGAAGCTTCTGGCTATTAACCAGGTATTGAAAACAGAACACTTGCATGCTGTGCTTAGCAAATGCTATTGTTCTAGTATTCTGCAAAAAGTCAAAATTCCTTTGCTTACACAATTGAAACCACCAGAGGAGCTTAAGCCTCCAGACAATGTCCTGATTTTAGTTGTTCTATAGCCAGACCACAGTATGACCAGCAAACTGTGGTTCCCAGGATGTGTCTTTGCTTGTGTTGATTCTAATGCAAAAGCAAAAACTAAATTGCAAGCAGCAATGCAGTCTCATTTTCTGCGCTTTGAGCTGGGCCAGTCTCCCCAGGGAAGCGTTTTCTTGCCCTTGGACGTGCTCCGCAGGGAATGCAGAGTCTGCACTTGTTTAAGGCGCTTGGAGAGCTCCTGCTCACAGGCTTCCTGCAGAGCTCCAGCTTTGTGCCTGTCCCATCCCAGAGCCCAGGCCAGGGCTGCCGTGTCTTCCTTCAGCACCAGCTGTAGCAAGACAGATTGTTAACAGTCTTCACTGACTCCTGGCTGCTAACCCTCTGCTCCCATTAACAACAGCAGGAGGGAGGCACTGAAGTTTAGTATTGGCATTTTGGAACTGGAGATGTTCCCAGCTTTCATAACCTATCCTGTGGGCTAGCAGATTTCCAATAATTTGCCAAGACTCAGTGCTTAAAGCTCTCTTCAGATGTTCAAAGGAAGAGAAAGCAGTTACTTATTTTCTACAGCAGGGAAAAGCAAGAGTAGCAAGTTCACAGCTTGAAAGAACACATTCCTAATGGGTTACAATTTAGCTAGACTTTCCAACCTACATTTACAGTTTTTTTCCAAAATAAGAAGGTTTTAATTTTGGTTTGAGATGTATAAAAGAAACATAGCTAGATGCATAAGCATACAAAAAACCCCAAAGAACCTTGCTGGTAGGACAGCTATGATTTATCAGAGACCAAACCGAAAATTATTCTGTGGCTTTTCAGAGGACAGAGCAGAGGGTAGTGTCAGCTGGCTGCCACAGAGGAGCTCCAAGCCAGGGGTAGTGTTACCGAGGAAGAGAAATTAATTAAATTTCAGCACTTTGAGACAGATCTACTGACATCAGAGCCTCCAGAAGCAAGGACAGCTTCCCCTATAGCCTCTCTTTCAGAGGGAGAGATTTGCCAGAATACCATTGTGTCATTCTCACCCACCTCTAGATCCTGACTGTCCAGGCAGAGCTCTGGAGCAGTTTTCTCTCTCAGAGCAGCAAGGACCTGGTCGCTGAGCGCTGTTGTGGCTGAAGTATCTGTGCTGCTGGTACCTGTGTCAACCACATCCATCTCCTTCCTTGGTGCAGCCTCAGGTTCTGAAAGGGAGCAGAATCACTACAGCCCCTGACAAACACAGGACAGGGAAAGTGGCCTGGACTGCTTTGATGGGTGTGAGATTAGTAACATATACATCCAATCTAGGTGCATCCTGGAATTTAAGAAATCCATAATATTAAGGAGGACTACAGGATCTAAGCTTTTCTCCCAGTATCCTGCTTTCAGGCTTTGTGACTTATGTGACACAGCAGTGAGAGGGCTCTCTGGTCAGAGAATTCTTACGTTATATACACTACACCTGCTCTTGCATCAACCCCATTTAATAGCAGCTGACCAAATTACTCACTCTGCCTTATTTATTCCACTCAACTAGGAGTTGAAAACCTCCTTCTCTAGCATCCCAATGCTCCCTACCTGCAACTTTGCTTAAGATACTGTCTTCAGTTTTCAAGGCCTCTAGGTAGAGTTCCAGGAGCTGCCTTGACTGACGCTCTTCTTCTCGTCTGTCCAGCACCTGCTGCAGGGTGTCCTGCAGCACTTGGATTTTAGTTTCACTTTGGGCAAGTTCTTCTGCCAGATCTGAGCGTGGCACATCAATAAGCACCTTAAAACATTGAGAGTGCTCCTGAGTAACTCACTTCGTGGCACTTATTGCAGTACAGAATGTACACACCCTCCTGACACCAAGCACGTTCCACAAGGTTTCTTGTCTTAGCAAGTTAGCCAAGTTCTGAGAGGCTGTAGTGGCACTCCACCAGGCAGCATTTTTTACTAAAAGCCAAAAGGCATCCAAGAAGGTGTGGAATCATGTGCAATTTTAACAGAAATCTTGAAAACTAATGACAAAGTATTACTTCTTCACAGTGCATGGGAATATTCAAAGGAAAGGCAGTGGCCTGGCACCTGGGAAGCTGCACAGTGGGGAGGACAAGAAGGGCCAGTTATTGCCATGCCTCACCACAGACAAGGTGTTGAGCAGTTAATCAGCTCTGGAAAGTGACAGCAGTTCCTCAAAACCCTCTGGAGCAGACAGACCTGGCCTGCTGCCCAGCCTCCCCTCTGGACATGTTACACAGGTTTTAAGGAATGAGCCACCTTCAGTTGCCGTTTGGCCAAATCTTAAGTTTTTGCCCTCCCACTGCCAGAACTGGAACAGCACACTGTGAGGGATAGTCAGCCATTAAGAGCATCCTTGGACACTTGAATGTTACCCTTCAAAGAGAAATTTGACTCTGGCACCAAAAGCAGCAGCTGAATTAAGCCTGAGCTCTTGTTTATTGATTCTGTTCTCTACTGAGATGGATGGATGATGGGCAGATGCAAAGACAGGGATTGGGGGTTTCCCCAACTGTACCTGGAGGTCTTCTTCAGACATCAGGATGATATTGGATAGGTCATCCTTCAGCTGCCTGGCCAGCTGCTTCCACTTCTCTGCCGCACTGTCCACTTCATCTACAGACTCCAAGAGCCAGGATGTTCCACTGTCTGACACAAGAGTCATCAGTTTCATGGGTCATCCCTGATCACCTGGGACTACTTAATGTCACTAGGTGTATTCCAAACACACCTCCCCTTCCAGGCTTCCTCACTCACAGCGTACCTAAGATTTTGCCAGACCATTTCTCATCCTTGGCCAGTGCCACAAACTTGGTGTTAGATGGCAAACACAAGAAGTAATCTTCATCATCCACAATGGTCCCATCTTCTGCCAGTACCAAGGTGATGGGTTCCCGAGCCTTGTCAATAGCCAGAACACCACAAGCTGCAGAACAGAAAAAACAATTACATAATAAAAGTGACATAGCACTGCCCTTTTATTAACTGCCCCCAGCACAAAGGATAGGCAACTCTCAGTGACTGAGGCTGGAGACCAGGACCTGTCTCCTCACAGTGCTGCACATGGGCTCTTTTTTAGCTCATGCACACAGGTTTCCCCTCCAGAAATTAAAATTAGAATCATAAAGGTTGGAGGAGACCGTTAAGATCATTCAATCCGACTATCAACCCAGCACTGCCACTGTAACCCCTAAACCACGTCACCCAACACCAGATGCAGATGCCTCTTAGACACCTCCAAGGACGGTGACTCCCATTACCTCTCTAGGCAACCTATTCCAATTCCCGACCACCCTAATTTTTTCTAATACCCACTCTGAATCTCCCGTCTCATCTTAAGGCCGTTTCCTCTGGTCCTCTCACTGCAGGCAGGGCAGAAGAGACCAGCTGTTTCTCCGTGCAAACCTTGGTACAAGCATCGGAGAGGGCGCACAGCAGTGAAAACAATCCCGATGCTTATTCCCACCTCCCTTCGAGTGCCCCATCGGAAAGCGGCACCGGAGTCCCGCTCTCCCGTTGTGTGTTCCACTGCCCTGGCTCGGGCAAGCCGGGGCTGAGGCCGGGGTTCAGGCAGGGGCTCAGTTGGGGGCTCAGTTGGGGGCTCAGGCCGGGGCTCAGGCCGGGGCTCAGGCCGGGGTTCAGACCGGGGCTCAGGCCGGGGCTCAGGCGGGGGCTCAGGCCGGGCTCAGGCCGGGCTCAGGCGGGGGTTCAGGCGGGGGTTCAGGCGGGGGCTCAGGCCGGGGCTCAGGCGGGGGCTCAGGCCGGGGCTCAGGCCGGGACCCAGCGGCCGCCGCTCACCTTTGTCGCGCAGCTCCCGCAGGCAGGACGCGGCCACGCCGTGCTGCTCCGGTCCGTCCCGCCGCCGCACCACGCAACGCTTCAGCCGTGCCGCCATCCCCTGACGCTCGGCAATGTCCCAAAAGGCTTTTGCAGGCGGGGAAAGCTCTGCTGTCCCGGCCCGGCTGAGGCCGAGCGCTCACGGCATCTGCGGTTCCCCCGCGGGACTCATCGTTTTGCCGGCGTTCGACTCGCTGTGCCTGCGGCGCGGAGCGGCGGCGGGGGCGTTCCATCGAGCTGTCGGCGATGGATTAGGCGCGCCTGGGAAGATGGCGGCCGCGGAGAGAGCGGAGCAGCCGGGGCAGGTGAGGGGGGGTCGGGCCGGGGCCGGGCCGGGGGTCCCGGGGATCTCCGGTACCCACCCCCTGTGCACCACGGGGGCGGTGCTGCACCTGGGCTCCGTGCCCTGTGCGAGCATGGGCTGTGCGGGGCTGGCTGAAGGGTGTGCAGGCCGTGCCCAGGGCACAGGCGTGCTGGCATTGAGGGTCTGTGTATGAAACTCATCAAGCACTTGAATAGGAGAAGAATAAGTACAAACACGGCCAGAGAGAAAGGAGACAATGTGCAGCTGGGTTATAAAACTCGGTGTAGCCCTGCGCAAGGTAAAATTTGGACTCGGTGATCCTTGTGGGTTCCTTCCAACTCAGAATATTTTGTGATTCTATGACTAGTTAGACAAAAATATTGTCTCTTTCTTGCAACTGAGAGGGACGGAGGGAGATTCTTAAGCCAAGAACATAAAAGGGCAAAGCTGAGTGGGGAGAGCAAAGGAGAAATGTAAGTTCAGTGGTTTGAGTGCTCAGAAGACACTAAAAGCTTAAGGTATTTTTAAACTGAGACATGAAATGAATGGGGCAAAAAAAAAGAAGCGTGATGTAGTTGTATATAGTGTATACTCTTTATTTTCTTGAGAGCCTCTTCCAACCTGGATTCTATGATTCTGTAGTGTAGGTGTGATGCAAGTGTATAGAATGTAGGTTTCCTCTCACTTGCACTCTCTTGTTCATATTCTAGAGTCACTTGTATTTCACTGCAAGCTCAACCCACCTCAAATTCAGTGACCTTCTGGAGCTCTCTTATCTCACCACTATCCTAGACAGGTTCCTGAGTGTGTGGTGCCAATGGAATTTGGTAAAGTCCTTTCAGTGCTCTCAGGGTCCCACTGCAGCAGCAGGAGGGGAAGGATCTGGCTGTGTGAGCAACTGGGAAGAAAACAGAGCAGTGTGCCACTGACACGTTGTTATGTGCAATCACTGAAATCTGTCCAGATTCCTAAATCACCACGAGCCTCTCTGTTGATCCCTTTATTTTGGACTGAAGGAGGCTGAGTATGTAGGGAAGGCTATTGAACTAACTGAAATAGAAATAAATTACATAAAATTGGTACTCTTGGCTAACCAGCACAGATCTGGGTTGTGAAAGGCCGAGTTACCAAACTCACAGGAGGCACGGTGGCTTTGCATCATCCAGGTGTTTTCATCAGCCCCAGTCTGAGGTGCAGGCAATACAGTCCATCCCTCACACTTCAAGTGAATGCTTCCAGAATGAGGAAACCTGAAACAATCTGTGACTGGTCCATAAGGCACCTGGGCAGTATACTGGGCTGGCAGGTTCTGAGAAAGAAGTCTGGTTAATTGGCAAATGTGGTTGCCTAAAAACCATTCAGGTTCCCCTCTGCCTGCCATTTATTTAGTGTTGCTTTACCTCAAAATAGGGTTCGATGTTTGGAAGTGGAAAAGTCTTGCTTTTTAACAAGCCTCATAAATATAGCCAGAGAACCCTCTGGATTGTAAAGGTAAAGATGAAGAATCAGATTCTGTTCCATTGCACATGGCAGTGCTGGATTCTCAGGCAGTAACAAGTTATTTTTGCACCCTTTTTGGCATTGCCTGGAAAAAGGGGATGTGATTGAAGGATCTATAGTACAGTGGGTGACTTTTCAAGAGGACAGTTTTCGAATTAAACAAACCAATTAAAATATCTTTACAAGTCTCACAGAATGTAAACACCACTCCTCTTACACAGCCATTGCAGTTTTGACACTAATATCAATGCTTGTAGAAAGTTGTCCCCATTGCACTCTAAACATTTAGAGAATTTAATAAAATATTTGCTTTCTGCCATTGGTGATGTTTGCTTATTTATTGCCAAGCTTTCAACATGACACTGTGAGTAGTGGCACTGCCTCACTTAAGAAGTTTATGTTTGGCCCCATCATGTTTTCTAGTACAAATCAAGTTAATTTAGATGCAGAAAAGGGAGTGTCAGATGTCTTAAGGCTTATTATCTGTTTTTCTTAGTTTAATTTTCTCATTCTCATGAATTAATATATTGCCTCAAGCAGTGTGGGGAGAGGGGAGTATTGCAGCTCAAATGAAATTGTTTATGTAGATAGAATTATGTTCTAAAGGCAATAAATATTTCTACCAGTGATTTTAAAATAGTTTGTTTAGAAATCATGTTCCTTGGGCCTTTAGAAATGTCTTTACTAAAAATAAGCAAAAGGAAAGACCCTGTCTCTCTGTTACTGTTTTTTACAGTAAAAGAAAGAGAAGAGCAAGGTGATGGTGTAACCTCTGAACAGAGTAACCAGTTTCAGATTTATCTTGGCTATCAGTGTTTCTTTAATGCTAAATACTTTGGCAATATGTTTGGTGACTCTTCTTTGTGGAGCCTGGCAGCAAACCAGTCCTCTGGTGTTCCAGTTAACCATAAATCCCAGTAGTGTGAGAAAAATTGAAATTCTTTGACGTTAATTGGCAGTAGTGTTGTTGAATCTACCATCTAGCTGTGTGTTTTCTTTGCATAATCAAGTAGTTAAAACAAATTTCAAAGATGTTGAAAGATACCTGATTTGTTGCTCCAGAGACTTAATTCTCTGGCTGCACTGTTAGCCAGTATATTGGTAAATTTTCCTCCCCACTTGCCTGTAGCTCTTGGCTGATAAGCCTCTGTATTCTGTGCCTTAAAGGATGGATTTCATGTTGAAGGTGAAGGGTCTCTGGATGGTGATTGTCATAATTTTCATTAAACACAGACTGTTGAACAGCCATTGCTGACATGTCCCAGAGGGTGACAGTCCCCTGCCTTACAGGATCAGTTCCTTTGCCTTGTAGTTGGAAATCTGTCTGGAAGGGAAATCCAGATCCCATTTAAAATGGTGGCAGCTTTGGACAATGTACTCAAAGTACCATAAATGATCCAACTCATCATTTAGGTGCCATCAGGGCTACGAGCACATGGCAGAATTGGTGAGCATTTATCTTCAGGATCAAGACTCTTCCTGTCAATATAACTATGATGTATTTTCTCACTCTAACCCAAGCTTCATTTCAAATTCTTCTTGGAGCAGTTTCCCAGGTTGGCCAAATATTGTGTGGAGTGACAGTCCATAAATACTAGTGCAGCTCTTTAGGGCAGAACACAGGAGCTCTAGTACTTAGAATGCTCTGGGAATTTTCTAACGATATGAATTCACTGGTGGGCCCTTCCCTCCTTCCTCCCACCACGAGGCTATGGCAAGTGATCCCAGAGAATCCCTACCCACCTGTGAGGTCTGGCTGGGCCCTGGTGATGATCCTTGTCTGGAAGTAGATGAGTTGCAGTATATTTGAGTTTCTGGCACCCTCTTGTGGTAAATACTTATTTTATCTATACTGTTTTTGTGTGTTTTGCAAATGGGAAAGGTAAATCTTGAGATACTTTGAAGGTGAGATATACTGCATAAAAATGAGAAGTAGAATTGTGGGACAAAAGGTCACTTAAGAACCTTGGTGCTATCACTGAACAGTTTTATTTTTTCCCTATACTCAGTGAATGGGACCCCTTTACCCTAAATGAGCCTCAAAACTTGTTTTCATTCCTAGTCAAACTGCATTTTTTCACCATTGAGGTCACCAGTATGTGTTATCTCTCCTACAGTAAAACACCTCAGGTGAAAACAGTGTGGTTTAGACCATATTAACATCAGGTGGACCTTGTTTGAAAGAAAATTGTTGACCAAGATAAGTTGATTTTGTGGTAAAACTTAGGTATCTCTACCTAGGGGGAGAGCTGGTCCATTGTAGTTATGTGGAGCTCAAACTGCTTTCTTGGGCAGTGAAGAAAAGTGCAGAGAATAATTCTGTAACATGAGGGACTATGGGGAAGTGTTGGGTCTGTTCTTGAGCAGTGAGTGAATATGAGCAAAATTGCAGGGGAGCCTGCAGAGTGGGAGCTCTGGAATTTTGAAGCCTAGTCTAATCTTTGGCTGACTGTCCCACCTCAATCAAACAATTTCTTCTTCCTCCTGTTCACCACTCATTCCTGGTGTGCAAGGTGAAGTGTTCAGCATCTGCCCTAAAATTTCACCTCTTAATTATGTGTGGGAAACAAGGATGGTCCTGGTACTGCTGAGAGTTTGTGAGATTTAGGTAAATCTTAGTTTTTTCAAAATCTGTAGAAAAATGGTTCAGAAAACAAAGGGTGTGTTACTGAATCATGGAAATGGGAGAAGTATTTCAAAATTTGTGTTAGGGTGGCCACTACTCTTGTGCCATCTCTCAGGAGTCTTGCTGGCTGTCCCTGCTGACTCCCTAAAATCAGCTCTGTAGGTTCTGTTAATTCCCTTTTTTTAAATGGGGAATTAATAATTTTTTTCTGTGGTTCAGACCTTTTTGTCTTCAGTCCTCCACAGAACTGCTGTTGATAGCACAGACAAATGTGCCTGCCTAAATCCTGCTCACAGGAGCCTTCCAGATGAGTGTTTCTAAAGGTGTCCATCGGGTGGCAATGTGACCTCACTCTTTTTCTGCTTCACAGGCTGGCTCCTGCCCTGCGACTGAGAACACTGCATCTCGGGAGCCGCTGGTAAGTTCCTCAAGAAGCGACAGTGAATTTCTTGTTGATAACACACGAGTTGTTCTCTTTGCCGCATCATTTTTCAGCCTTTGTTGAGCTTTTTTTGAGGAGCTGGTGCTTTGTGGAAAAGGTGTAAACTGCCGCAGGTCCCGTGCTGTTCACACCTCTGAATTCTGATCTGTGGCCACAACCTCCCGTGAGCCTGGGGTTGGGCAGGGGTGGCCTGGGCCACTGCCTGTCCTCAGCGTTTGCTCTTGTTCAGAGCATCTTTAGGAAAGAATCTGAAGAAAGCCCTGTGCAGCAGATTCATAGTTTTATAGTCTTACAAAAACCCCTCTGCTGCTCAGAGACCTCATTCAAGCTGTCTTTATATTCAGAGGCACTCAGAGTGAGCTTAGAAATGTTTGTCAGCTGGCAGTGTGTGTAATCCAATGTTTTTACTCTAGAAGTGTTTTGGAAAGGGCCCTGGGATTTTTTGTGTATGAGGATAACCAAGAGAATCCTGTTTTGTTTGCTCTTTTATGGTGATGCAGAGTGGGAAGTGAGCCACTACTCCTGGAGCTGCAGTATATGGTTTTCTGCAACCTTGTTTTTTTCTTTTTTTTTCCTTTTTTTCTCTTCAGCCATCTATAAGTCAGCCAAAAGCTTGACAAATTTCTTAGCCATTGTTTTCATCCTAAGTATGTAAATCTCTGAGTTTCTTCTGCAGATTTAATTTGTTGATCATAGTGAATACAAGCTGTTTGCAGGGAGAAGACTCAAGTACTTGTGGCACTGGCCACTTCAAAGTATTTTTATCAAGTAATGCTGAAGTAACTAGAGAGCCCAGGAGATGATTTTTAAAAAAGAGAGATGTGAGTAAAGACTGTGAACTGAGAAAAGTCAGTAAATGCATCTCATGAAAGGGCTGTTTGTGAGTTCTGTTGCAGTGACAGTCTCCCTTTCTGGTACCACTGTGCCATCCCTTAATTGCACGAACATCTGTACATGAGATTACCTGAAGTTGTTACCGTCACCATGTGCTTTGTGGTGGATTTGGTGGTTTGTTTTTGGAGGAGTTGATTGCCTCTCACTTAAAAAGGTCAGGGCAGGCAGCAGATCATCAGAGCCTGTGCTGGTCAACAGCTTGTTCTTTCTCAAGGCAGATTCTAGCATTACCTTAGATATAATTAATTTCTTACTCTATATGTGACTGTGGAATTGCTCAGAAGAAGCACATAGCAGTTGTGTATGTTTCTGTTTGGGTGGATATTCTTACTACATAAAATTATTTATACACTTAAAGAACTCCCAACATAAACTTTACTCTCACGATGGTGAGTCTAGCATGTGAGCTAATTAGAGCCCTCTGAAAGGTAGAGGTTTCCTTTTTATTTTTTCATTAACTTTTTTAAAATAATAAACTCTTACAGTCTTTGTCACATTTGTTTAGGAGTCATTATTGCTTCCATCTGCTCCTCTGTAGACGCCTTATTAAATGAGCAATTCAGGTCTGTGAGCCAGATGACCTGACTGCCACCATCCTGCTGTGGCTTCCCTGTGGCCAGGATCGTGCACACTGCCTTCCACACATGCAGGAGATCCTGGCCCATAAACCAGACTCGTAGGCACATGGTACCGACTCATAAAATTGTTTACGGAAACACCAGAGCAAAACTGTGGCACGAATCCAACAGACGGCTCTGTGGGGGAGCTGTGTGCTCCAGGAGATCATCCTGGACTTCACATTTGGTGGTAAGCAGTTGAAGAGTCCAGAGGAGGGAGGACAGGCTCATGACCAAATTCTGCTCTGCACCCCCTCACCCTTTTTGATTTCATTGGTGAGTGGAAGGACTCAGTGCTTCACAGGACAGACCTGTTTGGAACGTACCAGCACACAAGAATGGGAAAGCAGTAGAGTTAAAAAACACCTTTATTGTATCAGCAGAAGTTGTTACAGACTCAGGCTGGTTTTGTGTTGGATTTGTGATTCTGATGGATTCTACCCTTCTGGGTGTTAAGTACAGCACCTTGCCCTATGCACAGGGGCACTGTCTTCTGCCTACCCTGTATCCTGTCTACAGCCTGCAGCTTTCAGCAGGAATCCAGGAAAAGGCAGGATTCCAGTTGTTTGCACAAGGACTTCAGCATCCTGCAAGATCCTGTCGCAGACCCAGTCTGACACATCATAATTGTGTCCTGTATTTGGGTCTTCCAGGATATCTTGCAGAGGTTTATGGCCCTACTGAAGCCTTTAGAATGCAGCCCTACAAACTCACGTCACAATCCAAGCTACTCTTTCTCCCACCCACTTTTGCTGTTTTGAGCCACCAAACGGGAGATAATGGACTCCACATCCATGCCATTAATCCCTTGAGTTGTCCAGTGTCCTTCCAATAAACTGTCCCAGCTGAAAAATACTCCCTAATGGGAGGTCAGTGTGTTGGAGCAGTGACAGTGGGGGCTGAGTGGGAGGGGGCTGAGGACAGCTGTAATTCCTGCAGCACAGCGGACACTCATTTCCCTGGCTGTCGGTCTTGGCCCATTAAAATTTGCCGTGTAGCTCCAGAGTGGGAAGTGTAACCTTGTGTTCACAGAGTGTCAGCATCTCGCTCTGCTGCTGTTTACAGCCACGTTTGTCATCGTCAGCGCAGGATCAGCTTCTCCTTGAGTCTGGCTTATCAGTGAACACTGCTGCATCCCCTGCTGCTTGGAGCAGCCACCTCTGATAAGCCACTGAGCACTTGTGGAATTGGAATGGGTTTGTCTTTTTACAGCCACTCAAAGCAAAGTCCTGGGATGTGCAAAGGATGTAACTGCATAGGACATGCTCTCTTTCAGTGAGGCTAAACCATTAGAAAATCCCCTTTACATCAGGAGTCTGCGTTTTCTTGGTCTAATATCTCTCCAGAGTGTATTTAAATCATCTGTTTAACTTGTTCTCTTTCTTGCTAGCAGAGTCTTGTAGCTTTTTAACCATCCTCTGCTGCTTTTGAGGTGTTTTCAAAAGCTTGAATATTTTTGCTGCTGGCCTTTGCTTTCTGCCCAATCTGCTGCAGCCTGAATTACGGCTCTGAAGGTTGTGCCTGTAAGAGCCTCCTACAGAAACCTTGGCTGAAGGGAGAACCTAAGGAGGGAGAGTTGTCAGTGAGGCCTTTCAACGTGTTGCTTGTTTGTTTGTGTTTTTTGTGTTTGTGTACTCATTCCCTAGCTGGTGCTTGGTATCTGGAAGAGGTACTCTTTGTAAATATGAAAGTACTGGTTGTAAATGTGAAACTGTTGGTTGCTCACTAAATTACAAAATCCCTGGACCAGGATTCTTGTGTAGATTATTTAATTTTTCTTCTTTTATTTTTTTTTAAGCATGTTCTGTTTCTTGCTGCAGATAGGAGCAGTTAACACTGAAATATGGACATTTTATTCCTTTTTCTAGAGGCTGTTGAAAGGTACAAGTTAAAAAGAATTACTGCTGCCTTTATAGCAATTAGTGTAGAGTTTGTTGGAATGTGCTGGAGCCCTCGTGGCTTTTCCCCACCCTTTGTTAAATTGATTTTCAAATATTTAAGGGTGAGGGTAATGGCCAGAACACTTTTAACTTTCCTTTTTGTGCAAACATCACAGAATACATGGCAGTGAGTGACAGACAGAATTATTAAATCCTTTCTGTTTTGTTGTCTCATTTTACACCTTATCTGTTCTGTTAAGCTTCCTCTCAAGTAGTGTGCAAGTGCAGAAAATTTCATTTAGGTTTCTGAGAAAGGAGCTTTGCAATTGAGATTTTACTTTTAGCTCTAACTGGTGTAATTAGAAGTTGATGGAGACTGATACTAACAAATGCTGTTGTCTTTACAACAAAACCATGTCTTTGAACAAAACCATGAGTGGGAATGAGGAGAGGCTACAGATTTGTGTCTGTCACAAGATTTGAGAGAGCTTGTCGGGGTTCATGTTAGTTAGAGTACTCAGAGTCTACTTTTTTATAAACAAACCACTGGGCAAATTGAAATTGAGACTCTGTGTCCCTCTTCTTATGAAGGAATAGATAGATGCTCTTTCTACCCTGTCAAACCCTACAGAAAATGAGATATATAAGAATTTTTTTTAGTTCTTCTTTGCCTGAAATTGCTGCTTGAAATGAATTCAAGAATGGTATTTTCACTGAAAAACTCACACTTTGTTTTTCTGGAACGCATTCCTTAGCAAGAGATACCTTGTAATATCCTCATCCTTTCTTTTACATTTCAAAGGTCTTAATCTAGAGTTGTAGAAAATTATGGTGTTTTTGTTTGGTAGTTTTGTTGTTGTTGTTGTTTTTTTGTTTGTTTGTTTGGGTTTTTGTTTGTTTTTGTTTTTTTTTTTTTTTTTTTTTTTAAGAAGAACTTTTTTTCCCCAGAAATGATATGAGGGACTAGAGTGTGCTGGAGGGACACTCCCCATCACACTTCTGCCTTCCATTTTCCCATCCTTTATGATTTGAGACAAGATTTTTACCTGTTTACTGTACAAATTTTCTGTCTGCCACAATGGGTTTGTTCCTGGTGGTGGTATATGCTGAATGATTCTGTAAAAGTAAATCTATCCAGAGGGGATTTCCAGACAGCCAGAGTCAGTAGGCAACTAACTTACAGCCCCCAGGGAACAATTAGTCAGGGTAATTTACCGATGTCAGCAGGAGAGGGAGAGAGACCTCAGCTCCACAGCCTCCCTCCTGCCCGGGCAGGATCCTCCTGTGTGATGATGCTGCAGTTGGTTTGGGGAGGACCTGAAGGTGCTGCTGTGACATCCCAGTGCTGGCCAGTAATTCCACCAGGCTGTGGTGGGCAATTGCTGGGCAGATTTTGGGTTTATTGGGCCATGAACAGGGAGCCAGAGGTGTGTGACTGCCACGCACAATGTCCTTTGGCTTGCTGCAAAGAGAGCTCTGTGATTTACTAAGCAGAGCTCTCTTGTGTTTGACCTTCTGATAAGTTCATGATTATTGGGTTTTGCCTGTTTTTCTCTCTTTCTTCTGGGTGTTCATTGACTTCTTTTGTCGTTCATGCAAAGTGCACTCGCTTAATCTGTCGATTCCTTTTACTCTGTTGATTTAGACAAATATATTAATGTGTGCCAAGCACACAGATGCAAATTGACTTACTGAGCATAGTTAAAGAAACACTGTCATACCAGGTTAAAGTGTCCACTTGAGGTCAGTGGAAAAGTTTGGAATTCTTTTAAATCTCAATTTTAAGAGAGGGTAGACTGTAATAGTTTGGGATATAACTTGTATTATGGCATTATATATTAATTTATGAGAGCTAGAAACTTGCAGTAGTCACAGGCCAAAGCAGGTTTAAGACCCAGTCAGTCCATACAAAATGTACTGGTGGCTCTGGCTGTCCTCAAGAGCTGACCAGTTAAATGACACCTCAGACTGGTGGATGAGGCAGCACAACCAGGACAGGGACAGTCTTTCTCTGTCACTGACAGGGGCACGAGTTAGTAGTTCATAATCATTTTTGTGCACTTGTGCAGAAAAGAAAACAATTCCTGCTTGCTTTTCAGGGTCAGAAGACTTTAAAAATTGTCTTTAAATAGTTGTAATACTCTTAGTTGTTCTTTACAAACACACGAGGAAGTTAAAGTACAGGGAATTAGGTTAGAGTCTTCTATATAATGTTAGGATTCAACTTCCAGAGATCCCAAGTCTTTCACTGAAGGTAAAATGGAAGTTACAGTGCTTTGAGACACTGGAAAAACACACTGGCACACAGTTAGGAAATACTTAATACTTGGTCTTTTCCCCTTGAAAGAACCAAATTTTTTATGTTCTTGCGACGTTTGCAGGGTCTGAAGGTGCTGCACCTACAAACAGTATTTTACAGCTCATGTCCTGCTTTGCTCAGCTGGCAGGAGGATTGGGAGCACTTTGCTGTGTGCACCCCAGCTGCTGGAATGGGGGCACAGCAGAGGTCCTGCCCTGGTAATGGTTATGGGATCAAGGTGGGATAAAGGCATCATTCCTGCTCTGGGTGTGGGAGCTTTGCTATGAGCAGAGCAGCTTGTAGAGGGCAGCAATTGCCCACAGTTCTTTCGGCTTGGGGAGAGGAGGGACCAGCTGAAGAACTTCACCAGACTGCCTGCCTGCCTTTTTAGCTTCTTGAAATAACTTTATGCAGGAACTTGTTCCTTGGAGTGCCTCTTGACTCCACAGTATTAAATTCCTACTCTAAAAAATGTTGCTAGAGATTGTTAATTCCTTTCCTGCCTCTAACAGCACTGGAGAGTTGGACTCCTTTTGCCCAGGCACTGCCTGTGTCATTGTTACTGCAATCAGAAAGACTCTAGTGACAGCCTGTGATCCGTGTAAGATTATAGCTGCCTGCGTGGGATAACTTCCCTCATTTCTTGCCTTCCTCCTTCCTTCTTGGCCTTCCTCTCCTACTTGGGAGATCATGGCATTAGAAAACATTGCGATGTCTGTGGCATCTTTGTTGTGCCTCAGATATGCTCATCACATTAAAAGCAAGGTGGCAGGGGCACAAAAGGCAGAATATTCAAGAACCTGAAAGAACGTTCTCTAACCTTGATACACAGGAATGCATTCTTCAGATTCTTCTGATGCCAGCACCTTCAAACCAAGATTTGCCAAACTAGGAAGTTGAGAGTTGGTATGAATCTTGGATTTAGAGTCCCTGACCAACTTACTTGAGAAGGAATTTTCACTGCTTTTCATATTTCTTATATTTCTCCATATGTCACTTACATTGCAAATCATTCCAAACAGCCTAATAATTTTGGGGGGGGTTTATTTGGTTTTGTTTTGTATGCACATTTACATAGCTCCTCTCTTTGTTACATGGTACAAACTGTGTTCTCTTCCCAGCTGTGACCCCCTAACACACCACTGCTACTTTGAAAAAGTGTCATTCTGGAAAAATAACAAGGAAAATATTCATGGCTTTCTAGTAAAATGATTTTACAGCCGTAGAGAAGCAAGAGAGGGCACTCACAATATGTGCTGCTTCTTTACATTATCTATTTAATCTTCTGATCAGAGCAGAATTTTCCTCTGCTGTCAATGTTCTGGTGTTTTGTCAAGCATCTGAATGGCCTGAATGATCATGTACCTTGGCATAGAGTTGAACAGTAGAGGACATCTTGCTGGAGTGGAGATTCCCAGCTATGCAGTGAGAATTTCCTGTGTCATCCAGCTTGCTTCTCTTGTTTGTTTTCTATGCCATCCTGAGTGATTCCTTTCCTCCTTAAGCATCTGCACCCTTCAGATGTTTGCAGACAGTTTTCACATAATTTCTCCTTCCCCCCACCCCCATCCTGGTCTCTTAGCCAAGCTCTACATATTTAGCTCATTTAATCTTTCCTCATAAGTCAAGCCCATAATTGACAGCTCTGACACAGGGAGTCGTATTGGTTGCACATGCTGCCAACAGGATATAAATACTTGCTGTGCAGTGATTGAGAATCACAGACAAGACTGAGATGAGGCTGCCCCCCAACCCCCCAACACTGGATTTTTGAAAACCCCTTTCTCAGCTCAGGTTGCCACAATTCCATAAAGATAGACTTCGTTTCCAGTCTAATGGTCAGCTGCCAAATAGGCCTCAAAGTAGTGGTATCAGATCCCTTGGAAAATTCAGTGCTGATGCCCCAAGGGATTCCAGTCTAAATTCTTATGGAGTTGGTGCTGTTGTCCAGACTTCCCCTGCCAGGCTTGCAGGTGCCTCAGGCTGCTGTAGGCCATTCCTTCTGGGCAGGCAGAGCTCCCTTTCAGTGTCTGTGCCCAGAGGAAGCTCAGGGTGCCCCCGATCCCGCTGGCATGGCTGTGAACGAGTTCGGGGTTCTTGCTTGTCCTTACAGGAGCTGGGAACCCCAAAAGGTGTTGCAGTGGAGGAAGAGGTAGTTGCATGTCCATGAATTGGCACACACAGATGTGTTTCCAGCTAAACATATTTGGAGATTGCTTTAGATGATTTGTCTCCTCAGGTTTGTTGCATTGTCCTGAGGATGATGGGTGAGCTAAGGAAAGTTGAGGAACTGGTAAATGAGCTGCCTGGCTTCTAATGTGTGTTCTGTGAGGCTTCTTATGCTGCAGCTTCCCCAGTGGGGCTGGTTCACAAACATTACATGTATTATTGCCAAGCATGCAGCATAAAGAGAACATTTATGAAAGGGAATATCAGAGGAAACATTATAGCAGGGACCTTATAGCCTTTCCATTATTATGGTTTAAATCTTGACATGGTCTTTATTTGCAATGACACTGGGACCAGTAAAAAGTGTTTTTTCTCTTCCCCTCCCCTCCCCTTTCTCCCTCCTTTTCATTCTTTTCTTCCACATCCTGTTCTGAAGCTGTGGTGCAGAGATACAAATCGTTAAACATGAGAGTCCTCAGAGAGCCAGGTTTCAGTTTGTGTGGAATCAGCCCCTTTTGACTCAGAAGTTGCAAACCAGATGACTCACAGTGATGCATGTTTGTTGTTTTTAATAACTGTCATTTTGCAAAATATGGTTAAAGCTTCAAACCATGACTTCTGGAGTAGGGGTGGTGTGTATTTATTTTTAATTTGGAAGACTAAAAGCTGGAATGAGTTTGTCGTTGCAGTCTTCCCTTCAAATCTGAAGTAGAATAAAATTACAGCATTGAAAATGTGAAAGATTTTAGACAAAATTTTTTCCTGTTAACCTGAAAAAAAATTACTTTATCAATTCCTTGAAAAGGCTCCAGGTGCCAAACATCTGGTGGGATTGTTGGCCTCTGGTTTATGTTTATATTTTTTAATATATACCCAAAGGGACAGATTTCTTAAAAAGGAAGCAGTCAGATGTTTTGTATTTGTGGAGTTTTAAAAAAATAAATGCTATTCCTGCTTTACCATTTCTATTTCTAAGAAAATTGTCATCTGTCTCCTTTCATTTAAAGGAAGGTAGCAAATGTAGTATTTTACTGACAAAATTCTCCATTGGTAAAATCTTGTAGCAGTATGGAAAATATGAAAATAGCTACACATTTAATTTTCAAGAGATTTATTACTGCTTGTACAGCAGTTTGTAAACTCTAAGCTCAGTATTAAGTGCTTTATGACTTTTTTTGTGTTTTACTTCTTAATTTGCCTCAAGAAGTATTGTTGTAATTTGTTGAAGTTCTACGGGTTTGTTTTGCAGGTCAGTTAATTTGAAGTGCGAATTTAGAGCCACTTCATCCCAGCAAGGGGTACTGGGATAAAATCTGTGTGGAAACAGGATTTGACCCTAAGTGTAAAAGTGGCCTTGTGACAGAATTTGTCATGGCCATGGGTTTTCCTCCAGTGCAGTTCTCAGATTTGGGTGCCTTGTAACCATGCCTGTCATGATTTATATTATGGTCTGTTGCAATTGGTGTTGCACAATGAAGGGCTGCGCTCTGTCCAAGGGAGACAGACTCCCAACCTACCTCAGCCTGTTGCTTCTTGTTAGAGAGTGAAAAAGCAGCTACTGATTTAAAACAGAGTTCAAGTTTGCATTCTGCTTTTAGGCTGAGATGGGACATCTCTCTAGTGGTAAAAGTGCTAGGAAAAAGCACACTGCCTTTACTCTGAGGAAATACACATCTATGTGCTGGCTATTGCTGGCCAGCTGTGGTCTGATTACTTATTCCTGTCAGGAAAGAAATAGGTTTTAGTCTTGATTGTTTTAAAGTAAATGTACTTGCTTGTAAAAGATAGTGAAGGGGTGTCTTTGGAGGCTTAAACTGTCCTCTCAACTGCAAGTTGTGATAGCAGCAGAGCAGAATTCCCCACCATGATATGGAGGGACGCCCCTCATCCCTAAGACACAAGACGAGAGTTCAGTCTCTCACCCATTCGGTGCCTGACTTCCCTCTGAAGCTGCCAAGAAGGATGCCAATTTTTCCATTTAGCTGACTATTGTATAGACCTTAAAAGGGAAGGTTTTAATGCCGTTGGCTGTGATATAGACTGTTAAAGGGAAGTTATTTATTTTAACTGGCTGCTGTATGGATTATTACGAGGGCATTCTTTCAACTGCAGCTGTATATTGACTGGTGGATGTGCTGGGCTGTATTGGTAGTAGCTGTCATATTGACTGTTACAGAAAAGATCTGTATTTAAGCCATAACACTGCACTGGGATCTCCCAGGCAGGATATTAATGCTAATTCATCTGCTCACCCCCTGCTGTGAGTGTTATTTGTTTAAATCTGTAGAATCCCACAGCGCATTTATATCCTCGCTAGAGTGAGCTCCGCTCCCTGTAATTATTTAACATTATATGCTGATATAAATTGTAACAGTTAAAGAATGGTAATGAGTAGCAAAAAAACACAAACTTAACCTTAGAAATGGCAGAGTCAGCTCTTAAAACAACAGCCAGCAACTTTCACTGTTCCCTGTCTTTTCCCAAGTCCATATGCACAATATTGTGCATACATTATGTGTGTGCGTGTGTGTTCATGCTCGCACTGGCAGCGATGCCAGGCAAGGCTGTAATTATGCAGAATGTACTGTGAAACTTATGCACACTCTTAATTACATACAGTGCCTACGTACAGCAAGTTTTATCTCTCTGCAGCTCAGCTCCTTGATGAGTTGCTCTGATAGGTGATTGGAGTTGGGGCCACCACATCGAAGGAGGGAATGGAACCCTTGGATTCTCCTCCTGGGGAATTGTGTCCCGAGGTTAAGCTGAAAGCCATCGGGTGTCACTGTTGCTCTCTGTAGGCTCAGCTGGCAGTGGATTTGTGTGGCAGTAAAAACTGGACTTTGGAGGTAGTATTTTTGGCTATAAACATCCAATGCATTTACACATAATTTATATATAAAGTGCATGTCCATACACACCATTAAGTGTGGGTGGAGTGAGTGGAGGTAGCTCTGTTGTGTGTTAGCTGACTTTTTTCCTTGCAGTTTCTGTTGCCTGTTATAGCATTCGTGTCCCAAAGTGCCACACAGGATGGGCAGCTACTGCTGAATAGCTTTGCATTCTGCTCTGGAAGCGACTGTGGTTCAGCAGTGGAGATGATGACCTGATTTCTGTATGTAATTTGCCTGTGAACATTAACCTGTGAGCAAATTTTTGGATTTATGATGTGACAACTGTGGTATAGAAACAGCAGAATTATATTTAGTTTAGATTTTTTAAGAACTACAGGGATTAAAAGGTAGTGTAGACATTTTTAAGCTGTAGTATGTGTGTCAAAACTCATTGAAAAATCAGGTTTGCATTCAAACAGTTCATCAATAGCATAAAAAAAATTCACCAACTTAAAATGGAGATGACAGAGAAAAGCCATGTAAATAGCAAAGAAAATGTGTTTTAAAAAGACTTTATAGTCTGTGTCCCTTCTGATTTCAGGCAGGGAGTAGAAGCTGGAGTAAGAGGAGCTGAACTTGTGCTTGATTTGCAGAGCAGCGTGATGGTCGGTTGGGCTGTGTTGGCAGCATGGACCTGTGCCAGACTTCACCACAATTCATACTGTGTCAGTTTAATAAATGCACTACTTAAATTATGAAATTACAAAAGAAAAAAGAGAATGCACTTATTCAGACTCTTAATACATTAAAAATAAGGCATTAAAACACTGCCTTTTTTTTTTTCCTTCCAGAATCAATAATGAACAGGAAGGGTTGTAGACATTAACAGTCATGGACATTCAAGCTCTTATACATAAATTATCTTAGAAAAATGCACATACTACTTGAATAATGTAAATACATTAATGCATTTAATAATTTAAACATTAAAGCACATTCAGGAATTCGTGGCAGAAGCTGTTCTGAGATAAGGAACGGTCCTGGAAGTTGTGTGTCCCGAGATCGATGGCTGGCTTCTCCTTGAGAAAATACTCTGGGGAAGTCAGGCTGCACAGCTACAGTGACCACCTGTCCCAAGAAATCCCAAGGCATTACCAGCTCTCCTGCTTTCCACCTCCTCTTCTCTCTCTACCACAGGCATGAACATTTCTGTGCAGGACGTCTCAGGGTCCACAAAAGACCATGGTGCATTTTGACTTTTGTTTTTTTTTCCTGTGTGGACTGCAGTTTGTCTAGAAATCAGGTGAAACAGCTTCAGAGAGTGAAAGTTGATAAGACTGTCAGCTGGAGAGAGTGAGGCGTGGGAAAGTAGTGCTCTCCAGGAATGCTTGGCTCTTTCTTGAAGCACTGAAAATCCCAAGCTTGGCTCCAGTGTAATGACAAATAAGGGGATGTAATCTGTTCTTGCTCCTCTGCTCTTTGAACCACCTTCAGCACTGCAGAAGCACCTAACAGGAAAACCAAGGTCCCCTCACACATTGCATTTTCCTGAGGATTTTGAGCTATGTCATTTTTGATGATGTACTTAAATTTGAAAGGAGTTTTATCTGCCCCTTCGTAGCCTTGCTTTTCTTGCCTCTCCTGCAGGCAGGTGCTTTGGAGGTCATTTGCACCCTACAGCCCCGCTTGTGGTGTGGTATAAGGTATCGTGCTTAGGCCTGGATACTGATGGAGCTAATGATGGATCTAATAAAAAAGAGCTTAGTCTGATCCCAAAGGGAGAAGAGTTGGGTTGGTTAATTAAAGGAGCCTGGCACAGAGCACCTAGTAATTATAGGTGCAAGAAGTCTGAATTTGAAGAGGATGGTGCAGCTGGAGAGGGATAGGGAGGCACCCAGAGCTCTGCAGGCTGTGGGCAAGAATGCAGCAGAACCAGATCTGGAAATCAGACTCTGGCAGAATTCCTTGGTGAATTCTTATTTATTCCATTTTTTAATGAGGACCTGAATCTCTCGTTATGCATTTATGTTTTTGCATGCACATGCGTATGTACAATTCTAGTTACACCCTATGGCTGGGAGGGTGATTTTATTAAAGACCAGAAGATTGAGAGACAGATGTTTTAAGAAACACAGGCCTTGCCCCGTGGTAGTTTGGGATAATTAACACTGACTGCTGCATTGGTTCTATTATCAATGCTGCTAGGTTGTTATCTCCAGCATCATCCCAACACCCAGGAGCCTCTATCACTGTGGGGCAGAGGGGCTGATGCCATGAGGACCTGCTGGGAAATTGCCCCAGAACTCTTATGTAGGTGTAGGGTGGGGAGCAGTGCTGTGTCATCACATTGTCATCACCAGTGCTATGTCTCTTTATAGTTAGGTTCCTTAAAGCAGAATTTCTCAAACTTAGGTTAGAACTCCAAAGGGATGCAAAGGCTTCAAAGGAAGTCACAAAGTCACTACTCACCAGTACAGCTTTCTACTTGTAATTGCTATTTGGAGCTCTGTTCCTCTGAGTTTGAAGAGGTAGCATTTACTTCAGTAATTCTTTTTTTCCTGAAGAAACTTGATGCTGTCTCAGCTGGGGAATGTGGGATGAGCCACCACAATAAATGAGTGAAAAAGGGAGTCATGCTTGCATAAATTTTGAGAAGCAGTGCTTTAGCAATTTTTATTTTCTGGACTTAGGTTCTGCAAATCCTGAAATATCCAAAATGGATCTATTAACTTCACCTGATGAAACAGAGGCAGTTATTTTGTCCCCAGTGGATTTCTCAGTAGACCCCATGTGGGGAAGGTAGGACTGTCTGTGCAAAATGTGTTGTTAGTTTTAGTGCTCAGGACTAAGTAATCAATCAAGGAAACTGTAGATCTTCTGTCCTTTCACCTGGTGTGCTGTGTAGTGATGGGTGGATCACACTAGAAAATGAAATGTTAGTTCTAAGGATTTTAGATCAAAAGATGAAAATCACCAGTTTTTCCAACTATAGGAAAAGATGGTACACAGAAGAAAAGTGCTCTGAGAATTTGACTTGTGTGCTGACCAGATGTATGTGCTCCTTGGCTGTCCTAGGTATAAAATATACAAATGTTAACTTAGGACACTTTTTTTTAACTGTTGAAATGGCCAGAGGAATGCTCATGGTCATTTTGTCCAGTTCTGGTGAGTTTATAGCTCTGATGGCCTGTACAAAGTCAGAGCTGAATGCCCTCTGTTTTCCCACCTTGAGCAGGCAGTGCTCCTGTGTACAGGGAATAAACCTCAAGCCTCCCACACCTGAAAGGGCGCAGCGTCGCTGGTGGTAGGAAGGGGTGTGTCTGTTGGATGTGGGAAGCTCCTGCAGGGGATTTTTCATAATCCTGCTGAGGAAAGGACTCGAGCGATGGGATGCTCTGGACGTGGCCTGCAGGGAAAGCAGAGGAGTGGGTGGGGATCTCCCTGGGCTCTCATGGCTTAACAGCCATGTTTAGCTGGATTTAGGAGATATAAGCATTTATGATAAATTCTACTGCTGTATCACAGCTTGCTTTCTGCTTTTCTAGCTTCATCTCCATGGGGGTATTCCATACGTTATCCCATTTTACAGCCTGAACTTTTCCCCCTCCTTAGAGGATTACGTGGGGCAGAGATGTAAGGAGAAAGGGAATCTTGACACTACTCCACCTTTTTCTCTCTGTAACTCCATGTATATCTTTCTGTCTGTTCTCACAGGGGCCAGGCCTTCTGCCTTCCAAAAACCTGCCTGGAAATTGCTGATTCAAGCAGGTAGCAATTTTAGGGCTCCTTACGAAATAAATGCCTCCTGTGTGTTCCCCTGGCACTGGGATTTCCTCTTTGATTTATCCTGCTCAGGTCTGCTAATGTCCCTTGACTAAACGGGGCATGGTGTGATAGTGTGAAGGTCATTTTCCAAATGCAATATACATTTCTGCAGTCTTGGTGGGAGGGTAGGACATCTGAAGCAGCAATCTGCTGGGAAAAGGAGGAAGAAAAAGATAGTCTGGCTCTTCTTTTCACAGTGTCTTGTGGTGGGATGAAGGTTTTGACAGCCTAATTCAGCATTTAGAGAAAGAACCAAGCAGAAAGATTCCCCCTCACCCACTCCTTGCAGCCCAGCTGTGACAAACTGACAGATAATTAACAAATCAAGACCTCCTATTAGCCTTGTCCCTGATGCATTAAAGCAGCTCCTATGTTGCATGTGTCCTTTAGCAAATGCCTGTGCTTTCTAGCTGTAGGGTTGGTAGGTACATCCCTTCAGAAAGGCAGAGGGGCCTCTACGATGTCAGTGCACAAATATTTCCAGGAATAGAAGCTGTCTCTAAAAGGAAGCAGTGGACAGTAGGTGGGAGAGTTGTACCATGACTGAATGGAAGCTACTCTAATGGTACAGTGTGTCTATGGAGTGTCTTCTGGGAATATAGGACTGAAAGGGCTGTATGGAATTGTTACTGAATCCCCCCTGTGTTTACAGAAAATGACATGAGTTGAAGGAGCAATTGACAGGGGAGTTTTTTTGACTGGGACTAACCAAGCCTGTAACCATGACGTGCCAGGAAATGTGGCTTGTGGTAGAAACAGACCTAATGTTAAGATCTTAATATTACATTGTGAACAGTGCATTAGTGCCTGTTCCTCTCTGTCCTCAGGTTGTTGGAACTGGGGGTAAGCCCCAAATAAGTTGTTTCTCTTCACTTTAGCTCCACTCTTTTGGAGAAGATTGACGAGGAGTGTCAATATCCCTCCAGTTCAAGATGTTAAATAGACACAAGCCATTGGTTCAGCTTAACACATGTTAAAGGAGAGAGAGATACCTAATTGTATCAAAGCCACTCTTAAGTTCATGTATGTGGAGCCCATCAAGCTGAAAGCATCCAGACAGCATCTGCTGTTATCAAATCACTCTTGAGTCGAGCTAATTAAAATAGAGCTTCATTTTTCTGAACCATTGTTTGGCAGGAATTTGAAACAGGTCTAACCCAATTTCTGTGTGTTTATGAGCCTTTATTATATCAAAAGTACTTTTCTGTAAATGTACAGGGCAGTGTTAAATGAATTGATCCACACTGTATCACTATAGATGCACTGTGGGTTTCCTGATGATTTCTCTTTTAGCTTTTTCCAGATATAACCCAGAAAAGCTTGCTTTGTCCCTTATCGTGTCATCTTCCTTCTCTCTTTTGCTTTCTGTCTCACTCTCAAGAAAGTAAATGTCCTTGTATTTCTTCTTTCATATCCTCCTCCTCCACTCTATTGGGATTTTTGTATTATTAAAACATTTACACATTTGCTGCCACATGCAAATGCAGAATAATAAACCAGGACTCTTTATACTCCAGACAAGAGCAGGAGGTCTCTCACCGCTGATTTTTACCCCGTTCTCATCCCTGTTGGTTACAGGCTATGGAGAGGAGGGGAATCTAAATGTTGCTGTGTTGGATCTGTTTGATGTAGGGTTTTTTTTCCTTAATTTTTTATGTTAAACATTTTATATTTCAGTGTTCAAATTCTGGGTATCGTATTCCTCTTTGTAATTTGCTACATACCAAGCACGAAAGTAAAAGAGATGTAGAAATTTCTCCCTAAAGACAAATTGCACTCTGTGGCATGTGAAAGCTAATTCATGAATATTCTCTGCAGAAAGGGAATACCACAAATATGGCCAGTCTGTTCAGAGCATCTGAATTGGAGTGGCAGCCCAGTGAAACAGTAAAGTCAGGAAATAACTATTTTTCTGGTACCCAGTACGGCCCAAGTTGTTCGTGTGATATTCTTGAATTTTAAAATTATTTCTGAGCAGTGGATTCATATTACAAAGAAAGAAAGTTAAGGATTAGCATTAAGTAAAAATCCTGACAGTGATCTGTCATGAAATATCCCTGCAAAGGTGATAAAGACTTTGGACTTTTAAAAATAGATGGAAAAATACAAAATAAAACCTATTTTTCTGTATAATTTAAGGAAGTTTGTTTCTTTTAACTCAGTTAATTCACGTTGGAATGGAATTTACATGTATTTTGTTTTGTATTTAGTGCAGTCTATTCTGGATGTGTATATTCAACTCCTCAGCCTAAGAGCACTGCAGAGGAAGGGGTATTGGGGGCAAGGGCAATGTTCTGCCATAAGCAAACCCGTGGGGAAGGTTCTATTAGATGTTCCCAAAATTGTGAAATATCATTGTCTCCTGTTCTGTGCTTTTAGAGAGCTTGTTACTCAGAAGTTTGCTCTTTTGTTGATTGACAGTGACTCTCTCCTGATTCCTCTTTTAATAAATTTAAGTGAATTTAATGCTGGCAGAAAGCAGCAGAGTCACAGCATTCAGAGGACACAGCAGGGACATTGTGCTGTGTGCTTTTTCAGTAAGTCTTGTAATCAGACCTAATCTGAGGGCCCTGCTGCTGGGGGCTTGACTAATCTATTTATTCAGTTCCCATCTCCTTTTCTGAGCCTGTCAAGGTGTGCAGTGGGTACTTGTCTTTCCAGCACCTGTCCTGTCAGTGTGCTCCCTTTCCCAGCTGAGGGACACGGGTGATGGCTTTGGGAGAAGAGTTTCTGGTAAAGCACAACTGTAGAGGTAAATCCAGATATTCTTAACGTGCAGAAATAATTCAAACAACATTTCTGCTCACATCGTGGTGAGTACAGAATGAGTGTCTCAGATCAAAGAATATCTTCATAGGCTTTCCAGCATTTCCTGAATGTGCAGTTGCTGCTGTAGTTTCTACTGCAGAAAGAAGTTTGCTATTCTAGCAAGAAACACTCATTCTTTTTGTGTTTTACAACACCAACAACAAAGTCAAGCATTTGGTCTAAGGATCCAAAAGCCCAGGAAATGCATCTCTGGGGTTCCTCGTCAATTTGAGACCTAATGAAATATAGAAAATACTCAATAAAAGCACCCTTATTACTTTAAATGTTTGAATGTGGAGTTTTTAGCCATCAGGTTAATGTTTTTGTATCTTTTTTTGATTTGATTGTGAGCACTTTTCCAGGTATCTCTGCCACTTGAGCACTAATTGGATTTCCACAGATAAACGGTGCTAGCTGCAGCCCTTACATCACTGTGTTTTTACTTCATCATCATTTTATTTGTTTTTACTGTAAAGGTTAATAAATCTTGGTGTGTTTGGAGTATGAAACAAGGCAGGCAGGCGAAGAACTGCAATGGGAAGGGGTGAAGTTTTATATGCTGCTTTCTCAAGTCAGGGGTGGGAGGAGGAGCAGCTGCCCTTTGTGGTGGTTCTAATGGGCTGCTGGGTATGTTAGTCACCCAGGGAGTGATCCATAATCCTTAAGATAAAAAGCGTTGATCTCTCCACTAGTTCTCAGACAGAGCTGTAAGGCATTGGAATTGGGTTACCATTGATTTAGGGTGGGGAGAAGATGGTGTAGTGTGGGTCTGCTTAAAAAGGGATATACGGGATTTATTTAGCTTATTTAATTTTTTAAAGAATATTGGAAGCCTTTCAGTGCAAGTGTGCCAGAGTTCCCTGTCGATTCTCAAGGAAGTTGATATAGTACTTGCCAGTGTTTTAGGGAAGAACTTACTGAATGGCAGGTTTTAGTCAAAATTTAGGCTGTAAATAAATTTCTATGAGAATTTATCAGGGTCCCAGATGTTTGCTGTCTCATTCATTTGTTCAGAAAAGTGTGTATTTTTTATCTTTCTCATGGTGTCCTGGGAAGGTGAGCTTGACTTCCTACCACAACAGAGGTTTTCCAGCCACAAAAGCAGTTTAGAAGCCCTTTTTGGCCCTAGAGGGATTGAAACTAGTGCATTTCAAACACCAAATTTTGGACTTTGTGGCTTTATAGAAATCGATTGACCAGCCTGTACATGAGCCAAAGCAGCATTAAAGACTGAATGTACTTCTTTTCTGTTACAAAGATATAAAAATGCTTTGTAGCTCCTTTGGATCAGGTGCAGACTCCTGAGAAAACTCCATTACAGCCTTGGGTTTCCAGTCATTCCAGTCTGTAGCAGCAGTGGCCGTTCGTCCCTTGGTGTTAATTCCCTGCTGTGGACCCAGATTTCAGAGAGACTGTTGATGCTTTCTGCAGCATTTGTCAAGGAAATGGCTGCTTTCTTTTTTTTTCCTGAAGTGAGTAATTGTTTATTAATTTTTCAGCACATAAAGAGCATAATTATAATAGTCCCTGACATGTGCTGGCTGTGCCAAGGTTTAAGAAAAATAAAACCCAGTGGAAGTGCTGTTTTGAACCATCTCTGATTTTTCAGGCCTTTCTGCTTAGGACCCAAATTTCTGTGTAGGAATTTGGGACGAGCACACAGGCATCAGCTTAATTCTCTGTAGAGCTAATTCTCTTGGATGTTTTAACTCAGTTTAGGACAATGGGATCTTACTCAGGTGTTTTGAGAAAGAAGAGTAGGTGATCAGTATGCTGGGGTTTTTGGTACATGCAATTTTTTGGTATGCACATTGCTGTATAGGTTGAGCAGCATCCTGGATTTGTCTTTACACTTATATGCTTGGTTTCTTTAAGCAGTGAATGTAACATCCATGAAAAATGCTAGACTGACCCCAGGGGAAAATGAAGTGGGCCCATTGTTTGCAGAATATTTATGGTCTGGACAGCTACTGTGGAAATGTTCCTCAAATTTGCCATTTTACTGTGTTTCACCCCTTTCACAGAAGGAGCAACCTAAGAGTGGACAAGGAAACTCAGTTGCTTTTGGGGCTGGTCATGCGAGTTGCTAGACTTGAAGAAGAAATTGTGTGATGTGAGCTTTGTTCTGCTGAGAACTGGACAAAGACAAGGGACACAGCTGCTTTTGAATCTATAAAATTATTCCACTTGCAATCCCCACAGACGGGGCAGCTCTGGCCAATCAGGCTTCTTTGCCCCTCACTTTGTTTTTCCCTTAATGGGGCAATTAACAGCAGGAACAAAGTGCATGGTCTGCTCAGTCTTTATTATTATTTGTGTTGTAATAAATGTCAAGGAGGCCAGTTGCAGACCAGCACCAGGCATGGTGCAAATGCAGAGGAAAAGGACCATTCTTGTCCCAAAGAGCTCTAAATAAAAACAAACAAAAACAACTCCAAAAAGGTCTTCCAGTGTTTTAAGTCCTTCTTGTGCTGTTTCTTCCCAACTGCTGTGGTTTGCATGATTTATTGTGCACCTGTCACAATATCCAGTGTCTTTAATGTTTTCAACATGAAACCTTTTGTTTGTTGATTCTGGTGATCCAGATAGTTTCCTCCAATATCTCCTATATTTATTCCATCATTCAGATCTTCCTCATTCTAACATCATCACAGCCCCCTGACTTCGGCCCTAATTGTTTGGGGCTGTACTGATAAAACATTCATTCTTGAATCTACATTTGCTATGATTGAAAAATTCTGTGAAATGGTGTTCTTGAAGTAGGAGGTTCGAGGAATAGTAACTTGCTGGCTTTTCTTGTCATTTGAGTCTTTTCAGTCTAAAACATCTTTATAACTTCTTCTGCAGATGGGTTCTACTTTTGATCCTCTTGGAGTAAAGCTTAACCATTATATTACTGGTTTTGTCCAGTCCCTTGACTGTGGAATTAGAAGGATCTGAGTGAGTGTGAACAATGATCCTGTTCTGGTGTATCTCTGATTGATTCAGCCTTCTGGAGTCTCCCATTCAATAGCGATTTTAAGTAGTCGGGCACAATTGTTAGGTGTGACACAGACTTCTATCCTCACATCATTCTCCAGCTCCTTAACATGTCAGTGAACATCCTGCAGTCCTTGTCTGCCCTGCAGTTAAAAGAATGAAAATGTAATAAATTACAGCTTCATTGGTTTTTACATTCTACACATGTGAAGGGTAAAAGGGATTTCTTTTGAAAGCTCTTCAGTAATGGCCACATGGATAGAGAGAGGAGTGAGGAAGGTGAGTTGGAAGTGTTGTCATCTGTTCCCCTGCAACCTGGATCATGCATTTTTTTTTTCAGTTGTGGAGCCAGGGACTGATCCTAGTTGTGCTCTAGTGAGCCTCTTGAATGCTAGGTCGTTACATTCCTTTGGAGTGATTGAGCTCAAACAGCTTGGCACTTGCTTAGTTTTACAGCATAGCCCCAGTGATCCCTAAGCTCCCTCCAATAAGAAGAGAGAAGCAAGTTATGGAAATTGGGTACTGTCATGGAAAGTTATAAAAAGCACATTCTCTTTCCTAAGTTTTGCCCTTCTATCTGGCATCTTTCTTAGGTGCTGTGCAATCAGTTCAGTGACCTTGTCCTGACTTCTCCCACCTGGGGAGCCAACTCCCTCACCTATGGCATGAGACACAAGCTCTCTAGTCCATGCCTTATCCTCGGGGATCTCGGGCATTCAATGCTGGGGTTATTGCCATTTTCATGTAAACAGAACTTCAGATCACTTGCTGCCAGTTGGATTGCAGGCGAGATCCCCCCGCACCCCCACCCTGCTCATCTCCATGCAATTCCTTCTTTGGTGGTACTGGGGGATTACGGGGAGCTTGCAGCTTCAGCTTAGGCAGAAGTACAAAAAGGGGATTTTTAAAGTTTATTTTCCCTCCGAAAGTGAGATGATTTCAATAAAAAGTTAAAATGTTTGAACTCTAGGAAAAAGGTTCATGCTGCTTACTGGTTAAATTTATTATGGCTGCATTATCAGTTTAATACATTTAGTTTGCTCTTCTGCTCATATTTCTTATAAGATGTTTTTCCAGCATTTATCACTTCCCTGTAACAGTTTTTATTGTGTTAAGCCTGATGTTAGGAAGTCTCATTTGGAGGTGTATTTCTGAAATAAAACAATACATAGCTAGCCCATTTTCTCTGCAAATAAAAATAGTTACTGTACATTTCTTTTGATGTACATGTAAAAGTTTCTGGTTCTTTTTAGTTTTGTGCTTGAATGTTATTCCTCTTAAAAAGACAGGAGTTTTGTCAAGTTGTCCACTGTGTTCTCAATCTAATTATAAAAAACTGAAGATGACAGATATTTCACTTTGAAAGGTGGCTACTACACAGACGAAGTTGCTACTTTTCATAAGGGTTTTTACTCCATTTATCAATGTGTTTTAAGAGATACTTGGGTCAATAATACCATGCTTTAGAATTCCCTAAATACATATTTACACAATGGACCTTAAAATATATTAGTCTATCATGTCAGCTCCTGTACACTTCTATCTGGGATGTTTTATGACCTTAGCATATGATACAATAAAATTTTATTTTAGATAGCATTTTTCATACAAATTGTATCCTAAAATGCGCTGTGGGGTTAAACGAGACTTTCACAAGGTAAAAATTTGAAAAAAGCTGAAGGGTGCAGGAAAATTAAGGGCTTTGCATGGGATAGTAGTATTTAATTGAACAAAGGGAATCTGAGTGGAGAATACACTGAGTTGAGAGCCTGTAAGTGTGATTGGAACTGCAGAGCAGAATCCCTGGAAGTGGTGAGGTTATGTGAGGAAAGGCTTATTCTGTGTGAATGAAGGAGGTGGAAAGGTCACGCCTTCAGGAGCAGCTGGAGGAAGTGTGGAGTAGCTCCTGGAACAAAGAAGTTGAAAGCAGGGACTGTGTGGAGTCACTTCTTTGTAGTGGGAATAACAGAAGAAATGAGGGGAAATTATGTTGAGGAGAAGGCAGCCGAGAGTGTGGTGTGCCAGCTGAGCTGCAGGGTGGGATGGATGGGAACAGGGTGGCAGAACACCGGGGATCTCAGCTGCTCCATCGCTGCTCGCTCCAGCCTGGCCCCAGCACTCCGCAGGCACAACACACTGACAGCTCACATGGGGTTTTTTCTGGCTTTTATAATTTAAAAAAAATTTTTTTTTTGGTCACCCTATTCATGTAAATTAAGTAAGGCTTTTTTGTATGTGATAATTATAGATAAATGTATTTAAAGTAGATCTGGATTTTGTAGTCCTCAGGAAAAAGAGGAAGAGCAATTTTTCCCCCAGTCCCTGTCATGTGTTCGTTTTAATGAGCAATTTTAAAAAATTGAAAATAAAAGAGGAAAATGAATAGGTGTTGAACCAGCCTGTGATATGTAAATGCCAACTAGTAATTACCTAAAACCTCAATTTTCTTTCTGTTTCATCTTGCAAAACATTTCATTTCCACTGAGTGAAAACACTTAATTTGGGGCTCTGACGGCAGGAGCGGGGCGGCGGCTGCGCCGCCAGGGGGCGCGCGGGGTCCGCCCGCTGAGGGGAGCGCTGAGGGGAGCGCTGAGGGGAGCGCTGAGGGGAGCGCTGAGGGGAGCGCTGAGGGGCCGCGGGGCCTCGCCCTCACCGGCTCGGGGACGGAAAGGCCTCCGGCAGCATCGAGTCCTGACCCGGCGCTGCCTTGCAGCTGGACCGGAGCTCTGAGTGCCATGTCCGCTCTGTCCCTGAACACCTTCAGCGCGGTGACTCTACCATGTCTCTGGGCAGCCCCTTCCAATGTCTAATCATCCTGTGAAGAAATTCTTCCTGGTGTCCAACCTCAACATCCCCAGATGGAGCGTAAGACTATGTCCTCTTGTCCTGTCACTTGTTTTCTGAGAGAAGAGCCCAAATCCCACCTGGCTACAACCTCCTGACTGGGAGTTGTAGAGAGCAGAAAGGTCCCCCTGAACCTCCTTTTCTCCAGGCTGAATGGGGCTCATGACAGCGACACAGTCGGGACCAGTTTCCTCACCCTTCGTGTGGCCCTGAGTTAGGTGTCATTCATAGTCAGAGTTCCCAGTACCTAGGATTTTCCCTTTTTGGTCTTGTATTTCCATTTTTGGTTGGTTTTATTTTTGTTTGTTTGGTTAGGTTTTTTTGGGTTTTGTTTTTTTTTTTGTGTGTGTGTGTGCGTTATTTTTGTTGTTGTTGGGGGTTTTTTTTTGTTTGGTTTTGGTGGGGGTTTTTTGTGGTTTTTTTTTTTGTTTGTTTATTTGCTTGTTTGGGGTTTTTTTGTTTGGTTTAGTTTTTTTGGCTGCTATTCTCTTAGCTCCAGGTTCTTCATCTCAGATATGGCTCAAAGCAGGTTTCTTCCCTGCCTTTGTTCCCATGAATCTTGCTTTTCTGCCTCCCATGAATCTTACTTTAAATTGTATTTTTTTTCTCTCTGGCTTTTTTACAAGAGGGCTTTGCCATTTGTTAATACAACATTTTTAAACTTTTCTTCATCCATCTTTGAGATGTACCAAACTTTGTAGGTTTCTAGGTTATCTCTCAACTGAAAAAATTCCTGGGGTTCTATATATTTTCATATAAATCTCAATGAAATCACAGGAGCTTTAAAGTGTTCCCCCTCTCCTGACTGACCTGCAGTTCATTCCTTTACAAATGACAAGTGTTTTCTGTGAAACATGAATTTCACATGAATCCTGGGGTGCAGAGCACTGAACTGGGACAAGGCTTGTCCTGGAGGAGGAGCAGTGCTGGAGCGGTGTCCCAGGCCCAGCTTGGGCGGGAGTGCTGCTGGGCTGCGGGAGTGGTGCCTCCTTAGTGAGATATATGGCTTCATAATTAGCCCCTTGCATTTTTTCCGAGTGCTAGCATCAGCGTTCTATGATGTGTTTCCCTGATTAACAGCTGCTTTGCAACTATTTCCGTGTGCCACCGATAACCATATTTGTCAAGTTAGTCCTGGCAGGGCACTGATTTCTTACTAAAACACAGCATTTCTGTTGCAAGGGGTTTTCTTGTTCACTGTTGTGCCAGGCTTTTAAGTCAGCCCTTGTTAAAACGTAAGTTGGCTTTAGCCTGATACTTGTTAACAGGATTCTGGGTATCTCCTTTAGAGTAGGAGTGCAGAAACCTTTCACAGACAATTTAATCTTCTGAGCCTTGCAAACATACAGCCGTACACTGAGGGGATGTTGCTGTTGGCTAATATATTGATCAGTTCCATTTGCCCTATAGCTGTGGCCTTCTACTGTGGCTGAAATAGGTTGAGTGTTTGTTGATACTGCCATATTATTATTTTTTAATACACTGGAAAAAAATTAATTCCAACTTCTTTTACATACGTCATGTATATTGCCAGTGTTGATTGCTTCCGCACATGTAATGTAAACTGCCTGTGCATAGTTCATGGCCTGGGCCGCCTCTGCTTAATGAAAAGAAGTGTTGCTTTTAAACAGATACAGATCCACTCAGAAAGACAAAATACCATCCCTTGCAACGTATAATTCAGACCCAACCTTTACATCACAGGTCGTCTCAAAGTCTCAGTCTATCAACAAATGCTGTTTAGTAATAACCTACAGAGGGTTCCCAGTATTAGGAAGTCTATTAGAGCTCTTACAGGCTGTGCTCCCGGTGGCTTTTGAGTCTGTTTTCCATGTGGAACTCCCTTACTAAATCCTGTGGAACTTTTATTGATGAAGTTATTTTACGTTTCCAGTTTGTTTGGTTGGGGTTTTTTGTTTTTTTTTTTTTTTTTAAGTTGGTAGAAAATAGGCATTTTGCACAGTATTTTAAATTTCATGGTGTATTTTTGTAATGCAGGCAATTGATGAAGTAGCTTAGATTGCTTTATTGGAAACCCTGCAGCTTTGAGCACAATAAGAAATAAGGCTGTCTTTATCTTCCCCATTAACACAAAAGGGAGGGAAATTAGGAGTGAGGGACCTTGGCTGTAACATCCAAGTACTGTGCTTTGGCCCACAATTTTGCCAGCCTGCTGCTCTCCCGTAGCATCTGCAGTAAAGTTCCTGTCTTAATTTTATACCTTTGACATTGAAGCAGAATATTTGGCCCGAACTTATGTCATTTGTCCAGTTGCAAATATAATCTATGAATAGTGACATTGATCTTTTAATTGGAAAATCAAACTGTAGGACAAGACCTGCTGCAGGATTCCACGCATCTCTACCAAGTCAGAAAGATGTCTTTGTGGATCCTGTCACGGCAGGAGAGGTGGTGGTGGGAAAGCCAGTTCATGGAATTGACTGCCTTTTAAATACCAAATACACAATCTTTCTTTAATACAAGTATGTACCTGATCCATTAGATAAAGACAGTGTACTTGACAGTGCATGCTGGCAGTCTAAGAATCAAAGCAGTGATACAAGGCTCATTATTTGGCAGTGTCCTAATACCATAAAAATTTGAAGAAGTGTTACAAATGCTACAGAAATAGTATGGAACAATGTTAGCAGCTGAGTCAGAGTGCTATTTGCCACATGATTTTTTTGGCTATACACAGGACTGCAAGTCTTGTCATCTTCCTCCTCCTTTTTCTGTTGTTTAAATTATGGAGTGCAGTTGCTCTTGTTTGTGCAAAGAAAATGATCCATAGAAGGTAGGGAAATTCTTGTGTATGTTTGTTGAAAATATTGGCATTTTGACATGGCCAAAATTGCTTCATAGGTTGCTCGTGTACACAAGATGAATTATAAAAATGAAGACATTTCACCTCAGCCTATAGGACAAATGTTCAGAGGTAAATGCAAACACAATATCAGAAACGTGGGATTACCAGAGGGAGGAATACATGCCCAGGATTCTTTTTATGGAGTTTGTTGTTGCTTGTAATTTCATTTTGTTTTAACATTAAAAAGACTGCAAATAATGGAGGAAGTAGTGCAGGGGAGAGGTAAAACAGAAGTTTATTTTGGAGTAAAATTTACTACTGAAATATTTACATTTTTATAAGGCAAAAATCAGCTTTAAAAAAGGGTTAGAATCAATGAAATGTTCACATGGTTGTGATTGAAATAGCACAATGAAAAATACTGCTTATTTCTTACAGGTTTTGTAATACTTAAAAATTGATAATTAAATATAAGAGGTGGCAGAACTGCAAGTCTGCAGGCCGTTCGTGTATCTCACTAAATGTGGGAGGGAGTGTTAAGTTAGAGTGTCTGAAGACACAAACAAGTAATTATTGTTAGAAGGAGAGTGGCTTTGATATGTTCACATGTCTGTGGGTCTGCTCATTTGGGCATCTTTCTTATTCAGCATATTATCTTAAGGTTATTAGTTTGGGCGCTTTATATTTCTGCATCTGGCACAGCAATATCAGCACAGTTTAAATCTGCGATTTGCCTGTCACCTGCATTTCAGCTGGAGACAGATCAAGTGCACGTAAATGAAGCCAAAGTGTACTTTATGTGGGGTGTTTTGCTCTACTGTTTTGTGGTTCAAAATTACTGAATGTAAACTTAAGGAAAAAAATGCAGGAAAACAAGAAAATGAAAGGAATTAAAAATACCCCATTCATTTTATCCTCCCAACTTTGAAGTGTGCTGGGACTTTGTCAAATTCCCGTTAAAATAAATATGTCAATTTTGTCTCTCTTCCAAATTCATTTATCATGCTTTTTTAAAAGGTGTTTTCTGCTTTACCTGATGTTTAAATTGGATTCGCTCGTTTATGCTGTTCTTTGCTGTATCCCCTATGTTTTTCTTAAATGAATTAGTAATGACAGCGTACTCCATCATACCCTCTCTACAGCCACTTTAAGGGAAGCCTGGTGATCTAAACCTTTTAACCTATTAAAGATGATTTTCCCCAATTGAATCAGACCCACCACAGGTGTAATAACTAATCATTTAAACTACACCTGCTATTATGTATTTTTAAGCCATTATGCATGTTGGATAGATGATAATTCATGTTTATTGCATTGTCCAATGGATCCGTTTTGCCTACACTAGCCTGATTAATGTATTTAAAGAAATAAGAGATGCAATTTAAAAGAAAAAAAACATTGATGGAATGCACTGAGGAGTACATTGAAAGTGCCATTAAACCCATCAGAACTTTGCTCTCTGACCAGAAATGCATATTTGAAGCATTTGATTCAAACACAAAGTGAAACTTAGTGATTTCAGGAGTGATGCTGTATTTTCCCTTCTTTTTCTGCTATCAAAGTTTTGGAAACCTTTTTGGAATTGAATACCAGAAACTGTATTTTAAGATAAACTCTTAAAGACCTGCGTAGCATGGGTCTAGCATATGAGGATGGTTAATTTTAGCTCGAGAGAAGGGAAGTAATCTCTTCCACTAGTTCACAGGGATATGCTGTTAGCATATTATTCCTCATGATGCCACAATCGGAACAGATGTCTCTGTATAAAAGGAGAGCGAATCACGGGTGCAGTAACATGTAATAACGTGTATAACAATATAGGGCAGTATGTGGAAAGTGAAACTGCCGCATGAAGAAAAAAATCAAATACCTTTCACTGGCACTCAGCAGAAATGTAAAAATCTAGTGCTGTTGTTGTTGATGCCATTGAGTATTATCACAGACTTTACCCTTTTCTTGGCTAAGTGCTCTGTTTTAGGTGCTCTGTCACCTTAAAGAAGGATGTAGAAGTCAGTCTGTAGACAAAAGTAATCTGTGGCTTTTGCTGCTGTGGGATATAAATTTGACTACTTGCCTACCCATTTGTGTCATTCAGAGTGACTTTTTTGATATTTTGTTACATGATCCAAAACATGTGAAGTAGCTTCTTCTCTAATCATGGCAGAAAATACCTTAATCTCTTAGAATCTGCAGGGAGCTTTAAGTCAGATAGAAAGAAAGCATTCTTACAGTAAGCCAACTGCTGCAGATCACATGCATTGACTCAAGGCTGGCTTTAACTGTGGGAGCCAACTTAGTTAAGAAGAACACAGTATAAATAACAGAAACACCTAAGAATCTTAATGGAGCATTTTGTACAGGTAGAGCTGCTCCAAAAGTAATTCAACAAGAAACTTCTAGGTTGAAACACCATAATTGTGCTGTCTGTTTAGAGTTGAACCACAGGCTCTGATACTTGCTGAACCATTTCTAAAAGTTGGTGTTGGCTTCAGACCAACACCAACTCCGTGGGATGGGTGTGTTGCCTTACCTTGCAGTACACAATGCCGAATGTAAAACAGAGATTTGACCATACCTCCTAACTTGGATCTTTTCTCTCTTCTTTTTCTCCAATCCTCGTACCCTCCTCAGATTGTGACAGCAGTGAAATTTTTACAGAATCCACGGGTCCGCCAAAGTCCTCTCGCAACCAGAAGAGCATTCCTGAAGAAAAAAGGTATGAACTCTTAAGGTTGTGATCTCAGTGATAATGAGGGACCTTGAATTAGTGTAAAGCCAAAATGTATTGCTGTGGAATATTAGATGTTACGGACAAAGCAATTAGTCTGCCTCAAAAAAAGATCTGAAGTTTATAAGAAATATCAGTCTCTTTTCTTCCCAACCGACTAGTGCAATATTTGCACCAGATGTGGAATTGTGGAATACAAAAGACACATGGGAAAATTTTGGGTTAACTGTTATCAGATCTTTTCTGCAATGAGGACAGTTCGGAGTTGTAGACTAGCTGGTCAGTTCAAACCTTACTGACACTGGCTTTAGAATGGCCAGTCTCTGGGTGAAAA
Source organism: Lanius collurio (assembly GCA_020086605.1). Lineage (NCBI taxonomy): Eukaryota > Metazoa > Chordata > Aves > Passeriformes > Laniidae > Lanius > Lanius collurio. The sequence continues at coordinate 1,107,463 of JACBWW010000073.1, read as the reverse complement.
GGTCAAATGTTTCCAAAGGGAGCCAGAGAGAGGCAAAGAACTTGGTTAAAGTAAACAAGGTCAGGTTAAGGTCAAGCTTGGGGTCAACCTGACTTTCTGACTTTCAGGCTTAAATGGTAAACTACTGACTGAGTTTAGCCCTTTTCTATAGCAGGGATAGAACAGACCCTGACAAATCCTGTAATGTCTTAGGTGGAGCATACTTTGGTCATTGCCGACAGAGAATTTATTTTGCTTTCTGACTCATAGTGGAACTATCTTTTGTTCCTTTTTTTATCTCTTTAATTTTTTATTCCACAACTTGCAGTGCATTCCAGGTGAGGTTCACTCCATATTTTGCTACAGTCCTGGGACTGTATTGCTTACCACAAGATGTAAATAATGACAGTTTTAACTTGAAGTTAATTACATGTGTTGTGAAGCACTGTAAGATGTTGGACTGATACTGAAAATACAGGCTCCAAACTTCAGAGAGGAGTGACCCTCATATACATTGAAGTCATAAGTACTTCAAGGTACATCAAATTCTAGAGCTAAAGATCTTGAGCTTTGAAAAGTAGGGAAGCCTATGAAATACATATATTTCTGTTTGGAGTGATGAACTGCTTCTTTGTGATGCCTGAGACCTGAAGTCATGAGATGGAGAGTTCAAGTATATGCACCACTTTGCTCATCTTGAATAGCAGAGAACCTAGAAGGGAATGGCAACCTTGTGTTTGGCAATGATGTCAGGACAAGTAGTTCACAGGCCCATCATTTTGAGTGTGATCCTCTCACTGCTTGTCCTAGTGCCAATTAAGAGGACATTCCAGTCACGTAGGTATGTTGCTTGCCCTGCCCTGCCATCAGGATGACATTAGAATTTGGAGCCTGTTGGTTGCTGTGTGCCATGAGTTTTTCCTTGAAGTATGTGGACCTACGGGGAGTAATTAATCATAAAAGCTTGGGGATTTCAACTCTATCATCGAAGCAATGAAGCAAGGGAAAGCTGAGCCTAAAAGCTGTGCTGATTACCCGGGGTAACCTGATACAAAATCTATTGTTGCCGAGAGATCCTTAGCCCCCAGTATATCGTGCAATATTATAACTGCCTGATCTTCTTCTGTGCTGACAATGACCAGTTAGTCCTCATTTTCTCTCTCAACACAGCTGGGTTAGAATTTCATTTGCAGAAGGTATTTAGAGCAATTTAGAGACAAATGTCTCTGGTGTTTGCTCTGCACTTCCCCACCGCAGGCTTCGCTGAACAGTTTTTCGTATCAGGAGCTCCATCTAATCTGTTTAATTTTAATAAATCCCTGACTGGGAGAAGAGGAAGGGTGGGGAGATGGAGGCACAGAGAAACTGTGGCCCGACTAATACTTCTTATGAATTACTTTGCTAATAATTACTAAAGAGCAGAAATTGTTTGGAAGAACTGTTTGTTTGTTCCTGTTTGTTAATTAGCCCTCCTTCCCTTTGTGCTAATTGCTTTTTTTCTAAACTTAACCATAGGAGATAGGAAGGAGCAGGGTCCAGTAGTGCCTGTACCCAGCAGTCACTGGAAATATATCCATATGGAATGTAGCCTGTGTTTGGTGCTGGTGTGGTACCTATGTGGACTAGCAGATGGAGGCAATTATTCTTGAAACCTAGATGTCATGGCTGGTTTAGTCTTGAGTAAATGAGGGATTACAGGGTTTGGTAGGCTATTCCCCCAATTCTCTGATATACAGTCCCTGTCATCCCAGTGGTAATGTTTATGCCCAGTTGAGGCTGTCTAGTAGAGAAGTCCTCCCTGCCAGTTGAAAAAGGTCCCGCAAGTGTGACTTTGCTTAAGAAATTCCGCTTCTGAGACTCACAGAGGTGGTGCTGCCTAGAATTACAATATTTTATCTTTTTTCTATAAGCATCTTCTTCCTAAAAAAGGCCAATCAAATTTTATTACCTTGTAGTATTATTTAATATAGGAGCTGGATTTTGTTTAGTACATTTCAGTGACATAAGAAAGGAAAGTTTCTGCAGGATCAGCAGCTGGACTGGGTTTGGTGAAACCGTAGTTGTAGAGGCAGAAATCAGGCATTCCTGGTTCTGTGCAGGTCAGGTGGTGCTGAACTGCTCTCTCTGGCACGTGGGGTGATAGAGTGTTGATGACAGTTGGGAGAATGAGGGTATCCTGGATTTGTAAAAGGGCTTTCAAAAGTCAGATGAGATTTCTCTGTTGTCTTAAGCACTTTTAAACTCCCATATACAGAGGCATTAATGAGAAACATGAAGTTATTAGAATCATTTATCATTTTCTTTGAAGCTTACACTGGCATTTTGTGTAATTTATGACATTTCCTCCTTTTTATCATGAACTTCTTCAGATGAAGGGAAAAACAGCTGTTTCCCCTCAGAGTATCTGAAAGAAAAGAAAGGAAAAAAAGATGCTGTTTGTTTTTTGTCCAACTCGCTGATTCTGCTGATGACATGCCACAGAATCAGCGGCGCCTTGGGAGTAATTAGACAGCATGTGGGGCTAAAACCCTTGTGGAAATGTGTCTGTCATATAACTGTTGTGCCTCAGATGTCCTGCACTGCTCAGTTACCCATCCGGTAACTCATGTGGCTTGTTAATTTTGTGTACTCTGAATCTCTTAACTTCTGGCAAGACAGAGAAAGGTGGTGGAAATGCACTATACATGGGAAGCTCTTTTTACAGAGTGCTGAATTTTTGGAGCAGAGAAGGGGAAAACTGCTGCGTTACAGACTTGTTGTGTCAACTTGGATGAAGAACTGTTTTCTTAGTTGCTTGTTCTCTTCATCTGTAAAATGAGTACAGTAATGCCTTTCCAGAGGGGGATTGTGGGAACTGATGAAAGCATATGAGGAGCTCAGAAAAAGTAGTGATGGAAGAACAGAGGTGCATTAGAGCAAGTTAATGTACAATTGTTGAGTTATGTTGGAAAAGTGTCCACTCAGAAGGTTTTTTGCAGTGCATCAGTGTTCCAGAAAATCTTTCCAGTGTCAGGAAGCCAGCCTATGGTGATTTCTGAAGAGATGAAAAAATTATTTAATTCTGCATGCCCTTCCCAGTCAGAACTCAAAGACACTTGATCCCCTGGGAACAAATGCCATCAGCTCCAGAATCTCCAGCAGAAAATGGACTTAATTTTTTTCCTCTTTCTGTAGTCTGCATTCTTGAAAGTTGAACCTGCCTTTTCCCCTTCGTCAGAGAAACCCAAGTGATCACCTTTAGGACCTGAGGAAAGTGGGCACAGCCCACTGCTGGAGGACTGAAAAAAAGCAAATTCTTAAGCAGATTTCAATTTAACCCTCTTTTATTACTCCTCCTTTTCTTATAATTTAAGTCCATTTCATGAGGCAGTTTGCATGTCCTTGAATGGAATCTCGTTACCATGAAAGCTTTTTTAGCATTGATTTCATAACAGTCTTAATTTAATAGTGCCGTCATTACTGAGAAGCTCTGACAGTGAGGCCCCAGCTTTCCAGGTCACTGACCTTTTAATTACAAACCTTGTTCTGATGGCCAGGTTATCGACTGGACAGCTCCCAGCTCCTGCCCCTAGCATGAAGATGAAAATAACTGCCTTTCCTCCCCCACTTTCAGAAAAGGGAGGAAAAGAAAAGTAACCTCTTGTGTTTCCAAAATTAATTTTCTCCTTCAGCTTCACTTTGTAATTAATTCTTTAACATGTCTCAGTGAAGCTCAAACAGTTTTTGCAAAGGCTTTTCTTGAGAAGAAAATCTAATGCAAGCCAATAGAGTCCAGTGCAAACTCAGCCAGAAAAATAGAGTTAGTAACCTATGGTGTCAGAATAGCTGTTTAGGCCAAACTGCTCTGGCCCTCCAAACCTTATGCTTTTCTACAAAGTACCATGTTTGATACACAAATGTGGGATTAGACTGTAAGGGTTGACTGTTCAAGGAATTCCAGGTGACTTGTCCTTCTCTTCAAACTTCCTGTCAGGATATGGATTTGAGAGATGGTGAAGAAGAGAAGTGAAGGCTTTGTTTCACTGTTGTGCTGGTGTTGGTGTCTCCGTGGTGGCTAGTGTGGGCTGTGGTGGATTTGTGCTGAAGGTAGTGTTAGTAATAGAGAGGTGTTTTAGCTGTATCTGAGCAGTGCTTACACATAGAGCCAAGGCATTTTCCACTGCTCACTCCAATGCTGAGGAGGCTGGAAGCGCACGAGAAGTTGGGTCAGCTGGCCCCAGCTGCCTGAGGGGACGCTCCATATAATCTGCTCTCTGTTTTCAGCACAAATCCAAAACATAGCCCTATACTAGCCACTATAAAAAACATTGTTCTGTCCCAGCCAGACCCAGCACAATTGCACAACTGATTGTGTGAGCGAAGCTTGTCCTGTTTTGTACTTGCAGCTCAGGTACCTTGTTCTCTAGCTGCTCACACCAATGCCTGCACAGACCTCATCAGTTACACTTGCACAGCTACAAACAAGACCTGAAACACAGATACTGATAGCAAAAATTTATTGCAAGAATATGCTTAGTGTTTTAAGCTTAGTACAAATTAACACACAGCAAGAGAAAGTTTACTAGCCTAGATAGAAGCAGGGAGGTGCTTTCTGCTTATTTAAGAAGTTTGCAGCAGGTGTTCAAATAGCATAAAGTAAGTCTAGCATCTCATGTAGACTTACAGAAATTACTGTAGAGGTTAAATGGAAGTCAACACGTTCTGCATTTTCATGATGCTTTTCATTTCAGGATCTTGGAGCACATTGTACCCATTAACTATGGAAACTTTGCAGCTAGTTGCATGGAGCGTGTTTGGTGTTTATAGGGTTATCGATCATTATCAGAATCATTCTGTGATCTAGATCTCACTGTGCTTCCCACTAAAAAGCATCCACCTCTGAGGTAGAGGACAGCAGCTGTTTAACATCACTGTGTGATTTTTAGGAGAGGAAATGAAGAATACTTTATCTAAGTGATCTTGCAGAGGGAGCTTTAGGGATAGAGAATGTAATTACTGAGTAAAAAATTTACTAAGATTCTTGAAAAGCACGATGGGATATTTAATTACTAAAGATGGTTGGGCCTTTGTTTATGACTGTGCAAGACAGCTAATGTGCCTTATAATATTTTGCTAGGTTAAAGAAAAATACATTGTACACCTGTCATGCAAACAGTTTGTTCTTTAGGTGCTTGCCATCCAAGTTTTGGCTCAGCACAATTCTGCATAAATGGGGAAGTGTAATTGTATCCCAAAGAGCTTATTAGAGACCTGAAGAATGAAGAGCGAGAGAATGAAAGCTGTCATTGCTAACAAACTCACATCAGTTCCTGTCTAAACCAACGTTAGTGGTAGACACATCCATTTGTGGCACTCTGCTGTGTTAGTCCAGTGCTGATAATGTTCAACACAGAGATTTCCACTGCTGGAGTATCATAATGCAGAAGAATAGATGTGCTCATGATCCAGAAGTTAGTTCCACCTTTCTGTGTTTTGTATTAGTTGCCTTCTTTTTAATTCCTGAAAATGATTGAGAATCTCTATCCATCTGCTGAGAAGGGGATGTCTTCCTGTCTTGTCACTCTTTCGTATGCAGATCTGTCATCTGCTGTTCAGTACCAGCCTATTCATCATGCTGACTCTTTTTCCCCATCAATTTTACCACTGTTTGTGATGTCTGAACTTGTCCTGAACTTTGCAGATTTTCTTGACTTCTTTGGTGAAAAGGAATGTACAGTAGTGCTAACAAAATGTGATAAACTGCTCAGCCTTAGGACATCCTGGGAATCAGATACGGTGCTTCTTTGGAATTGTAAGGCTTTTGGGAAGAACATAGTTGAAGAAACTCTTCACTATCATTCCTCAAGATTTGAAAGGAAGTTTGGAAAAACTAGTCTGTTTCGTGCCTGTACACATGGAGAAATCAGTTTAGTGCTCGTCTCTGACTCTTGTCCCCATCACTAGTCATTCATGAGAGGGCAGAAAACCACCTGACATCAGGTTAGACATAGCTCCCCATGTGTACAGTGTACAAAGGAAGCCAGTCCTTTCTTGGCTTGAAAATTAGTGATAAATTGGAGCAGACTGGTTTGATTCTTAGGAAGTTGTGCATGCTACAAAATGCTGTTTGTAAGCTTAATTTTAACAAATAATTGGAATGTCATGGGTTTAATGATGTCTCTCCACTTGGCTATCTGACAGTAACTATGTAATGTAAAAGAGCCGTTAAAAATGGCTTTGCAAAATTAACTCCCATTGCTCATAGAGTGTATTTTGAGTCATATCTGCCTTGTTTACTGACAAAGTAACGTTTCCATTCCTGGTATCACTGAAAAAACAATATGATTACCGCAGAGTGAATTGAAGTCTATCCTAGAAGATAATGCTAAAATAGTCAGTTGTATTCCAAGGCCTGAAATTGTTAGCCTTAGTGATAGGTAAAAGAAACCCAGCCCCTAAGTCCAACTTGTAAATTTAATGATTTATTTATCAAGTTTTTGAGTGAAAGTAAATGCCAAGTGCAAGAGAAAGTCAATTCTGTAGTTACAATCTAAGAGCAGGCATGGGAGATCTGAGACATGACTGCTTCCTTGGCTTTAGGTAAATTTCTTGTTTGCAGCTTGCCCATCTGTAAAATGGGGTTAATTACCACTTTTGCTGTATTGACTCAGTAAGATTTATGTTAGCTGTGTTCATAAACTGCTCTGATATGCTTGTTTCAGAGTTCTTGGTGCTGCAGCATGTGATTTTTGAAGGTACTGCAGTAAAAGCCACACTTTCGGAGAGATTGAGAGTTTACTTCCATCAGCCATGTATGGGAGGGGAAAGCTACAGACTTTAGAATGTCAGAATGTCAAGGCTCAGGCAGATTGCGTGCAATCCTAATCCAGCCCTGCAGCTTTGACCTTTGAAGAAAGATTCACCTTGAGACAGTTGAAGAAATCTATGTACATTTGTATAAAAATATTTCTGTGACAGAAGGAATTTGTTTTTCGTGGTCATCAAGCCCAGGGTTTCCCCCACAGTCTTCCCAGAGCAAGTAAACGAATTCTGACCTGCTCTGAGAATGAACCTGGTATTCTAAGTCTAAAGAGACAGCATTCTCTCTTGAGGCTAAAACAAGGAGTGTAGTTAGGATAATCTGTGGTGTTCTTCTACTGAAATCCATCTCAGACCTAATGATACTTTCCTGCTAGGAAAGATAAAATAAGTTCTTGTATGAGATAATTCTCTAGGATCTCTTCGACAACATCTCTGTTCTGTTTAAATTAATGTCTTGGGTACCCGTGAACATGCAATCCTACAGTTTGCTTTTCTGCTGCACACTGTTCCCTCTTAGTCTGGAGTGCAATCACTCTTTCCTTAACTAAGAGGTTTATTTAGTTTCTGGTTCACTCCTTGTTATTCTTTCTCCTGGAGCCTAGTCCAGGTGACTCCACTTCCCCAGGAGCAGAGCAGAGAATTCATTCTCGTGAAACCTGAGGCGCTCTGAAGTAAAAGCTGTTGACTTTGTCATACCTTGCAAATGTGCATTGCTTTTAGCAAGACAATAAAGGGTAAATGGGGTGATCTCTGCTCCTGTAGAGAGGTCAGGTGGTTACATTACACAATCTTCTAGAGCATCTTGCAGCAAATACATAGGTTATATTAAAAGTTGCAATCATATCATTTTTTAAAAGTAAATTGCTGACCTTATGCAGTGGAATCAGCTTTATTGAATTTCGCCAAAAATGCGTTTATAATCCCCCCACCCCTGCATACACATGATATTCATGTCCTTGCTGCCCATGTGGAAATGTCCCTTTTTATGGTGATAAAATTAAATTTGTCATTGTCTCTGCCTTGCCTCACCTTTTAAGATTCCATCCTTTAGAGACACCAGTGGATATCCATACCAGAGAATGAAGATGGGCAATATCCCTGCATGGCTGGCTGGCTGATTGTGAGCCAACTACCATGGAACAAATAAATAAGCTTTTCACATTTAGAGGACAAATAAAGCTGAGGACAGGTCTAATACAGGTATTTTTCTAGGAGTGTTGAGGCCTTAGCATAGGTAAGAATTTATTGTGACTTGGAAGTACCTACACTTTGCTTCTGGATTTTTTTCTAATTGCTATGCAATATGAAATGTAAAATCCACTAACTGTTATTGTGTTACTTGTAGTACTGTGTTACGTGCCCTCCTTCAATAATAAGTAACCATAAAACTCTCTGGGCTTTGGCCACCTACGGCCTCCTTCCTGAATTCACTTGAGAAAAAGGTGTTTTGCAGCATGCTCAAGAATTTAACACACCTATATCCCATATTTCTCTGCCACTTTACATCTTGGAAGTACCCTACAAATATTAGCTGACTAAGCTTGTGACACCTTTTGTGATATGGCACGATTATAAGATTATTTTAAGGCACATCTGATTACATTTTTTTCTTCTTCATTAGACCTTTACATTTTTAAAACAGTTTGCAAACTCCACATTTTAGTGGGAAATAGAGGAAATACCATCCCCATTTTAGTTGGGGACACTGAGGCAGATGTATTAACAGTTAGATCTGAGGTAATTCTGACTGCCAACCATAGATCTATAAATATAACCATAGTGTGACATACTGTCAATGTGATGTTCTGATGTATAGGATTTTCAGTAAAATTAAATATTTTCAGATTTATCCACCATTCTAGACCACAGCTGCATTGAGGGTTGGTGGAAGAGGTTAAACTGGTTTTATTCAATAAAATCAACGCTAATCGTCTAAGCAAATGAAGGGGCAGATATAGCTCTGCAGTGTTAGCCTGGATCTCTTCTTACAGCATCCCCCAGCCTGTGTTCTTTATGTAGTGCCTAAAAGACTTTTGCTCAGAGGTACAGGGAAGAATATCAGAGTATCATTACTCCTGCTCTTCAAGTAACCAGGAGAATGCAGCTGTTAAACTCACGATATAAAACACATGTTTAAAAGATGACTCTATGTGTTTAAAAAAGAGAGTGAGAGAGGATTCAAGGGAACCAAAAAATAGCAGGTTCCATTACTGTAATTAAATGGCAGCATTTAACCTATCAGGCCGTTGCGTGTATGTGAGAGACGAGCAGGGAGCTGCATTTGAAATGATCACTGTCTTCCTTGGGGGATAGAGTAGTTAAATAATTTGTTTGCGAGGTGTGAGTTTAGTGTCGGGTAAAGCAAGTGCTTGTGTGCATGTGTCTCTTAAAGCTGGGATAGCTGAGAATGGTATTTAGTAGCATAGGCACTGTCAATAGGAACACAAGCTGCTCTTGCCCATTTGTTTGGTTCTCTACAGAGACAGGGCCTCACCTGATCCCACATATTTCATCATAAAAGGAGAGCTTTTTTCATGTCAGGCTACCTGAGACAGACAGCAGTAGCAGTAAAAGAAAACTGGGGAGGAAATGGAGGAAGAAAAGAATCAGAGTCTGTTTGGTGAGCTTTCTCTCATGTGGTGACTGTAAAGGGTAAGTTGTTGTATGTGGTCGCTGCACTTGGCACTCAGGAGTCTGGGGACTGTGGCATCCCTGGGGACAAGGGATGGAGCTGCTGCTCAGGGACTGTGCCTTAAACAGCACATCAAACAGTCGCTCCCCCTGCAACAGTGTTGTACCCGTGCCTGGCTTGACTCCTGTGCTTTGACACTGTAGGGTGCAAAGCCATGTGGAGAGAGAGAGATCTGCAAAGGGCAGCCTTGGCCTTTCATCATTGACCTTGACTCTGAACAGCTCTTTGGGCAGACCTGTACAGTGATGTTGATCCACTTTTTGGCATCCCAGAGAAGAGACACAGTCTTATGTAGTGCCCAGAAGGGAGTATCTACCCATTTTTATTCACTCCCTTTTTATTTGTATGATGATTCCTTTGTTTAGGGAATATTTTCTAGCCCAGGAGCTCCAAGAGTTATCCTCATACTTCGAACTACTTCAGCTGCTTCCCCTACTGATCTGACTTGTGTTATATTGCAGGAACATGCCCATAAATGTTTTTTAATATTCACTCTAGTTTCTGTATAAATTCTGTATAGCCACTCCCATTTTAACTCCTGGCTGGAATTTTTGTGAGGCTTTAGAAGACAATAGACAATGTTAAAAATATAGATATTTCTGTATTTCCTTATTGAATTTTCAACCCCAGTGACTGAATTTTGAGCACAGCACTTGGCTGAAAGGAGACCAGAGAAATACCATGTATTTTAGCACCCAGTCAAAGCAATGCATGAATTTGAGTCCTTGATGAGAGTTAGAAATCTGAAACTATTTCCATAGATGATCTACAAAAAGAGAAGAAGGGATAAATATGTTATTTGAATAAATTATTTGTTGCAAATGCCTTACCTAACTCAAGTGCATATAATGCGTGTATAGATTCTCAAACCTGTCAGTCTTTGCACATGACTGTGCCAATCTGAAATGTTTTAGAAAAGATACTGTGTAATATTATTTCTCTTTTACAGACGTAGAAACTGAGGCAGATGGAGGTTAAATGGCCTACACAAGGTCAATAGCAAGGCTGGGAATAGAACACAAATGTGTAGAGGCTTTTTATTATACTAATAAGGAAACTCTGGAGGTGTGTTTGGCATGGTAATCGCAGCCCCAGAGAACTAGAAGCAGTTAGTATGTTCTGTGCATGTCCCGAGGGAGCAATGATGAAACTCCTTTTCTACCTTACCACTCCAGTTCTCTGTGTGTGGTCACCATAGTTTTTACACCACTTAACCTCATTATTTTTAGTATTGTTAGCATTAGTTGTCCTTTGGGCGTTTAATCCAGTCTCTTTAATTTTCTCCAGAGCCCTGAAGAGGCTCTGTGGAAGGCACAAGGGGAGAAAAAAAGGCAATAAACAATCCAAAAGATGAAAAATGATCTTTTGAAACTTCTATTTTGTTGACTTGTCCGCTAATGTTTTTTGTCTTTGTTGTTCTTTCATCACGAAAGACCCTGCTTAAATGTCTAATCTTGGTTTCTTAAAAGTTCATTGCTATTGTTTCTTTCTTCCCCACCCAAGATTAACATCCTGTGTGATGACATAGATGGTTGTTGTCTAAATGGATGTGATGTAACCAACAAAATTGTGTAGGGTGGGTGGAGAAATATTTATATACTTGTGTTAAAAATTACAAAGTAGGCTTATCTTTTAAACAGAAAGTATTTCTACACTGTTACTGGGTGCAGAAGCTTTTAATTTTACAGGTGGCTACTCTTCTAGTAGCATTCATCAAACAGTATTTTAATGGCATGTAAAAATTCTCTCAAAAACAGAAAAACAAAGAACGAGGGTGATTTATAATCTGTAATGAATTCTTGCTGACATGTCTTTTTACAATAGTATAGTAGCATCTCTGTCTTTCTGGGAGAAGTGCAAACCAGATTTACCTGAAACATTTGTACCATAATAATCAAATATGTAGCATTTAAATGTAATTTTCTTAATTCAACTTATCTTCTTAGTGTGGTGACTCCCTGACTCCCAGGTGTCTAACACTGATTCCCCTTTATAGAAATTGAGTTAGAGGAGCCAAGGTGCTCTATAAGATTGTGAGAAAATACCTGTCAGAAAAAGGCATGGGTTCATGGCTCCTCACCAACCAACCACCCTCAGGTTGGTTTCTTTATATTTCCATATGTTTTTCCATACATACTTCCATGTATTTTTACATTTTCTTAAAACATGCAGCTGTAGCTAGCTACACGAGTTCTCCATGCTCCCCATAGCAACTTCCTGACAGAGGGAATGTCCAGTATGCCATGTCATATTGTGTGTTCAGTGCTTCACTGTGTGTTCTTCAAACACTCAAAATTCATATACAGACAGTATATGTACTTTATATGACTTTTCCTGTGTTAAGTCTGTACAAATGGGTTTGTTTTGTTCCTTTCTAAAGTTTAAAGTAGAAGAGGAAATAAATAGCATTGAGTCAAATGGCTCTTTACACTGCAGTTAATCTTAGTCTCTAGAGGCTACTTTGTGACTGGTTTTGTCTAAGGTAGAAAATAGCCAGGTGCTCTTGTTTAGTGTGTTTGGGGCAATCAGTAATTCCAGAGTAATGGAAGCAAACGGAAGTGGTGCATCAGGGCAGACTTTCCCATTCTTATGTATAAAACTAAGTAATCCTTCTGATATTTTGAAAAATCGGGGTAAAGAATTTCTTATAATGGCTTGAAATTGTTGTTCTTTTACAGCATTCCTTTCTTTTGAATGCTGAGTTAGGCAGAAAGAATGGCAGGCTCTAGAACTGCAAGCCAGCCCAGTCCAGTAATCCCAGATCAGCAGTGACTGATCCAGAGTTCCACATAAGGGCCAAGCTTCGAGATCAGATCTAATACAGTCTGTGCTCAGCCCCATACCATGGAAAGGCCTGGGGATTCTTTGTTGGTGTAACAAAGAGCTTGGAGTTACAAATGTCTGGTTGACTGCAAATCCCCCCTGGGCAGCTCCTTCTGGATCAGCACTGGAATTCTTGTGACATGCTGGTTCAAGTTGTTGCAAATGCAATTTAAAATTGGTGTTCCAAAGGTAGATCAAAACCAAACCTCCTGTATTGCCAGTGTTTTACCTTACTCAAATTTAAGACCACCTCTGGCTTTCTCTTTAGAAGCTCCTAAAGATAATATGACAGATCAAAGAGTAGCCAAAGGCTAATCATTTTGTTACTATTGCTCAACAAGCTGCTTAACAAAATATATTTTGTTCACACAAAATAAATGGATCTGAAGCACAAATGTTTTCTGTCACTGCTCTGTTAAAATCCCTGGTAAGCTTTATAAGCTCTAAGGTATATATAAGGTAGTGCATGGGTTTCTTAAGGGCTATGTACCAAACTGTCCTGCTTTTGGAAATGAACATGTAGAAGAAATTAATATCCTTTCACCCTTACAGAATGTTTCATGTTGTAGTTCCCAATTTAATAGGAAATTGCCTAGGCCTGGTCTGTACTCAGGGCAAGTTACTTCACTTCTGTGTGCAGGGATTTTCTTTGCAGGCTGTTTTTCCTTCACATAGACTGTTGGACGCTTTGGGTCTGACTGGCTTCTGTGGTCTGCAGAGTACCTGGCACCATAGCTGCCCAGGGAATGCCTTTTGGGATCTCTCAGGAGTGTTATGATACAAATAATGAGGATCAGGAACCATCACTGTGAGACTTGTCTCTCTGCAGGAATAGCAGCAAGAATTTTACAGGTCACAGGTTGGATGTGCTTGGAAACTTACTAGTTTAGTGTATCTAATACTTGTTTTCTCTGACTGCCTGGTCTTATTTCTAGGGAGGTTGTCAGTTTTGCTAACGAGTCATGACAGCACTATGGTTGCTGGGGTAGTGTCTCTTCCATTAGCTGGATTTTTTGCTCTCTAAGGACTTCCTTTAAACAAATGTCAGAGCCCTGGTTATGTACTATTCCTGATAGACTGCTTTGGAACTGGTATCCTGACATAGTCTTCAAAGCCTTCAAACCCCAAGTAGATACTAATTTGAAATAATTTTAAGTATGCAGAGGTTTTTGTTCTTATGTAGCATTCTCACATCATGAATCGGCTGAATGGATGTCCTGTGTTCCTGTGTGGCGACACTGGCTTCCAGGTCAGTCACACATGTTGTGTCTCCACCTCTAGTCTTGCAGTAGACAAATGGATGTACTCTACCAGTGTCCACTCAAAGGAGGCTTTCCCTCAGGTACTGTGCTTATGCTCATGTGGTAATAGAAAGGAAAAGCTGGAGGCAAGAGACATAAAAATAAAAGTATCATCACAGCTGATGATAAAATAAATTCTCCCTCCATTTTTAGGAGAGATTTTTATTTATGGTACAGAAAGACTTGTTTCTGCTGTCTTTTTTGATGACTATGGTGCTCTGAGAATGATTCTGTAAGACAAGTCTTCGAAGAAGGTACCCAAGTTTGAATTTATTCTGTTTTTGCATATACTTGATGCGTAGGAATGTAAATGGGCTTTATAACAAAACTTCTGCTTCTGTAATTCAGGTTGGTGAGGACTTTTGGACCTGTCTTGCTTGATTTAGAGTCATGTTGCTGTCTCCTTTTTTTTCTCTATTTTGAACTATTTGTGGAGCAAAAATTATGCCTGTTGAATTGTGCTGTCTGCTGCCTGAAGATTTGTTGTAGATGAATTCAAAAAAGATGTGTCCGAATCCTGTTGAGGCTGTGATAGCACTCCATCTACTGGGACTTTGGCACTGCAGAATCCCCAGTGTGAGTCCTATTTTTATCCTGAGTGTTATTCCTTGAATTCTCCTCTTAGTGCCCTGACCTTTCAAATGTATAGCTTAGTATTGGGAGCTTTTACTAGAGGTATCCCTTCCTTCCTCTCCTTCCTCTCCTTCCTCTCCTTCCTCTCCTTCCTCTCCTTCCTCTCCTTCCTCTCCTTCCTCTCCTTCCTCTCCTTCCTTCCCTCTGTTATGAAACAGAGATAACATACTTCATATAATGTAAGGAGCTTACTTTACATTAGAAGAGGAAGACTTGACCTCTCTTGCTGCAAGTGAAACTGTGTTTTCCCTGCCTTGAAACTACTAGTGCATTTTGGGCTGACTTATAATGCTGTGATTTATGCTGTGGTATGCTTTGTGATATTACAATGTCCTTTTGCCTTTGTGTTTGATTTTTTCCCCTCTGATAAATTTTAGTGGGTATTTACCCAAAATGCCCCTAGGAGAGTGAGGCATTCTCCCTGCTCTTTGGTGCCTTAGAGAAGGAATCCCATGGTTTTTTTTTCCTCTCCCATTAACCTTACTCCAACTTTTTTTTTTCTTTTTCCTCCTTGTTTTGGAATAGTATTAACATGGGAGATATGTTTAAATAGAAACTGGAAGAAAACATGTTTCTTATCATGGATACACGTTACACACAAATGGGAATGAGTGACCAGAAGCACATTTTTCATTTTCCATTTTGAACTTCTCATATATATAAAACGGAGAAGAAAAGTTGTAGTACTTGTTCTGTTTCTTCCATTCTAAGACATGCTAAGCAAGTCACTTGCCCTTTCTTATTCAGAGTGAAAATACTTTGATCCAGTTTTCTGAAGACAATACTCATTTCATAAGAATATTTAGATGGTAGAAAATGGAGAGGATTTAGTTTGTTTGTTTAGTATTTAACCAAGTGAATAAGGCAGATTAGGGGAAGGGGGGACACTGGACCCATAAACAAGGTGATATATAATATTTTTTTTCGTTCTCCTTTTAAATAAATACCGATCAGCTTTATGTTCAGAGACAATAGGAGCCGTTGGCTTAAATTTGCAGTTTACTGTATTTATGGCTGTAATATCAAGGTGCTGCCGTCGTAATTTCATGCCCCAATGAGAAGAGCAAGGTCGAAGCAAATGCTTCCATCGGCATCTGCTAACACACTAACTCATAAACAAGGCCCGGCTGGATCAGGTGGCACGGAATAATACAGGCTAATGAAATACAGCACAGCTTTCCATTACTGTTAGTTTTTACAGTGTCGTCATTACGTGTAATTTATGTTTAAAAAATTCAATTTTATACAAGGCTCTGGGAAATAGGGGTCTGCAGGTCACCCGACGACTTTTAACGGCTCT
Source organism: Lanius collurio (assembly GCA_020086605.1). Taxonomy (NCBI): domain Eukaryota; kingdom Metazoa; phylum Chordata; class Aves; order Passeriformes; family Laniidae; genus Lanius; species Lanius collurio. The sequence goes on along the minus strand of JACBWW010000073.1, from coordinate 1,091,934 downwards.
GAGAGTCCTTATTGCACTCTACTGTTCCAACAAAATGTTAATAATAAATAATAAAAAAATCCTCTTTTACTTTTTCTCTGGTTTGCATATCTTTCTCTGTTTTTTTAATTACAAGTGGCTAAGGAGAGTTTGGGGCTCTAGATGATGTCAGGAGTTATCCCCTTTGCTGATGCTCCCAGAGGGGGGTTACTATCTGCTTGCTTTTCTTTTGTCTGTCTATCAATCATCTGGGATCCTGTAAATGCAGTAAACACAGCTGAGGAGAGGGAGATACTTAACAACCTCTCTCCCAAACCCTCACCCTCTGACATTGCCCTCTTCTCCTCCATTACACTTCATTTTATTATAGACTCCAAAAAGCTTAGCCAGGAAGAGGAACTGCTGCTGTATTTATTTATTTATTTATTTATGCTTGTTATGCCAAAATACTTTTTATTTTAACCTTTTAATTCCTGGCTGACTCACTATGTAATTCCTAGCATTGTTCTGTTAGTCTGATTTTCCTTCCCTATTTTAGTGCTGTGCAGCTGAGGTTACAGCACCCTTATCAGTTCTGATTGCTACTTAGTCACCCTGATGGGTTAAAGTGTATCATGTTTCTGAAAGATTGCACTTGCATAATTAACAGTCTTGTAGATGAATAGAGCTGTAAGAATTCAAAGCTCTTTCAGCAACTTTTCAAATTACTTTTATTTCTGCATTTTTCAGCCTGACAGTTCAGACCAGTCCATGTCCCTTTGATGTGTGGGTTCCTTTACTAAAGTTTGAGCTGGAAGTGCAGCCAGCAGGATGTTTACATTCAAATGCAGTGTCTCGGTGTAAATCAAAAGAAAAAAATCAGAGTGATGTTTCTGAAACCTTAGGTTTTATTCAGATGTTGGTTTGGGCTCAGCCTCACAAATGACCATGTGTGAAAGAAAATGGATCAGGAGACTTTGCCTTTTTGACCTTTTTGAAATACATTCAGCTAAGCTCAGAGTAGGATATAGGAGACAGATTTGATAACAGTCACCCAGCACTGCATGTAACTGACTGAACAGGTGTAATCATTAGTCTGGATCAGATCCCAGAAGGATTTTATGATGATTCTTTTAAAATGTGGCCATGTTCTTTCTGAGCAGAGTTGACTCAGTGGCTTCCAGGAACAGAAGTGTAATGTCATTTCGGCATGCCGACCAGCGGATCTTCCTTTTAGTCATATGGTACCAGGCACTAACTTCGGGTGGTCACATAGTTTGTTGTAGCTAAACAGGTTGTCCTGTCCTACTTTGTTTTCTCCTTAATAGAAAGTATGTGGGGAAAAAAACAACAGCTGCCACCCCCTGCCCCACACCCTCTCTTGCCTTTTGTCCCTGCCATAGGGTGGGTGGGGGAGTTGCTTCAGGGTGGTCTTTTAGAGTGGTAATAAAGCTGACTTTGGAAACCCACAGAGGAACTGAATTTTTCCACCACCTTTCCTTATTATGGCAGATTTCTTAATTTCACCTAAACAGAAATGTCTCCCCAAAACTGACGTAGCCTTCAGGTTGTGAAAATCTCGTGTGAATTACTGGACTGAACAATGTAAGGAGGAATATAATGAAGAAAAATGTATTTTCAGTGCAAGAAGGTTGTCACTAGTATGTCAGAGCCTGCGTCACAAGAAGAAAAAGCAGTGGCTTGTCTAGTTAAGTTCATGGAAGGGTTTTACATTGCAATTATTGCTGCTGTGTTTTGACAGAAAACGGGTAAAACTCACGTCTCCTGAGTTTTATTTTCTGACTGCCAGAGGTTCAGTTCTGACTTTTGAGCACTTCTCCTATCTGTATGTCTCACCTCTTCCTCGTCTGTGAAATATGGGTAACAGTACTGTAAATACTCCTCTACTTCAGGCTGGTCGTAGGAGTAACAGTATTTTGATGTACATGAGGTCCTTAAATAGTAATAGATATTATAAAAGGACATAAACAGACAGTCAGGTCTTAAAAGTTCTTGTACAAAAGAGCTCTTTATACAACACCCAAGGTGCAGGCACCGAGAGATGCTCATGACAACCCATTTCATTCTCTGACTTGCTCTGTTTCTGTGTTTGACTACAATTTACAGAGGCTGAGTGATGCCTGCAAATTGAGTGGCAGCAATGACAATCAAAAAAGAGGGTCAGCAAGAGCCTTTGAGTGCAAAACAAACGTGAGTGCTGGATTATTCAAATCAACACCCTGAAGCCTGAAAAGGAATTTTTAAAGCTTTGTGAAAATTATGACATTCTTTGCAATGGCTGTGGTGCTGTAGAGGAATGAAATGGATGGCTGGGGGAAGGGAACAGGTTTGCATTCTGTGGGGCTCTGAAGACAGTTTCCGTGCATCCTTCTCCTCAGCTCAGTCCTTGCTCAGTACCCTCTGCGGTTAGATTATTCCTTGCAGATAGCAATCAACTGGAAGGAAGTGTGTGTCTAATTTGCATGAGATTATTTAAAACAAAAAAAAGGTCTGCATTAGTCAGGGTGATGGTAAACAACGCAAAGAGATGCCTTTTATAATATAGCCATGGCTCAGCTTTCAAAGCCAAATATAATTCACTTACAATTGGCAGTTTCCTTTATTGTTCCTTTTAACCTTTTGCATTCTGCATGGACTTGATCTTGCTTCAGCTGCAGAACAACGAAAATGTTTGTTTTCCAAAGTGTTGGAAAGTGGATTTAGAGCAATTCCACTGTTAACTGAGGTGATTTTCTTGAGATACCTATTTGAAAGTTATACTAGATACAAAGCTCCAGTTTTTGTTACACTGCTTTTGCATCCAAGGGCAGTGGTATTATTTTTGGGTTGCCAATTTCCTGCTAGATTTGAACAATGAATGAACATGGATACTTTTTCATGTGGTCATAGGATTGTGATAAAATAAAGCAAGATGAGATGTATCAGATCTGGTTTAGAAATTCACCCTTCTGTATGTAATGAATATATCAAAGTTGAATAATTTGGGCATGGAAAACTCATACTGTGTGCATATATGTGTGTAGGTGGTGAATTTGAAAAAAGATAATTTTCAAACGGAAATGTGGTGAGTTGGCTATAATTGCCTGAGGAGAGAATATCTTGGAACTGTTACTGTGTGTGAGCAATGACCAGCATGAAGACAGGTGTATTTCTGAGTGCACAGATGACTCCTCAGTGTCCACCAGGCAGACTTACTCCGTATATATGCTTAAGGAATCAGCTCCATGTCTCCCTTGATCTTGAGGCCAAGATTACAAGGCCTTAAAAGCATCTTGTCCAGATGAATGAAGAGGTTTTCCAAGGTGATGGCAATCCCAGTCTTCTCTGATAATTCAGAAGGGATGTAGTTGTGATATTCTTCTGTCTAATGTCACTAGTACCATGGCCAAGACCACAAGGCATTGCAATAGTCCAGGGAAGTAGTAAAAATTGTAATTTGTACTACTCAAACCAGGAATTGCAATGTCAGAGGCTTCCCATTGTTCTATCATTTGCATCAGCTTTTTCTTCACAGCAGAGCAGGGTTTAAATGGAAACAGTGATACTTGTCCCTAGTTGGCAAGATCAGAATAATCCTAAAGGCTTATTTTATCTGCAAAAGATTTTAGCTCTTTTCTCAAACAGGATGAGAACATGGTATGATTAGGAAACGACAGATATTGTTTTCTGCCCTTTTTGCAGAATGAAGTGAAGATCCTCTGTTACTTCTGATGTTTCTAAGTGTTAAGTATTATCAGATTTGCATGGAAATAGAACAAAATGCCACATTTGCAGCCAGCAACTAATGTTGTCTCCATCGCTATGAAATACAGTAGTTGCTGGTGATCTGCAGTGTTGGCATCTGTTTATGGGTTCTATATTGGATAATTAGTAGCTGGTTAAAACAGTTTCTTTCTGATTGGACTTTGCTTTTTAACATGTATTAGACACCATAAATACTGCTTTTGTGAGTAGAGCAATACGCTGAGTTGTGTTTATCTGCCTTTTATTACACTCACTGCAAGTCTTGTTCTATATTGTTTTGTATGGTTTTGGTTCCTTACTTTTTGAGCCATGCATCAAATACAAGTGACAGGGTGATTCTGTCAGATTGGAGGACCAGAGATCAGGAACTTTCAATTTCTGATACTTTTTCTTACACTGACAATATTTTGTTGTTAGAGAAACTTCTCTGAAATGCTCTGTGGAGTAGATGAATAGGGTCTCACAGGAACTCAGTTTCTCACACTCTCACAGGAATAGGGAGAAGATCTGTTAATAGTTACAAAGCCTTCTGAATACCACAAGCATTCTGTTAGTGCTTATAATACTAAATAACAGTTCTTCGACAGACTTGTATATTTATTTCTGGCAATATTGTTTATGCTACAGATTATTCTGTCTAGACCCCCAGTATGCAGTGAAGTTAAAGATCCTGAAGAAGTGTCTTGAAACTTAGCTAATATGCCCAGTGGCCTGACCATTTTCTATATTGCATGTCTCTGTAATGTTAAAAAGCTAAGTTTTTTAAAGGATTAAGTTCAGGAATTCCATCTACCAGCAATGCTTTATGGATCTTGAAAGGGGGTGATGAAGAGAAAGTAATCCCCCATTTTTCTCCCAGTGCTATTCTGTTCATGTAATTTTCCTCTCTGTTCTCAGTCCCTACAAGAATCATCTGAGAATCAAGTGGTCTGCCTCTTGTCTTCTAAATCTCTCTCCTTAAATCCATATTCTCACTTCCCACATTTCTGAGTGTTTTTTGCATACACTGTATGTATGGTGAAAGGTCCTGAATCCCTTCATGTGTTCCTCCTTGCAGGGACACTGGGTTTTTATGTGCTTCTGTGCAGGAGAGTAACACAACAAATGATACACAGCTGTCCAGCTCCCACTTCATGGTTGCCATCTGAGTACTAAATTCTTTTTCTAGAGGATGTTTTCTGCTGTTGGAAAAAATAATCCAGCTGTGCTTCCTTCTTCAGAAATGCTGGTCCTCATGAGTCCTTTAGCTGCTTTTCTTTTCCCCCTCGTTGGCCAAATTCTTTCCATATGTTGTGGCCAATTACAGCTGGTCATCCTGGCGTTTCCTGATGGCAGGAGTCACTGCAGCAATGTGTGCCGTGTGTTCAGTGTTACTACAGCTCTGTGTGAAATGAAAACCAGGCTGCCCTGGGGCAATCTTATCGTGCACCAATGGGATGGGGCAATGCTGAACCGAAAGTTTGGGCTTGGCCTTGTTTTGATCTGTTTTGTTATAGTTTTATTTCCTCCTTACATTCTGTGTCCCATTCATACTAATCACAGTCAGTCCTGATTTTTTTTTCTTTTTATTTCTGCATTTGTCATAAAATAAAGCAAATTATTCCCGTCTTCGGAAACGATCTAGACTAATTAGTCGTCTAACCCAATAATTAGTTTTTTGTTTCCCTGTCTGTTTTCATGCATTATTGTTAGTTTTTTCCCCTCTTTTTTTTTTTACACCATTACAGATTAAAATGAGCCACATTTGCAGTTGATGGTATCTTTTTTTCTGGGGAAGAATGGAGAATTGCAATAGAAAGCTACTTCAAAAGCAGCAATAAACTCAAGGATAAATTAAGGAAATTGAATGAGCCACATTTGGAAGCAGCGTTGAGGCTAATATTCTGTCGCTTAAGGTTAAATTGCAACAGAGAAAGAGAGAGAGGGAGACATTCCAGTGAATCCAAAATTGGGGAGGCATTACTGCTCAAGTCAGTGCCAAAATTCTTTGCAGCTTGAAAGGGTTTTGCCTGGCTTGAGAATTTAATTATGTGTGCATCAAGTGGGTAAAGGTGCTAAACTGATTTCATTTCCTCTGCTCCCCCAGGCCTGACAGATGAAGAAATCGACCTGGCTTTCCAGCAGTCGGGCACAAGCACGGATGAGCCCCAGTCCCCAGGTCCTTCTGCACACCCGGTGCCAGCTCAGCCTCCTCACACTGTGGTGTATAGTAAGTAACACTTCAGAAAATATCTGGTCCCAATTGCTTTCTGCTGTGATTTCTGCAGCGATTTCACAGATTCATGTGCCACATCCTGGATTTCAATTCAACTGATGATACTTTTTTGTCATAATCAGGCACCAAATGTTACTTTGAATGCACTTCGTGGTTGTTGATGCCTGTCACGAGATCGTGTTGCACAAGGAAAATGAGATACAAATGATCACTGTCTACAAACAAATGTTATCCCTACCAGCCAGTGACACTCTTGACCTGAAGGTGGATAGTCACTGCAAATTAGATTCTGACACACTGTAAGGACGTCAGAGAAGCACTTTGTCAACACGGGACTCAGTCTTCCCTTCTAAAACCTGGAAAACTTTTCTCTCTGATCTTAAATAATCTGAAGTGTAACAGCAGAAATTCTGTGTAGACTATGTGGATGTGATTGTATGATTTTTGTGTACAAAATATGCTCTCAAAGAAATTTTAAAGTCCCTACATAATCTGTGTAGACTCAAAATTTACATATATATTTGCATTTTGAAACAAACCTTGCAAAAAAGTATCTAAGCTCCAAACAATAAAAACCAAAGTACACACCATTAAAAATCCATCAAAAGAAGCTGTTCAGCTCACATGTATGCCTGGTAGTTTGAAAATCACTTCACTTACCTGCCAAGTATAAAGAATAAGATTTTGTTGCTGTTCTTAAACAGCAACAAAAGCTCTGTGGCAGATACTGACTGATGTAACACTTCACTAGTGTTTGTTAGTTTATGGCACAGGTTTGCTATTGCTGGAGACAATACTAGACTTGCTTTCTGAGTTTTTAGCTGCTCTGGTTTGGCATAGTTTGAGACAAAAAACTTTTGTGGTAGTATTGGGCTCAGAACTGGAACATTTCTGGCTGTTGTATTGTGTGTGCTGGTGAACTCCAGGGCTGAATTCTGCCTCCTAAGCTAGTTCCTGTCTGCTATAGTCCACAGAAAATGCCAGCAAAGCAAAATCTACTGTCTTGCTGTAGAAGCAGGGCCAGATCCCTCTTGATGCTGTCAGTTGCTCATTCCAATAACTCTTACCACAACCCAGTACTGGAAGAGTTAATCTTCCCTTATTTCAGTGTTCCACTGGTACGAGTAGAGCAGGGAAGAAGCATGCAGTTCAGCCTGGGAAACACTGTCATCACTGTTAACCCTGGCAGCTTTATCACTCTTTGGTTGTTTTCCTTTTGCTATTTTGGGTTTCCTCAAAGCAGCAGCTCCCACTTTCTTCTTGCTAGGTAAGAATCTTAACTAAAATTTCAACATCGGAATGTTCCCAGTAACAGCTTGAAAGAGAATTTTGAAAGCATGATTCTGTAAAGCTTGGAAATCAAAGGTGACTGAAAATACTACCAAATAAAAGCCTTTGCAGAGGTTCTAATTGTAAACTAGTGCTGTAGCTTTGTGATCTGGTTGGTGCTTTTTAAATAATTTGAGCCCAAAGCTTTTCCCTGTGCAGCAGTCCTTTTCAGCAGCCCCCACAATCGGGAAAGGAGTGACAATGAGTTCATTAGGTATTGTTTCTCCCCGCTCTAGCCTTTTGTTGTAGACCTATTTAAGCTTAGCATCTAAGTGGATGTTTAAAAAGAATAAATAGCTGGACATACATGGTATCCATTTGACCAAAATACTTGTTTTGGTTAGTTCTCACCTGTGCCCTATTCTAGTTCTTGACTGGTGTAGTACTGGTGGGTGTTAATGATGGATCCATCTTTGTTGTCTTCCTATTAAGTGCTTTCCATGGTATTAGAACTGCAGAAGCCATTTGTGAGTTTTTCTAGACCTGATGAATGAGACTGTGCAAGTGGCTCAGTGCTCTTTCAAGGTGTGCTGTTTGCTGTAGGTTATTTCATCAGTTGGCTGCTAATCCTGCAGTGAATATTTCTGAATTTGTCCAAATCTGCTTCAGGACAGTTTTTCTGGGATAGTTTACTAAATCAGTTTATCTTTCCCAGTTTTGTTAGGGGTTGTCATGTACTGAGGAAGACAGATGCTGCTTTTTCTGTCTACCTGTTATGCTTTTCTTCTCACAGAGTATTTGTGACACTGAGCTGGAATGCTGCAAGATTTGAAGTTTTAAAGAATATCTAAAGGGCTAGTGAGGTAGAGAGGCTGCTCAGTCTGTACACTGATTTGTCAATGGGAACAACTCATGTTGAAGAGCTTATATGGAAAAAGACTACAAGCTGTATTTGCCTTCTCCAAAGAAGACATTGAGTTTCTTGTGAAGCAACATCTGAGCTGCTTGAGCTTAGCTCTTGAAGACTGTGAACCATTTTGTGTTTGATTTTTTTTGTTCTTTTTAAGGTTTCTTTTTGAGTACTTTTGACACCTCTACACAAAACACAAAATGAGGAGGGCTTTGTGCTGAAAAGCAGAGGCTTGCATTTTAAGAAATCTAATTTCTATCTGCACCCTCTTCCCACAAGGTGTTGCCACTTCATGTTTAAAAATTGCATTAAAACTGTGGGTTACAAGTACAGAAGTTCAGGATGGTTCAGAACCAGCTCAAGCATTTCTTCAGCAGGAATGAAGCAAACAGCCAAGCTGATGATCTTGCCAGTAATGCCAGTGTAAGATGCCCATTCCTGTGAGTCACAGCAATAAATCCTGTGTGCCCCTTTTGAATTTGCTTCCTTTCAAGCAACAGGGATCTCCTGCTGTTGCCACTACAGTCTGTTCTATTTCTTAAAGTCATACCACTTAAATACTTCATTTTGTACAATTGAACTTAATGTTCTAATGTTTTATTGGAAGTACCTGTAATTTGTACAAGTACTTCCTAATTCGTGAAGAGTTAACAAGAAAAAGCACACTTACAAGCCTTCAGAGTAGCAGAGGTCTTGTATGTTGAACCCCTTCTGGGTTTGAAGAGAAAGTATAAAAACTTTTTTGGGGAAAAGACAATAATTAAATTTCTAGTATTTTAGGTCAATACCATCTCTACTACTTCTCCTTTTGTTCTGGAGGAATAATTCCTTCCATCTAGTTTGTACTTTTGCCAAGAGGTGTCAAAACTGCTTAAAAAAAAAGCTTAAAGAAAGCTTGAATTTGATTAATATAGAGAAACAAGACTTTGCCTGACTGATAATAAAACTGATAAATGACATTTGAATTACTTGTAGCAGTAATTTATTACATAAAATATCTTTTATTTGACATGCGATTAGTTGCTGGAAGCATCACTCAATCTGACTAGTTTAAACATGCTCTAAAATGAACTCCTAGTAAAAAAACAGGGCTGTCTGCTATTGGTGTTATGAAATACACTAATCCAGCACTGAGGACAAAAATCTGACTTTAAGTATTTAAATGATTAATATGTTGATTTTTTTTTTTTTACCTTTCTAACCCATATAATTACAAGGAAACTCAGGGGAGTTTCTGAGCAAGGTATGCAAAGCTGCATGCTTACCATCCAGGTATTGTCTGTGTTGTTCCCCATGGTATTTATGGGCTCCATTTATGGGGGTTTGTGCAGATTTTACACCTGCTTAAAAATCAGCTCCAGTGACTATTTTTCTTGCCATTTTGATCTTTTCCCATCCCTGTATCTTCATTATGTGCAAGTCTGTAAAATACAGACTGTTTCCTCTTACAGTTAAAAAGGGTAACTAGAATCCAAACTCTTTTTTTTTTTTTTTACCAACATCTCTCCATGGATTCACTGTTTTCCTTTGGAAATTCACCTCTTCCAGCATCAGTTTCTAGAGTTTTAGAAGTGGATACACATACTATTGAAACTGACCTTAAGTTGGATGCACAAGACCTAATTAGTTGCTGTTAGGAAAATTAATTCTTAGGTGAAAGGGGTCTTAAAAATAGTAGGTATTTACTCTGGAAATGTGATTTACGGTGACTGCTGTGGAAATTAAATATACTTAGTGAAAACACATACATATACCTGGAGAAAATGTCTGTGAGCCTTCCGTTTGACTTTTGAAGATCTCTCAGTAGAACAGTTTGGTACTTTTGCAGTGCCTAAAGTAATTGGGCTGTCAGTGCATTTTCACTTTATCTGAACTTTATTTGTTTTACAAGTGGAGTAATTGAGAATATGCACAGTCGGTGTGAGCATGGAGCTTAAAACAGAGAAACTCCTAAACACTTTTCACATCTTCACGCTTTAGGTTAGAGAATTGCAGAGAAAAAGAAAGGTTGAATGTGTATTTTAGGCAGTGACTGTGACATTCTTTGTAACATCGTGAAGTTGCTGTGGTCAGTGCAGAGCCTTTACTGCATCCCTCACTCACTTCTTCTCTCCACCCTCTCACTTTTTTTTTTGTCACAAGACAGATTTCACACATCTCTAAAATGAGTAAAATGGCATTTCAGCTTCTTGTCTTTATAGACTCTCTGAACTTTAGGAAAGATCATTCTGGTCCCTTTTCATTAATAATGAAAACCAGGGGGCAATAAAATGTTCTTAGCTCAAGCATTACAGGAATGGAGGGAGAGATGAGTGAGGTGAAAGGGCAAAGCAGATGGATTCCTACAGGTGTGTCTCCTTCCTGCTCGGAGGTCAGTGGAGCTGGGAGGGAGTTTGGGACTGCCCATCAAGGACAGCCATGGGCAGGATTCACAGGCCCCTAAGATAATTAACCCTGTACAACAGCAGCTCAGCCTGGAACAAATCATATTGTCACAGAAGGATATTTTTAGTCAGAAGTTTAGGGGAGAGAGCTGAACAACCAAGAGACTTCAGATACCAGAAGTGGCAGTGGGGGCACAGCACAGAGGGGAAAGTGGGATAGATGGCTGCTGTTTGCAGCAAGATTAGCGAGAGATCATTTTAAATCCTGACATGTACACAGCCAGTTACTGCAGTGTAGCTGATGTGTGTTAACTCATTAAGTTAAAAAGTTATGATAATTTGATCATGTGCCTAAGCTCCAAAACTGCAACTGCAGCAACCCAAAATACTCCTGGTGACACTATTCACCAGTTCTGACAGAGATGCCTTAATTTGTTCAGATTTCTAGCCAGAGGTTAATTTCAGGAGCTGTGTCCTAAAATGTAGCAAGGAGCTCTGAGTGCCGGTATTTGGGAGTCAGACTCAAATACTCTAGACCCTAAGGGCTGAGATTAGAGGCAACTTTTGGAATTAAATGCCTGTGGAAGAATTCAGCAACAAGCGAAATGGCAATAGGTGAGCAAAGCAGGAAGGAGACCAGCGACCACCCATTTCAGCCAGTTAAGCCTCCTTTTGAATGCCTAAATTGAGACTTTGGAGAACATAATGCATTTATGAGACAATGTAGTCACATGTAGATTTGGAGACCACACCAGTCTCCCATCTCATCAGTTCTGCCCACATCCTGCCACTGAACTTTAGGCAAGATCATTCTGCATCCTCTTTATTATTAAAGAAAACCGAGGGCAGTACAAGGTTCATTCATAGAACTGCAAGGGAGGTGACAGGATAAGGATGGTGGAAAACCCCAGGTATCTTCTGATTCTGCTAGAAGGAGCAGGGTGTACCATATCTTTGCTTTCCTTTGTGGAGCCTCTAAGCTTCTGTGCAGAGTTGTGGGTTAAATATCTCAAGCTTTAATCTACTTCTTTACCTCTCTCTGTAGATATTTAATTGCATATTTTCTCTCTGCTCTTTATGTGTGCTTTGGTCCCTATTTGTAATTTAAGCTTGAAAGACACTGGATCCTTCCTCATTGAAGTGGTCCATAATTGCTGAAACAGTTTTCATAAACCCATTTATTGCCCTGATAGATTTATCTTTTCTTAAAACACTCACTTCTTTCCTTTTTCCTGCACTCTTTCTGGCTCTGTCCCCATTTACAAAAATTATAATAGTGGAGAACAATAGGTATTCAGGTAAGGAGTTAACTTTAGCTAGTACCAGCCCCAGAGACAGTTACCTGGGTTCAGAGTGCTTTCTGCAAGGAAAGAGTAGGGCAAAACAGCTTGATGGACCCTTTTTAATTGCTGCTGTGGTTTCTCTCCCTGTGACACTACAAGGCCAGTGTCAATGCCAGAGGTCTGGCCAGATGTTTTGTGTCCTCAGCCATGGGCCTGTACACTGTACACTGCTCTTTTCTCTGATAAAATGGATGTACAAAAATGTTGTCACCTGCATTTCTGACTATGGTTATTTCTTGATTCTGACCTTTAGGTCCCCCTGGCTCCAGATGGCGAGATTATGGTGCTTTGGCTATCATAATGGCAGGAATTGCCTTTGGATTCCACCAGCTCTACAAGGTAATGTGTTCCTTGCTACTCCTACACTGGACTCTGAGAGAAACATGCTATGCTGCTTGTGTCCAGATGATCATGTTGGTTCCAAGCTGGTGAAGCATCGCTGTTCTCACTGGCACTGCTGTTGGTATATTTGATAAATATTGACACTTAACATGAAAATGCAGGGTCAAAAAAGTGGCAAGCAAACTAGTTTTCAGCTGTGAATCTCAAACTACTAGAAATAAGGTAATTTCCATTGTGTATGCTCTTGTTGAAGCATATTCCATTCCTAGGATGAGGCTGCAGAAGGTTCCATGGTAGCTAGAGGAGAGTTATGACCTATTATATCCAGTCCACCTTCTGCAAGGGTGGAATGAGGCATTTCATGGCTATGTCCAGACTTAGGAACTGGTTTTCAGCACCCTGACAAATGTAACCACAAAACTCTTCTTTTAACACCTACTGTAGAGGGAATTTCTTTTCGCAGCCAGACGTGTGTGGATAAATGATCACTGGCTCTGTGATAAAGGCTGAGATTTGAGGGGTGGGATTTGGGATGTTTCTGGTAGATTAGAAATAGCGCTTTGCACATCCTTATTTCCTGAAAAACTTTCTGTACTCCATGCAGAAATACCTGGTCCCTCTCATCATGGGAGGCAAAGAAGACAGGAAACAACTTCAGAGGATTGAGTCAAACATTTCTGAGATGAGTGGCAGTGTGACACAGACAGGTAAAGATTAATGACTCCATCAATTCACCCCTCAAAGCTTTTCTCCCTCTATCCTCCATTCTGCCAAGACCCCCACCCTTTTCTTTCCCTCCATCTCCACTTTATGTGGTGACTTCATTTATCTGCTCTGAGAATCTGTTCACATTTGCAAATGAAGCCGCCGTCATTTCGGTTTAATTTGAAATTGCTTGTTTACTGTCGGCACGGCCTCAATTAATTATGTTTTTACGGAAAGGCTCCCAACCTCAGAATATTAATAAGGGGAATAAAATGACAGCCTTTTGGAGGGCTGTAAAGTTCATTTTTAATTTCTGCTTCTCTGATGTTTTCAGGGGCTTTTTTTTTTTTGTGGTTTCTCCCCACCTTCCATCTGAAAATCCGAGGAAGGGTCAGGAGAGTCTGTAATTACTGTGCCTCCCTGACCTTAGCCACCTTCTCTGTTATTGACTCTATAGGGTGTCTGTTCATTACTCGATGCCCTAATGATGGTCTGGATTAGCTGTTACCTGTCACACCAATAGAGTTTTTAATTTTATTTATTTTATCAGCTTGTTTACTGCCTGGAAGCTTTGGATAAAGTGCCAAAGTAGAAAAAGTTCTACAGCTGAAGTTGGAGTCCAGCAGTTGTTCTTCTGTGTTTCCTGGGGTGTAGGAAGGGAATACACGATGCTCTCTTGGAATAAAAGGGGAAAAGTGCAAAGTATATTCAGTTGGGATGAAAAAAATTATGATTTTCAGCAGTAAGTTTATTAAAGATATTGGGGTTGAAGGAGCTGGTAGGTTGAGAATGGGAAGATGCTAATTACACTTTTCATTGAAGGGTGAGAGGAAAAGCATCTTTCATTTCTCATGATACCCTAGGGTCAACCCTGAGAGCAGCCTCTTCCTAGACTGGAGCTAGCCCCAGTGTTTGCCTGCAAGAGCCCCGAGATAGATAAATGATACAAACATTGTTTAAGTTCAGGGAGATGTACAAATCATAAACCAGTATAATTAAAAGGGAGAGGTTTTAGACGGATATACTGTGGTCTATAGACATCTATACAATGGAAAGATAAACTAGAAATACTGGAGGTTAGATGCAGTGCAGGTAGATTACCCATAGTGCAAATAAATCATATGGATTAAAGTGAGCAGGCGGGCATAGATAAATTAAATATAGTAGGAATAGAGGCATCTTTGTAGCTAGACAGCAGGAAAAGCGTGTGTAAGTGTGGATGTATCTGAGTTTAACTCTTCTGCTTTTTCCCTTACAGTCACTCAGTTACAGACAACCTTAGCAGCTGTCCAGGAGCTGCTAATCCAGCAGCAACAGAAAATCCAAGAGCTCACCCAAGAACTGGCTGCTTCTAAGGTACCAACTTCCAACTCTTCACCTTTAGAGCATCATCAGTTTTGGAACGTGCATGGCTTCTTTTGTGGGCACATGGAAAGCACCTATTGGGTTCACAACCCAGCCATCAGCTCTACCATATCCTCAGCCTGTTTCTCTGCATCTGACTTCTTCATGGATGGTGTAGTTAGAGCACTGGATATGAGTTGGGTACTCACTGGAATACATCTGATTTCTGAGAGGGCTTTACTGTGCTGTTTTGCATGAAGCTCATGTGTCTGAGGCCTCAGACCTGTTCTCAGCTCCGTATCTTCTGTGCTGCACTTGAGATGAAATTGTTGTGGAGTTAGTCCACTGACCAAAAGAGGCAAAGACCAGTTGTGCAGAGAATTTTTTTGTGTATGTGATTTTACACGTTTGTATTTCTCCTGTACTCTGTACATCCTGTTCAGCCAAGGATATACTTGAAGGACTGTATTTAAGTCACTTGTTCAGGTCCATGTAATGGCAAAACATTCTTACTATTTGGGTTCTTGTTTCAATAATTTTGGCCAGCTGGGTCTAATAGGTGGCCCCATTACAGCCCTGTTAATGACATGCAGTGACCCATTCCCCTTGACTCTTGACTTGACCTTGGCAATAAAGCCATCAGTTCCAACTAGTTTTTGTTGTTACATGTGTAAGTAAAGTAACCACTTTTAACCAAACTTGATTTTCTTTGTGCCAATGAGAATTAGTGCTGTACTCCAAAGTACTTTGCAACCATTGGTCCAAGCATTCTATCAGTGAGTAAGTGTTGACCTGTGAAGCAGTCACATGGAGATGAAGTCTTCCTTTGACTGACAGACTTGGGATTGTTCAAGGCCAAGATTGTTCACAGTTATCTTGTGGTATTCTCTGTACAGGAAGATTTTCCTGTGAAATCCTTTAAGCAATGCTTACAGCCCTTTACCTGTAGCAGGAGCAGTTGTCTTCTCCCCTTACCACACTTTAATCTCATGCAGATCCTTTGATGGTGTGTAACTGGTGGGCCACAGCTGACTCTGTGCTGTGCACACTGTACAGGAGGAATCCCTCAGTGGCACAGCTGTAAATGCAACCATGAAAGTCAGTTTATGGTCACAACACTCTGCTTCAATTTTCCTTGGGAACTGTGGCCTGACAGTGGCCTGGAGCCAGTCCGGAAATTGGAAAACTGTTTTCAGGTCTTAAGTGTTAAGATTAAGAACACATGTTGAGCTTTAAGAAGGAAAAAGGCCATAAGTCTTGGTGGTTTAGAGAGTCTTGAAGAAGTTTTCCTTCCCCTCTCTCTACCCCCTGCACTGAAATGGTAGCACACATTGTTATGATATCTAAACCTCATGTGTACAAAGAAAAACTTGGGCAACCCCACAAACCAAAGAATAAAAGCTGTGTTTTCTCAGCTGCAATGTAAGTTTTTATATCTGCTTTTCAAACTCCTACTGGCATGCTGTAAAAAATTAAAAAGAGAGACTTTAAGTAATTAAAAAACGTACATAAAAATTCAAGGCTTGAATTTTCTACAACTGTTTTTAAAGAGACTGGCTAAAAAGCCCCAGATGTCAGATTTTATTTCTAAATCCTAGGCATCTGGCACCATATGTGTTTTGGAAATTTGAGTCCTTTGCAGGCCAGTGAGTGGAAATCACTCGCTTGTTAATGTGCTGCTGTAGCTTTCAAGGTCTTAGAAAGCCAGAACAGTGGCTCCTGGATTCTTGCTGTCTGAGGGCTGGGAGTGTGAATCCTGAGGGAACGCATCTGTGTATAACACAGCTGCTGCAGCCTGAGCCTCTCCCAGCTCTTTGGGTTTGAAGCTCAGAAGTCACTATGAGCAGTGCTGGCTGCAGGGTTACTCAGCAGTAGCTCAAGTCTGTTTAAGAGTAAGTAGGAACAAGCAGTTCTGGCTACATCTAGAGAGAACTGCTGAGGAGGAGTTTTGTGTTATTCTGGTTCTGGCTTCCTTTGGTGGGGAATTTATTAGAACTATCTCTGCAGTGATACTCACCAATGAGTTTGTTTCTAATGGCTTTTAGCAGAAATTACTGTGGGATGCGAGTATTATTTGGTCTCATGGCTACAGGAATTACTGGAGGAAAAGGATGGGCTAAACCATGATCGGTGTTTAAAAAACTCCCATTTCTCAAGTTCCCAAAAGGGTTAAAAGAAAGAGTGCCAAAAGTATTGTCTGCAGCATGTTATCCTCAGTTACTTTAATTTCTGCCTGATATCCCATGGCAATTCTGATGCAATTCTGACAAGCAGCTGTACTAGGCTTCCATGAGTTACTTATCATCTTTCCCCACAAAATTGCCCTGAAATATCCAAGAGACGGTGCCTAGTCCAGCTGCTTCTGGAGATGTGACCTGCTAACTCAAGCATAGATCTAATTCTCCAGATCATGTAGGGAAAATTTTTGCTACTTTCAAGTATGTATTTATCAGCCCACCTCTTAACACCACAGAGTGCAGATAACTGATTCTTTCTTTCATGTTTTAGGAGAAATGAGCAAATGGTTTTTAAATAGTTGTTAATGTATAGTATTTGAATCTATTGTCTCAGCTAAGTTCAGTCTCAGAAAGGAGTGAAGGACCTGATTCAGTGCAACTCCCTCTGCTTTTCTGGATCTTAGTTCTAGTTCTTCTCTAGAAATAATTCACTAGGTCAGTGCCAAATGATTTGGTTTATCTCTCTGTGTATTGTTCTCTGTCCGATATGTTGGTGGAAAACATCCAATGTGGGCCCAGCTGTGCCTGAATTCTCACAAGTGCTGGCCTGCAGAAAAAAGAAATGTTCCCTTGAGATGCTTTTAGCAATGGTTGTGCATGGGAGACAAGATTAATTAGTCTCCCAAACACAAAGCAAATATTGAATAGTCTTGGCACCTTGAGACAATTATTATTTCTGGTCATCATGGGGATCTGTTCAAGTACTTCTTATTGTGGAAGTTGTTTTGCTCAGGTCTGAGAGATTTTAAGTGATAGAGCTTATGTATGTTTTCCATAGGACTCGAAATTTGCAGATGGGAGCAGAAACGTAGGAAAAAGTGACATTGGTGAACTATCTTCCAGTTCAGACATTCATCTTTATGTCTTGTTTTTCACATTCTAGGCCACAACTTCCACCAACTGGATTCTGGAGTCGCAGAATATTAATGAATTGAAATCTGAGATCTACTCTTTAAAAGGACTTCTCCTGAACCGGTATGGATGGAATATGTGAGCAGACTGTTGTGGGGAAAGGGCTGCTTTCTGGGATTCCCTCAGCCATGGAGAGGAAGGGCATTTCAAACAGGAGCTACCTCTATATGCTGTTACTGCTATTTTAATGATAGAATTTTGTACTCCCCTATCACTTTCTATTTGCAGGTCTCAAAATCGTTTTCAAACTGGCCTTAAATCACAGAGTGCTTTAGGGAATTGATAAGGTTTTTCCTTTTTGTTCACACTTCCCCCACAGTCAGGATGCCTCTCAGCTAGTTTGAGGAATTGACTGCATCTGCACCTGTATTCTGTTTTAGAAGGTCACTTCTGGATGCAGTTCAGTTGCCTTGCTCATGGTCAGGGCATAACCAGGATGAAAAGAATTGTGCCACAGCAGAGCTTGTTCCTCTTAATCAGCTCAGGTATCAACATCTTATAATGTAGCAGATGTCTGAAATGAGGTGAAAGAAATCCCAGTCTGTGGGACAGAACAGGGATCAGATCTCAGTTCTTGAGAAAATTCTTTTTTCCCAAGTAATTAAGAGTTTATCTAGCTTTCAGCTATTGATCTCATCATTTGGATAGGGCTCCCTTGTCTCCTTCTACATGTAACTGTCTTCTCTATGTTTCCTAGGAGACAGTCTTCAAAGGTCAGTCAAAGATTGAACTAGGCATGTCCTGGATCTGAGCAAGTGGGCTTTTCAGAAGTCTGAAAAGTGTTTTGTTAATATCCTTTTAAATTCTTGCTACACCTCCCACCCCTCCCAGGAGTTGCAGTAGGAAGCTTTGAAGGATTGAGGTCACATATTAAGTTACTGTCTGTTAAGCTGGGTCATACTGGCCTCTCTGTAGGGAGGGAGCATTCCTTAATGACACCTTTGCAGCAGTGGGAAGGCTGTAACTGGGAGAAAAGTGCTTTTTGGGAAAAAAGAAAACTTTTTGAAGGCTTGTTTTTTAATAAAAAGACAAATGTTTCTGCAGTGAGGAAGCAGCAGCAGCTTTGGAGCCAGGAAAATCGCTGAGATTAGCTCAGTTGCTTGGAGCATGGTGCTTATAATGCCAAGGTTGTGGGCTCAAGCTCTGTATGGGCCATTCACATAAGAGTTGGACTCAGTGGTCCTTGGGGGTCCCTTCCAATTCAGAATATTATGTGATTGTCTCCAGATTGAATTAGTTGATTGCATTTATGATAGTCTTTGAATAGTGCAGACATCAGCATCCTGCACTCACAGGGGATGGGGTGAGCTCAGGCCAGTTCTGTGGTGGCCACTGGTGGCAGCAGCAGGAGGGAAGTGAGATGCTCCTGTTCCCACTTCAGTACAAGAGAAGGCAATGCCGAGTGTGAACACTTGGTGCAGGAGAGCAGCCAGCTTTTCTCTGGTCTGCTCTTGTTCATGGCACTTGCCAGCTCCCCTGAGGGGCATGAGGACCCCCTGGCACACAGCTTTTTCAGACCTCAATCTGACACCTCTTCATACTCCCACGTTTCACATACACAGGCAAGGATGCATGGGAGTACTACATCAGACATGCTTTTGTGCTTTGCCCTTCATGATGGATGACTCTCTGTGGGCACCGGTGCTCCCCTTGCACTTATGTTTGTCCTGTGTGGCATTTGGAATCTCCTTTTAGTACTGGGCATTAGCCTGCTACTGCCAAATCCTTAAAATCCTGGAAAGGACTCAGGACCAGCTTTTCAGCTGGTGTGAGCTGGTATGACTCAAGTCAGAGGAGCTGAACCAGTTTATGGCAGCCAGGCCTGGCCCAAACATGTAAAGTGCACGCTGGGACTGGGAGAAAGGCTCTGGATTGCAATGAGCCAGAATGCAATAGTGGTGTATCACAGTGAGGTGAGAGCCAGGTGGTAAAATTCCTTGGCTCAGGCACCTGGTGTGTCTGACTTCTTGCTCCAGTGGGAATTTTCTGTACCAATTAATTAGTGATTGTCTTATAAAGGGACACCCTTATCTTTTCACAGGCAGCATTCCTGAGTGGTAGCTTACTTTGTGAAATTGGTGAAATCAGATCATTTTAGTGCTTCAGACTGCCCAGCTGGGATATTTTCCTTGTGTACAGGCTCAATTGCTGGGTGCTTGTAAAGCACTTTGAGAATCTCTTTGGAGAAGTGAAGTGGCCTTGGTTTTGCTCATTTATGGCAAAGAGACTTGCAGTTTCATTCTTGCTTTACATGACTTCCCTAGTGCAAATGCCATTCTCTCTGATGATAACCCCTCAGTATTTATAATAAAAGCCCATTTCTCTCCTTTTCTTCTCCTCTTCTTGTCCCCAAGGAGGCAGTTCCCTCCTTCCCCTTCAGCTCCTAAGATCCCATCATGGCAGATCCCAGTGAAGCCAAGCTCACCCTCCAACCCTGTTGTTGCCAACCACAACAGCAGCAGTGACATCTCACCAGTCAGCAATGAGTCAACCACCTCATCCCCAGTGAAGGAGAACCACAGTCCCGAGGGCTCCAAGGTCAGCTGCCACCTGCTCAGCACGGAGGAGGGCACCAAGGCCGTCATCGACGTCACGAGCCAAGTGCGGATGGAGGTGCAGGGTGAGGAGGAGAAAAGGGAAACCAAAAGGAATGATGAGGAGGAAGAGGATGATGAGGATGATGATGTTAGCCACGTGGATGAGGAGGAATGTCTGGGTGTCCAGACTGAGGACCGGCGAGGAGGGGATGGTCAGATTAATGAGCAAGTGGAAAAGCTACGAAGACCTGAGGGGGCCAGCAATGAGAATGAGATTGACTAAGACACCCTGGCTGCTGCTGCACATCTTCCCTAGCCTGCTGCACTGTCCCCAGTGCCTCTCCCATTTTGTGGAGAGAAAAGCTACCATTCCCTCCAGTGATTCTCCCTTGATTGACCTTGAGCAAGGTCATGATTGCTTGGTGAACAACACGATTGCCCTGTTTCACCACAGGGCTTTGCAGTCTTGCAGTGGCTTCTTCTCCCCTCCCAGCCCTTCCTCCTGTGAGCTGGGGTCACTGCTAGGCTGGCAGACCGATCGCCTTACCATGCACCATAGCTACAGAATATGCCCTCTTACAGAAGCAGCCTGCCTCTTGCTGCATCCTAGAGCCCTTCTAGCCAATTTCAGAAACCAGTCTGTCTTGAGCTCCTTGATTTCATGAGCCTTTAATCCCACATAAGGCCCAAACCAGTTTTCTGTTTCCCAAAATAACCCTCTGTTTTATTTCTCAAACTCCCTGATACTCTGTTGCAAAAAACAAAAACAAACAAACAAAAATCCCAGCATTTTAACCTCAAATTCCTCACCAGATCTCAGTCTTGGCTCTTCCAAACCTTATGCCAAGCCTCAAATTCCTGAAACTACCTAGCATGTAAAAACACTAAACTTCTGTGGGGTCCAAAGAATGCTATTGCTGCCCTACATGCCTACATTCATCAGAGTGGCCTGCTGGTAGGGACCAAGTCCAGATGTCATGGCCACAGTAAAATCCATGGGAACAGGTGGCTTTGTTGATGACTGCTCCCCAGTAAAAAGCTTTAGAAGAAGTTGACTCCACTCAACCCAATTATTACCCTTCCTCCTCCTCCAAAGACAAGGAGCTCACATCAGTTTTTGACATCTTATATTTTATTTATAGCTGCTCTGAATGAGTGAATGAATGAATGAATGAGTGGGGTGAAATCAGATGCTGAAATAGTTAGTTAATTCTGAATATTTGCAATGGATTTTAGCCTTTTTTTCTCCCTAAATGAGAAGAAAAATGATCATAAATGGTACCTCTCCAGTGACAAGACACCTGCTTCAGCAAAGCAGTCTCTCTAGCAGAGACAACAGCTCCAGGTCTGAGGTTTAACCACTGGCCCTTCTTGTGCAGTCCAGCCTTTTTTTTGCCCCATTGGGGCCGTACACAAACCAGTGAATTTTGAAACCTCTCATTTGCAGCATTGTGTTTGCAGCTGGTAAAATGGTGGTGTCCAATGATACTATTCACTGCATCAGGGCATCTTAGCAGAGCAATTCTTGTAACAACTGAGTCTCAGTGTCCTCACCAAGCAAGTGTGCTCGTCCGTGTGATCATGTATAGATTTCAAATATAAAATATGATTGTATATAATTGTAATAAATATAAGTTACCACTATTTAACACCAGGCTATTACTGGATTACTGTGGCTCTTATTTTGGGGAGAAATATGCATGTGGGGTGGTCAAGGGAGGGGAAGGGATGGTTACAGAAACTGGGTCCTTTTAAAATGTTTTCCAAAGGCCATTTGTGGTTGGTTTTCTGACTGCTCTAGTCCTAGGCGATATCAGCAGGAGGCAGTGGTGTAAGTGCAGTGTAAGGTACACTACAAATAGCTCCAAGAGCGTGGTAATGCTGTGTTGTCTCTGATGGTGCAGAGGTTGTGATGGTTGTAGCCCCTGGTGAGTGCAGTGCAGTTATTCTGTGCCTCTGCTCCCAGCAGGAGGCTCTGCAGGGTGTGGAATAGTGCTGCGTCCTGCTCCTCCACCAGCAGCAGGAGGTGCTGAAGGGAGAATGTGAGATATCCCATGGCCCCTCAGTCTTATCTCCAGGAGGGAATGCTGTGCTGGATCCCATGACTGGCCTAACCCTGCCATCCCAGTCCAGAAACCACCGAAGGAGATGGTGTGCAGCAAGTAAATTGTAGCCACTACAGTTCCATCATTGTTCAACAGAAGGATTTGGCTCCCTTCTGAAAAATAAGGGATTTACTTGATTCCCAAGTATTTGGGTGTCTGGTACACAGTGACATTTTCCTGCTCGGGGGAACGAAAGGGACCTTCATATTACTGTATTTAGACCTGCTGCTGAATGTGATGATTTCTCATGCCTTAAATGGATGAATATCTTCCCCAGGAGTGAGTGAGTGTGTGTGTGTGTCTCTCTCTCTCTCAGTCTCTCTCTCCACTGTTTAACGTTCACAAAGAACGTCACGTTTAGCTAAAACAGGGCAAATTTGAAAGTGTTTAAAAGGAAAGGCTTTTCTTAAGAGATGGCAATTTTCATTTCTCCAAGTCAGGAATCCTTGTGAAAAGAAAACACAACAACGCAGGGATGTGATGAAATAGTATTGTCCTGCCTGTATACATTTTATATACATAG
Organism: Lanius collurio; assembly: GCA_020086605.1. NCBI lineage: Eukaryota > Metazoa > Chordata > Aves > Passeriformes > Laniidae > Lanius > Lanius collurio. The sequence goes on along the minus strand of JACBWW010000073.1, from coordinate 1,069,385 downwards.
AAGGTTTTGAAAATAGAAAGTGCCTGGACAACAGCAGTTGGTGAAATGTGGAAAATATGTTGCTGAGGTATGTGCCTTGCAGAGTGACTTACAAGGTTTATAGTACAAGCATCCCTGCGGGTTCATTTTCCCCCCTTTTTTCTCCACACTGCCAGTGTTCAATTCATTTACCTTAGGATTTCTGGTGCAGAGTAAAAGGCAGTTTTCTTTAACTGCTCTTTTCTGTCTGTTAGTTTTTCTTTCTTACTACCTTTACCCATTCTGTAGTTTTTCTGTGTATTATACCAGTTCTAAATTTTTTCCTTTCTTCAACCTGATGAATCCCAGAAAACTCCATCAAGGCCATTGTTGCTCAAAACATTTAACTCTGTGCCTCTGGCCACTGATGGGGTGTTTGTGTATTTTGTTGAAGAGATCCAACCCACCAGCAGAGAATTTGGAAGAAGCCAGACCTTATAACCAGCAGGTATTGTCATGAATCACAAGTTCTATTCCTCTGTGTCGTGTTCCTTCTCTTTCCAGCATAGCAACAGTTGTAGAAAGAGGATTTTGGTTTGTAGCCTGACTAATATCTTGTAATTTTTTTTCCTTTTTTTTTTTTTCTAGAAACAAACTTTTTAGCTCAGCTGCCCTGTGAAATGCTTACCTCACTGGCCTGTTGGCACTGACAGTGGCATCCTATTAACTGAGAGATGACCAGGTAGAGAACCTTTTATCTGCAGAATGAGACAGCAGCAGCAGTTCCCTGCCACCTGGCTTATTCAAGGACTGTTTTATTGTGTACTCTATTTTTACTCTGTTTTACACAGGAAGAAGAATAACACACCAGAGAGTTGAGTTCAGTGAGTTCCTAACATGGTTTCTATAGGTCCTTAAAAACATATAAAAGAGAGGTGAAGGGAGCTTCTTCTGGACATGTCATCTGGATGCATTTCAGTGAATGCCTGTGACCCTGTGCTCTCTCCTAGAGGAAACAATATCAGACTGGTACTTCCCAGTAATTCAAGAATATAAAAACTCCCTTTTCAATAGCTGCAAGAGAAATGTGGGCTACTCAAAAGGGAGAAAGGGTTAAGAGAGATGTCTCCTGATCATCTCCCTCCAACCTTCCTTGCCCTCAGATGTGCCAAATTGGTCCTATGTGCATCTTTGTCAAAAGCAGGATGAATCTTACTTTTATTGTCTTTTGTGTGTTGGTGGTGTAACCAGTGTTTGGGATCAGAAGGAAGAGGGTGACTTGGCAAAGTATTTTATTGTAAGTGTGCCTTGGGTTTCACACACGATGGTAAAAAATACTGGCTGATAGACACAGAGCTGTGACACAGAAAAGTTTCTGAGAAAGCCACCCATGGGAACCAGATGTTGTTCAAGGTCCTTCAGCTTGTACAGCCCCCAAACCCATGAACTCTGTGCCCTGGAGCAAGAGCCCCAGCCCAGTTCTGGCCACCACCCAGCTGTGGCCACTGGCCCTGAGGGCTGGGCTGTGCAAGTGTGAGTGAGGAGCTGCCCAGCACCTCAGCCTGCCCTGAGACACACACTTGGATCTGACCTTTCTTTGCTGCAACTTGGGTTCTTCTGGCAAGTAAGTGCTCTTTTATAACTGTTACCTCGTAATTTTATCTTTGGTAGAGGGGAGGAAGGGTTGCCAGAAGGTCCATCCTGGTTTGTGCTGGGGGAAAAAAGTGTGATGTATGTTGGACTGTGGAAAAGCCCAGGTGGTGTCTACTCCATTGCTGGCATTTGCAGTCCTTGCTGCAGGAACAGAGGCTCCTTGCTTTTCCTGTGCTGGAGCAGTGCTGTGCTCAGGGAAAACAAGGGCTCAGGCAGCAGGTCCAGAGCAGCATTTTGTTGCAAACTTGTTTTGTTAAAGTCAAGGTCTCCGTGCTTGATTAAACCCTTCACTCCCAGCAGCAGGCTGTGGAGAACTAAGTGTTTGCCAAGGGCTTTGACACAGGAAGCTTTGGAAGGCCCTTACTGTGTGGTGATGCTTTATGTTAAGCACAAATTGTTTGTGGTGATGACCCTGCATACCAAAAACTGATGAGCTTGAGCTGGGAGTTTTTCATCCCTCTCATACAATTGGGTGCTATGCAAGTGCAAAGCAAAAGAAAGGCTTAATCTCCAGGGATGGAAACATAAATAAAGGGGTTCTGAAAGGTGAAACAAGGGAAATTATTTACCTAAGGTTACAGGAGAGAGCTTCCAGCTTTCTTCATTTTCCCTCTTCTTTGTCTTATTCCCAGACTATGCTGCTTCCTCAGGAGTCAGCCTTGACAGGCATCTTTGGGGCTGTGTCCACGTATTACGCTGGTGAAAGGGTGGCTCTCCCCACTACTTAAGCTCTTAAAAAGAATATAAAAAGGTGGATATGTACTTAGGGTGAGTTTTGGGGTGTCAGGGAAGAGGGAAGATGGAGATCAGGGCCTGACTTCTCCACTTGCTGTGTAGTACAAGCTGCACCCTTTTAAATTGAGGGGCTGGAATGGTCTGTCCCAGATCAGGAAAAAAAAATCCCATCCCCAAAACGGAGCAAGCACTAACCTAATAAAGGCACCAGCTGGACGAAGGCAAAACCATCTCTTTGGGAAAAAAAAAAAAAACAACAAAAAACCCAACCTCCTTTCTTTAGAAAAATAATATATTTCATCCAAATAAGGTAAAAATATTTGAAATGGGGCAGAAGTGAGCACTAGGCAGCATCTGTTAGGCCCTTTTTGAAAAGGGGAAGATTATTAAACTCAATTGCAATTTATTTCTGTAAAGTGTCTTTCAGGCTAAAAATCTCCCCAAATGCTTTGCAAGGACTGTTCAGGGATAACTTACAGTATCAAGCCTCCCTAGAACAACACCCTGTTTTCGTACCAAGCCCTCCTTTTCTGCATCTGCTGAAGGAATTAATCCTTCAGGATTTTATTTTGTTTCTTCTATGTTTGTGCAAATAATGAGAGATGCTTTATGATGCTGCCTGCAAGAACAGCCTGAAGAGGAATAGGAGGGTGACACTGTATTTTTTCTGGTTTAGGTAAAATACTTGCTTTGCTTTAGGACTGTGTCTCCTGTGTGAGAAGATGAAGGCTGTGTAAGGCTGATTCAGAGGATCAAGAAGTACAACTGGCTTATTTGTTGCCTTTTTTTCTTTCTGTGCCTGTCAGTTTGCCAGGCTGCTTGCCTATGTCTCAGTCCCTTTGCTTGGCAATGCTGTTCTGTGCAGCATCCTGTGCAGTTGGTTTTTCACCTTCCATCATGTCTATCTCCTCATGCTCTTTCCTTTCTAACACTTCACAGACTGCTTCCAACTTTATACCTCTGCTTCTGTAGCTACTACTGAGGTTTTGTGTTTGTGCAGCTAGAGTAACACCTGTCTAAAATTAATTTCTTTAAGGGATTTAATTAAACTAGAGGAATTCTGTGGTGGGCATTCTTCCACCTCTGTAAGCAGATTTTCTTTACTTACGCAGTTTCAACTTTGTGCATGCACAAAGGACTGGGTGCTAAATGCTGCAGCTTTCCCGTGTAGATGAATTAGTCCTTGCTTTCTACCCCCTTACACTGTCAACAGCAGGTCCCATCTCTGCATGCCTGTTTGCCTGCTTACCTGCCTGCTTTTTTGCAGTAATATCAAACTTCCATGACAGCAGCAGCAGGTTATGGGAGCCTTGCTTCACAGGCTCTTCTGTTTGCCAGAACAAGCCTGGTGCAGCCTGGAATTGGAATATCCCACTACTGCATCTCTTCCTTGCCTCCCCAACTCTAAAAACAGCAGGCAGAACCTGCTAATCTGTGTAAAATAGTGGGAAAATGGGGAAGTGTGGTGGATGCCCCTGGCAGTGGGTGTCCTGCCTTGTGCTGTGTGGAGGGGATGTGGAGGGGGCTGCAGCTGTGCCAGCCCTGGGGGAGCCCTCTGCACAGAGTTTGTGTAAGTGGCCTGGGCACAGCAGGGAGATTCGGTGCCTCCAGCCACAGGCCAGAGCTGGGCCCCTTCTCTCTTGTGGGCACAACTGGCTCTTCCCAAGATGTGGCTTGCAGGGATGGTGCCTGGCCACTGAATGAAAGGCAATTGCTTCCCTCCGAGGGCTGTCTGACTGGCTCTGGCCACAGACCAAGTGTCTCAGTTGTGCCCAATCCAGTGTGTCAAATGCAGAGCTTTGGCATTTAGGCAGAGCTTGGCTGTGTCCTGGGATCCTGGGGAGGGTCCGTGGGGCTGCTGGCAACAGAGGGGGCTCAGGGCAGGGACTGCTGGTCTCACACTGCCCTGTGGGAGGGGAGGGAAGGGGGCAGGGAACGGCTCTGTCTGCCTGTCAGATAAATCTTCAGCTGTTTACTTAAATCCTCAGTGTTTCTTCATTTGTTTGTTTAAGAGTTTTCCTGCCAAAAAAGAGCAAAAGGAAAAAGGGAAGCTGCCTCTGCTGGCCATCCTTCCTCAGCTAAGATGGGCCTGGAGCACTTCACAGGCAAGAGCAGGACTGGGGCCAGGACACCCTGCCTTGCTCTGGGAAGATGAAAGGATGGACCATGTTCCCATCTTCTGAGCAATGCCTGACCCTTGTGAGGGAAGATGTGTCTGAGGGACTCCAGTGAGCCCACTTGTTGCCCTAGGGCTGGCATGAAGAACTTGTCATCCCTTCCAGCACCTCCTGTACCTACAAATGCTCAGTGCCTTTTTTTCCCTCTCAGCCCTCACCCATTTGGTAGGAATTGTTGCCTCCAGGGTTGAGTTTTTTCAGCTTTCAGATACTGGTGGAATCTGTTCAAGACAGCAGAGACCCAAAAGGCGAGGGCTGGAGCCTGAGTGTTGGATTTCCATGTGACAGTGTCTGCCACAGAGGACTCAAAAGCACCTCCCCCATCTTTATAGATACCCATAGAATATATTAGATGTAGTAAATATCACACAAGCAGTTCCTTCCTTCATGTTAGCGTGTGCTTTCACCAAAGCTGGCCTCTTGCCTTGTCCCAGTATTCAACAAACCTGTGTGTTTTGCTGTAGCTGTGCATGTCTGGTGTACAGACACATTCACACATGCTCTCCTCTTTCCAAGTTTGGTTATACTAAGCAAAGTTCTGCCTTAATTTTTAAAGAAAGACAGAAATTACTTACTAAGGTACATGAAATTCCATAGACATTCCCAACAACCTGCATGCTTTTTTTGTTCAGAATAGGTACAAGCTGCTCACTGACATTCAGAGAAGTCTTTAAAGTTCATATTCCTCTTGAAGATGATGTGAGGTTTTATTGTCATGTTTGAAAGCTTTAGTCTTCTCTGCAAACCATGTGCAAATCGGGGGAAGAGAGAAATTTGGTTATAGCTCCTCTCCCCTTTCCCCAGAGCTGCTTCTTTAAAAAGACTTCCCATGGCCTTCAGAACAAGCACCTGCAGGTTTGTAAATGCTGAACTCCACTGCAACTCAAGCAACTGAGGCAGTCTGTGTGTAGTGTGCAGCAGGACTGTTGGTTCAGAACCTTTCTTCTTGGAAAGGGCTTGTGCAGAACTGTGAAAGAAGTTTTAGAGGTCAAGAAAAGGTCTTAGCTTTAAACATGTGGTCCTCACCCTCTTGTTCACTTCTGTGTCATAATTCTTCTCTCTTGCTTTGTGTTATTATACCCAGTGAAAATACTTCCATGAAGTTTTTGAAGACATTTATTATCTATTAGTCAGTTGTTACCTGTTAGTGGCTGGTTTTTCTCTTAGGTGCCCTACCTGAGCAACATGGACAGGACTAACAGCTGGCTTAGTCAATTTTTTATCCATTGTTTAACAGACCTGTTTCCCTGGCAAGTCTCTGGGTCTTTCTGAATGTCCTGATACCCCAGGCTGGTCCCTGCAAACTGTAAGTTATGCCCAGTACGTGTTGTGCGTCATAACAGCTGCTTTTCCTCAGTACCAGCAAGCACCAGAATTCTGAACTTCCTTCTGTCAGGGTGTAGGATGTATTATGCTACTGGAGTAAATATCCACATGCTTTACTCATTCTGTACTCAGCTGAGCAAGCCATGATGAGGATTTTCTGAGGGCATCTGCAGCTCTGCATCCCAACAGTGCAGCTCAGGGGTGACAACTGGCTGCTCTGAATTCTGGGCCTCCCAACCCTGCAAGATGGTGCTTGAGTGAAGGGAGTTGGGGTTGGAGCTGGTAAGAGCTTACAGGAAAGATTCCTGCTAATTAAATGAATGCCTACTGCAGTGCAAGAACTGTTCCTCAGAGGTCTGGGACACAAGGAGAGATGTGACCCAAAGTATTATTTTCCTAGGAATGCCCTTGCTGGACTGTGAGAAGCTCTGGGATGAACAGTGATGATTGTCTTTCTAAGCCACTGGTGGCAGTTACCTGTGCTCAGCTTTCTGAGCTGCTGTCATGGCCAACACTGGTAATCTGCTCTCATTATTTCTGTCCTTGTTGGCCCTTCTGGCTCCAGTAAGGATAGGTCTCCATGTGCTCAGGCAGGACCAGGCATGTTTGGTTAATGACACCTAAAAACCAGGATGATTGAAGGCAGCAGCAGAACCATCTGGTCTCCCATTCTGTGTCTTGGAATACCTTGGCTGCTGCTTGTTTATGTTTGAGGTGACTGAATTTTTGCTGCCTCTGTCAGTTAAAATTCTTGAATTGTTTGGAGAGGAGAAGGCAGCATTCCTCTGTTTTGAGTTTTGTGTTTGGTCTGGTGCCAAGGGATCTTCCCGTTGTGGGTGCCTGTTGGCAGTGCTGCAGGAGACTTGGTACTGAGCTGAAAAGGGGATATCCAGTGTCTTGTGAAACATGCAGTGTGGTTTTGTGGGTTGTATGTAACTTCTGGGAGTCCTGCACTCACATAAAAGGTTATTACAGGGATACACTTGAGGTATCAAAGTACAATAGCAGCAGCAGCAACTGCCCAGTTTTTGTCTTGACATTGGAACAAGCAACCTTGCCTGGTGTCTGCTGCTTCCCAGGGCTCACCAAGTGCAGGGGTGGTGGGTGCAGAGATGTGGGTGCAGATGCTCTGGGTGCAGGGCTGTGGATGCAAGACTGCACTGTCACCACCTGCAAGGGCTTGGAGTGAATGCAGTAGTGAGACTTTGATTTGTTCAACTTGCAGCTTCTCCCACAACTTAGTAATTTTATGAAGTCCAGTCAGAGTTCCACTGAAAAAAGGTGAGTTCTGGCAAAAGCTTTCAAGCAATGAATTATGTTGTTTATGTCCCCTGTCCTCACCTGGAAACCTGGCCATTTAAATATTCCGTATGCTGTGGGCAAGAGCTCCAGAGAGAACAAACCTCTGGGCTTCAAGGTTGGATTAGGAGCATGTTCACATAATGACATCTGAAAACAGGATGGCTGGAACCTGCAGGAGAACAAGGGGGCTTTGAAAGACAGGAGTCCAATCCTTTCTGCTAATATGGAGGCAGCTGTGGCCAATGCATCAGGCTTGGCAGGGGCTGCTTTGCTGCTCCTGGGTTCTCTGATAATGGCAGAGAGGCACAAAGGCCCAGCTGCTTCCATGTGGTTGGGGAAGAGCCACATGGGAAGGGTGTTCTCTGGGTAAAACAAGAACTTTGGACATTTCTTGGCCCTGCATGCCCAACAGTGCTTGAGCAGGACATGCAGTGCTCCATGACAGCACAGTGCTGTGTGGGAATGGGTGCACAGACATGCAAATCCCTGCTGCTGCTGCTGAAGAACTTTCAGGGTGCTGCAGCCCAGCCACGAGGGCAGCTGGATCTGTGCTGTCTGTGGGCAGCACTGTGGCCTCACTGACAACAGGACAACTTTGGGCAGGGCGGAGGACATGAGGGTCCCCCAGAGGCAGCTCTTGTGCACAGTAATGTCTGGGGACACCAGGACTGGGGATGGGTGACCTGTCACAGAGGGTGAGTACTCAGGGATGGGTTGGTACTGGCAGACACAGCGAGGGCAATCGCTTTAGAGCACATGAACTGCTGTGAACGTGCACTTGTTCCTTCTTTTTTCCCCCAAAGTAACTTGTTTACAAAAAATGGCATCTACTGCCTGTCCCACTCTGCAGGAATGCTGGTGATGAGAGCCTGTGCCAGACCCACCTCCAGTGTGCAAGTGCCCAGGTCTGAGTCCTGGGTAGGAGACACTGAGGATCGGCTGTACTGACTACCAGGTTTTTTAGCTCATGCCCTCACGATGTCATTAAAGGGCCCTGATGACAACTCAGGTAAAACCTCATGGTTGCTGGGAACCCCTAACATCAGAGTCCATGCAAAGAGAATTCCATTCCTACTCCACTTCCCACAGGGAAACCGGTGCTGCAACAGTGATGGTTCAATGGGTGCTGGGGCTGTGCCCGGGTTTTCAAACACCCCACCTGCTCCAAACTCTTACAAACATAAACCACCTCCTCAAGCAAGAAGACAACTTGATCACTTAAAACTTTGGGGTTTTTTTTCCAGTTTTTATTGAGTGAAAATGTCAAACCTTGCATCAGTCATGCAAAAAAAAAAAAAATCAAATAAATAAAACACATATATTAAATTTCTAATAGCACTAAATTCAAGTGGAAAAATATTCAGTTCTTAATAACGCAGGTGCTGAAGAGACCAGATTCAAGTAAATCAGAGCACACCATCCTGTTTAGGGTGTTTTTTTTCACTTTCTGCATTTTTGTCTCAAAACCTATATATATATCTATATATCTATATATATGTATATACATATAGATATATACACACTCACATATATATGTGCATACATATTATTTTTATATTTAGATATATAATTTTATATTTTTATAATGTATTTATAAGAGCATTGGTGGTTCAAGCATTTATTTCCCCCCCTTCCCCATGGAAAGAAAAAAAACAACAACAAAACAAAATAAAATTACACATTTAAAATTCAAAATGAGCTAGCAATGGCTTATAGTCCTAGTGTGCAATATGGATATTACAAAAGGCTAGAATCCTCCCTCATTGTCTTTTTTTTTTTCATTTTTTTGTTTTAAAGTTGATTTTTTTTTTGCTACATTGGAAAAAGTTTTTGAAATTTTTTTTTTCTTTACAAAATTCCTTCCACACAGACTTTAATCCAGTTGAGTTTGTGGCTAGAATGAACAATCTAGTCAATAGTTTTTATTTCATTTTTTTGCTCTTCAGCAGTCAATGGTAGCAGAATCAGGAGGGTCCCTCTCAAGGTTTATTTTGTTTGGTTTTTATCTTGTTTTGGACAAAATAGTTCCATTTCCTCTCTCCTCTTTCCCCTCCTTATAGAGCCAGTTGAATCTCCCCCACTCTCTCGGGTCATTCTTTAGATAGTCCCATTGCTATGAGAGCTTGGAATGACAAACCACCTGCTCTGATGGGGTCGTTGGGCTGTTGAGGCCCTTGTTCAGAAAAGCACTTAAGCTCGGGCTTAAACTTGGGCCCACTCAGTCATCTGCTTAAGGGTTTTGCTGAATTAAAGCCTGAACATGGCAGAATAAAAAGTCGGGTTCAACTTTCTTTTGTTGTTGTTGCTGTGAACAGAGACAGTGTTAAGAGATACAGAAACAGGACTGGGAGAAGGACGGGGTCAGGCTGGCCGGGTGGCCACTGTCCTGCAAGGGCACCTGACCCTCTGTGGGGGTCAGGCCCTGCTCAGGGGTCACCTTTAGCAGTAGCCTGTTGGGAAAGAACTTTCATTCCCTGCACCGGCTCCTAGAGAAGAGGTGATAGAAGTTCGGGAGAAGGGCTGAGATGTTCGGGAGAAGTAGGGTGCCTTGGGGGAGAAAATGGTGTGCATAGATAAACATGGGCCCTTCTGGCACACTCAGCCACACAGGACGTGTGACACAGGGCCCCATCCAGGCGGATCCTGGTGCAGGTGCACCAGCTACTCCTGCCTCTGGCTGCTCCTGGGATGGTGCATCCTGTCCAGCACTGGCAGAGACACTGGACATCTCTGACCCCCTTCCTCCACACACTTCTGCTTTCCCCACTGTTGTGCAGTGACTCAGTCAGTGGAGTACAGTGAGATATGACAGGGGAGAGGTAAAACACTGTGTCCCAGTGCAGGGCCCCAGCTCCCAAGAGCAGGGACATGACCTGTCTATCCTGCGGGGACATGAGTGGCCCAAGGAAGCCCTCTGGTCGCCCCTGGCACCAGCTCCATGTGCCCGGGCAGGACATGCTCCCAGGAGGGCTTGGTCCTGCTCCCACAGTCACTGACAGAGATCCTGTTGATTTTGGCGGTACAAAATAATCACATCTGCTTTGCAAGACGTGGTTTGTGTTAATCTAAGGATTCCTCCTGGAGCCCATCACCATACTATCTAAGTAGCTGAACATGGGAAAATGTACAAGTACAGAACCTGCAGCAAATGCTAGTAAAGTAAAATCTTTTTGCCCCATCCCATTTTGAGAAATTCCAGGGCATCATTCCATCACTCTGCCCCAGGAACGTGAGCTTCATTCTATTCAAGAATGGGGTTGTGCTAGGAAATACACAGCTGAGGGCAGGGGATATACCAAACAAAACAGAAACAAACAAACAAAAAAACCCCCTATAAAAATAAAAGCCACACAAATAGCTGATAGAGGAAAAGAACTCCAAAGAATTAAATAAACTACAAACTAGTAATAATATTTCATTTGTTTTCATTTGTTTCATCTCTACAAAATTCAAGTTAGAATTCGGAATCGTGCAGGTCCGGTCAGTGCTGGGAGTGTGAAGTCAGCCTCAAACCACAGCATTAAGGCTTCCCCCTCCCCTGCCACCCCTACAAACATACACTACATTGAAAGAGAGAAAAAAAAAAAAAAAAAGAAAAAAAAAAAAAAAAGAGAAAAAAAAAAGGAGAAAAAAAATTGCACACAATTAACCATATGTAAGGGCTATCCAGAAGACAGGTGACACCTCCCCCTCCACTCCCTGGCATTGGTGGTTTCTCTTTTGTTCTATATATAGTAATAACCTTTACAGGAAAAATACTGTACAACTTTTTTTTTTCCTTTCCTTTTGAAACACTAGCTGAACATTCAGTCCCCACATTTACACAGCTGAGCTGCTTGTTTATAAATCAGACCTGATCTGCACCAGTTCCTTAGGGAAATAACTAAAAAAAAAAAAAAAATGAAGCAACCTAAACTTCTTGAGGCCTTTATCTGTTTGGGGTGAAAATAAATCCTAGGGAACCCTTAGAGCTGAAGTGCTCAGGGAGCTGAGGAGGGGAGAGGGTGCCTGCATGGTATTGGAAAAAAAGATTTTTCTTTCGTTAAAAAAGGACAAAGCTCAGACTAATCTGGTATACTTAAAACTGGCACCAAAATAACTATCAGAATTAATTCAAACTGGTCCTTCTGGTGCCCTAGTGTGTGTAGACAAGCCCTTTCAGGCTCAGGCAAGGATTTGGGGTCAAACAGCTACTGTCTTACCTGCCAGAGTCCAGGACAGTGTCCTGTAGTGTGTGCTCCCAGACCAGGCCAGGAAAAGATAGCAGGGAAGAGCTTGGAACCAGGGGGCAGCCCAAGCTGCTGGAGATGGCAGGTCTCAACACAGTGTGGTTGCATTTGCTTCTGCAGTGCCCAAGCCCTCAGCCCTACTTGTCAAAATATGTCAGAATGGCCTAGACCTGCAGCAATTCTTAGGTGGCACCTCCACAGCGCTGGGGTCTCTGGGCTGTGGGGGTGCAGCTGGATCTGTAACTGCAAAGCCCAGGACTAGGCAGGAGGTCCAGGGGTGCTGCAGAACAGGGGTGTCCCTCTCTCCACCCCAGAGCTGAGCAGGACACCCCACCATGGGCTCAGAGCGTGTCCTGCCTTCTCCTCCCTGGGCAGTGGTGCCAGAATCACCTGAGATCTGTGTCCATCCATGCAGTCACAGACTGGCACGTCTGCAGTGCAGGGCAGACCAGGGCCTGGGGACTGGGACCTGTCCTGGTCTGACTGCCTGGAGCAGAGCAGGGCATGTTCTCAAGGCTGCTTTAGTGACCAGGATGCTCCTGTCCGAGCTTGGTGCTCCCTGTGCTGCACCATGGGGCAGGGGGCAGCTCACAGCCTCCTGAGATGGGGATACTGAAGCACCACAAAAACGCCTCACCCTCAGCAGAGAGGAAGCACAAAGGGATTGGGATGAGATGGAACTGGATGGCAGAGTAACCCCAGTCCTCCAGTGTGACAGACCCTTTAAACTGCCTGCTGTGTTCTTCCCAGGTTACTTCAACTAAATCCCTTCAGCAGGGATGAGGAGAGGTGTCCTACAAAGAAAGTGTAGACTGAGAAAGTTTTATAATATAAATAGCATTCAAAATTATTATCATTAAGAGCAAAAAGGATCTGGAAGAACAGAGGAGTGTCCCATTCCCTCCCCTGCTCATTCATTAATGCATCCTCATTTATGTGACAATAAATACCCACTCCCACCCTGGCTGTCTGATGCCATTCATTTAATGCTGGAGAAAGAAGGGGGAAGGGTGGAGAGAGAGAGCACACTCCTCACCCCCTCCTTCCCACTGTCAAAAGCTGAGCTACTTGTCTTTGTGACACCAATTCCTTTAATTTTATATATATGTGTGTGTGTACATTATATAGAGACACACACACAAATATATATTTCTATAATTCATTACCTCTTGTTCCCACCCACCCCCCTCCAAGAAGTGGAGATTATTATTATTATCGTACAACTGAAAACATGGAAAAATAAAACCCAGAAAGAAAATTGGGGGGATAGAGCCCCACCCATAACAAAGGGTCCCCAGATGGGCACAGGCCCCACGCACCATGCAGGGAGCAAGGAAAAGCAGCAGGTATCCTCAGGGTTCATGTCCGTATAAAGGGTATTTTTTGCTGCCTCCTGCCCCCTTGTTCTGGGTTCTGTAGAATGGAGTGATGCAGCACCAGTCCTGCTGCGAGCCGATCTCTTACGGGGCCTGGTGAAGAGCAGGGGTTTCCTTCCTTCCTCTCTCTCATGTGTGGCACCGAGTTTGTTTTTCATTTGCCATCCCCATCTTTGTTCTCACCTCATGTGGGGTCCTGTTAGTAATTCTGTGTAAGAGAAAAACCAAACCACTGCCATTGTTGTCTCTAAGATTAAGGAGAAGCAGCTGGAGCAACGGTGGAGGCTGAGGCAGCAGCTGGAGGTGGAGCAGGAGCAGGAGCAGGAGTTGGGGCTGGAGTGAGGGCTGGCTCGCCCTGTGGCCTGGAAGCATCGCCATGGTCTGTGGAAGAAGTACCCTCCTCTGGTTCTCCATCTTCTTTAGTGGCCAGGCCTTCAGGGTCTGGCAGCGATTCTTCAGAGTCTGTGTTCAGGTCTTCCTCCTCCTCATCCTCCTCATCGTCATCATCATCCTCCTCCTCTTCGTCATCCTCCTCTTCTTCATTCATCTCCTCCTCATCATCCTCTTCATCCTCTTGGGAAGAGTCATCCTCATCCTCCACATCACCAGAGCCAGATGCCCCAGCACTCCTCTCCTGTGGCATGGCTCCGGCTCTGCTTGGGGACGGGCCCTCGGTGACTTCTGCCTGCTTCTTGCTGAGGTCCAGTGAGTCATTCAGGCCCACGCCAGCTGCATTCTGCAGGAAGAAGAGGGAGCTGTTGTTGTCAGTGCTGAGGTTGAGGGAACTGTCCAGGTTGATGGAAGAGTTCTGGATATCATACTCAAGAGTGGAGTGGGCGAGGCCCTCAGGGCCGGGAGAGATGGCAGGCAGCTCCCCTCGCTCCTGCTTCTCATGTTTGCGCTTGTGCGAGTCCATCTGTGACATCCCCACCACTGTGTGTTTGCAGCCAGGGTAGGTGCAGTGGAAATGGGAGCATTTGAGTTTGTACTTGCAGTCAGGCACCTCGCAGTCCACGCTCGAGCTGAACTGGCAGAAGCCGGCGGCGCTGATGACGTCCTGCTTGCCGTGGTGCTTGCGGTGGGCTGTCACCTTGGTGCTGTCAGTGCAGCGGAAGCCGCAGCGCAGACAGTGGAAGTGTGTGCTATTGCCAGAGAACTGACAGTCTGGGAAGTTACAACTCAGTGAAGACTTGAAGCGTTTGAAATCATCCAATACTAGGTTGTCCACACGGTCGTGGTGCTGGGCATGCTTATACATGTGGGTACGGCCACAGAACTTGTAGCCACAGTTCTCCCGTGTGCAGTGGTAGTGGGTAACCTTGAGAGAGAACTGGCAGCTGGAGTCCTTGCAGTCCTCGTAGAGGTCATAGCGCCGAAATCCCTCCAGCATCATCCCTTCATCCAGCATCTTGCGTGAGGACGCAGTCTTGCGGCGCTTGCCAAATGGGGACATGTCCTCAATAATCCAGAAACGCTTTTTGGCCCCCGAGGCAGTTGGCATAGTGATGGTGTTCCCTGAGGAGAGAAACGCACAGCGGTGTTGCTGACAGCCAGGTCTCTCCATCTCCCAGCCAACCTGGCAAGCTCTGTATTTGCCAAGACACAATGCAGCAACTGTTCCCACCCCGCAGCTCATCCCTTGAGCTCTAAGTGAGCCTGAACTCCAGGATCATGGGTTAGCTGATGCCTGCTGGACATCGCTTCCTCAATTTTCAGCATATCCTGCCTTGTCTCTGATTGCTGCTCTGGCAAACCTGATCTTGTCCAAATGTTAACTGCTGCTTCTCTGGTTTGCTACTTTCACAGTTTCTCTTGCTGCTTAACTACTCTCTAGTCCTGTTTTCCTCCAATCAGACTTTGACAGGGAGGAGCTGGCTTGTTCCAGTCCAGGGTCTGAGGTGTGTTACTGTAGTTCCCTAGGGTGGTAAAAAGAGTTGCAGTGTGCTAAAAGCTTGTGCGTGTGCACTGTTTTCCCCTATCCAGACTCTTGTAAATACAGTACAATTGCCAAGGACAGGCAGGAAGTGAAGGAAGATCCCATGCGTGATTAAAACTGCAAGGTGGGGGGGTGGAGGTGGAATTTATAGAAACAGGATGGACTTTGGCCAGGAGACTGCAACATCCCTCACTGTAATGAGCCTACATATTACAATGAGTGCACTTAGAAAGACAGATGGACAGATGTTCAATGGGGCTAATTCTCATCATCACTAGCCAGTGGACTCAGAGAAAATACCAGTTCTGCAGCATTCCCTTGGGTCTCAAAAATTACACGATGCCCCTAGAATAAATAAAGATCCCTCATCTATCTTCCACTTTGATTCACAGGGCCAGCACAACTGGCTAGTGCTCATGTCCCCTAGGATCACACTGACATCAAGGATTCGACCTCAATGTATCTATTAACTTTTTTTCTTCTTTGCTTGCCGTTTCCAGAATCAACCCACAATCTCCAGTATCAACATGCAGCACAGACAGGGTTGGCGGCAAGAATTTCTCATCAGATGCAGAACTGTGAGTGTAATTAGGAATTAGAGCTTGCAACTAACACATACTTTTTTTTTTTTTTTTGCCTCTCTTCCTGCTGAAACTGCCATCTTCTTAAAAGAGGCACGATTTGTGACACACAGTGCCTGGGGCCTGAGAACCCAGAGCAGTTTGCATCCTTGTCTGGGAGACTGAAGGGACAGTCACCTTTTGGTGTAGAATTACCTCCTTTCTGGTGGGTGCACAGGTATTACAGGTGATGACCCTTCAGTGACAGCCCTTCAAGAGAAGGTGGTGACCACTGAAGGAAACCTCCCACACAAGCCAATGGAAGTGGTGGCAGGAACCTCCTCTCCCACATGGCTGGGCTGTAGAGTTTGTGGGATAAGCAAAGAACGAAAGGTTTTTCTACACCATTTGTTAATGGCTCTGGTGCTCAGACTGTGAATCAGGACACCAGCTTAGGTCATCCATGGTAAGACCATCTGAGTGACATGGAGCTGGTGGAAACTGCACGCTAAGGCTGATTTAACCAGCTACCAGTAAAAGAATAACCTTCTGTCACTGGAGATTTGAAATTGGCAGGGTTTTAAATACAGAATCTGTGACCAATTTACTCTCTGCTCCCCCCTAAACATCTGGTATTGTAAAATCCAGTTCTCCACTCCCAGCCAACTCATGTAAGTGCAGTGGTGCCTGCACAAGTCACTGCTGTCCAGATTAACTCCTTTTAAAAAAATTACAGCCAAACCATCAACTCCCTTAGCATTAATTAATTAATGCTCATATTGTCTGTCTTTGGACAGAAATATGGAATAACCCATTTTAGAGGAAGGACTCTGGATGGGAAATAAGTAGAATTTAAATATCACCTGTTTAAAACTGTATCTAACAGGGTTTTAAAATAGTTGAAACAGACGGGCTTAAAACTTTAGTTAAAAACCAGTTCTGTGTTCTCATACAGGCAAAGTTTTGGAGTGAGGCATAATAAAGGGAGATGACACCTTGGTGCACTCTCCTTCTTTGCCAACGTTCAGTCCCTGCACCCCATGGAAGATTACAAGCCTCAGGGATGTGATCTCCACCAAATCTTAATGGTAAGTGTTCTCCATAAGCTTACTTCTTTAACCACTAATAATGTGAGCATTCACCAAACTATACCAAAGTAAAAACAAAAGACACTTAAAAATATTTGATTAGAGGAAGCACAGCACAAGGTTAAGATATTTCAGGCTGCATGCAATTCAGTTAAAAAAGAAGCAAAGATTGTGTTTCTTGTGAATTTTGTTAACTGGCACACAGACCTCTGGACAAGGAAAGGATCCTTCTCCTGCCAAGTCCCTTGAGAAAAACCTATGAACTGGAGCTGGAAACCCGTGAAGTTGGCTCTCCAGCCATACTCCATACCATTGACCTTGGATTTGTGTATTACTACAACTGGCAGGAAGAATGACTGGGACATTTGTAGGCTGCCAGAAGCCTCATAAGCGTGAACTCTAAGAACAAAAATGTCTTTAATTAACTAGAAAAGAGCTAGGAGTTGGGAAAAGAAGCCAAAACTGAGACACACCCTAAAAACCATTCCCAGATGGAATGAGAATCCCCAGCCTGAGACATCTCTGATCTTAGTTACACATGGGAATCATGGCAGCTTAAAACTGAAATCTATCTGTATTTTCTGCAGCTATTAGAGCAGATATAAATAGCGAGTGTGAGAAACAGCTCGACCTGTCTGATGATGTCAGCACGTGACACTGCCTGTACTTCATTCCTCATCCTGGGAAGGCACCCCTGAACTTTGAGGCTTCAAATGAAGTTTGCAAGATCAATTGAAACACAGGACCTGGGTACTTCATCAGACATTCACCTGCTGAGATCTGTGCAGCACACTTTGGCAGGCACTGGCTTGGGTGGCCTGGAAGATCTAACCAAGAAGTCCAAGTCCCATTAATGCCACATGAGCAACAGTTTGCTCTGTGGCCACTCTGACATTATCGAGACACTGAAAATGCATCTTAACTGTGGATTTTGTTAGGTTTTTCTCATAGTTAGGAACTGGTGGCAATTGCTCTCAGATATCCATCCAAATGTCTGTAAATGATTTGCTGTGGTTTGGTTCCCCTCAGCTGTGGTTACTGTGTCAGCAGGGAAAAGGAGCAGGCATGGATGGGCCCTTGGAAAACATTAGATAAGGCACAGAGTGATCTTTGCTGCTCTATCAACCCAAAAGTTCAGAGAGAAAAAAAACCGTGGGCAGGGTGAGTGGGGATGGAGCTGGGCACAGGACATGGAGAGAAAGCAAAGAAGTGTTACCTGCTGCATCCTGCACTAAGGGAACGTCACTTTTTACTGGAGTTGGAGTGGCAATGATGGGCGAAAACCCAGCGCTGCTGGCGGCAGGCATGACAATGCCTCTGCTGGCTCCCAGAGTGGCACTGAGCAAGGAGTATGAGAGACAAGATGGAGAGAAGAGATAGGGGAGGGTGGGAAGGGGAGACCTAAGCAGGGCTTGTGAGAAAGATGGAGGCAGAGATGATGGTGGAGGTTGTGGTGCAGTGTGGGTTGCATCATCGGCAGCAGCAGTAGCAGTAGAAGGAACCAGGCAGCCTGGAGAATGTGGAGAGAAAAAAAAAGCAGAAAAAAAAAAGAAAAAAAAAAAAGAAAACACAACAAAACAAAACAAAAACCAAAAAACAACAAAACAAGAAACAAAAGAACTGAAATGAGAATCCAAGAGCAGAAGCAATATGATGAAAATGGAAAATACATTCACAAATGTATGAAACAGAACTGCAATAGAGAAGAAACAGAAGGTGAGGATTGACAGCACTAGGAAGAGGAGAGTTGTCTCTGCAGGAGGTAAGGTGGCTTTATGGTATGGGGGAAGAGACACAGGCTTTCAGGCAGGAATTCCAGATTCATTTGGTCTTTTGGTCCTTGTTCAGGGCTCCCATCTGCTTCAATTAACAGCAGTAAGGGTGGAGCTGCTCCCTACCTGGAGAGCAGGGGGGGCATTTCCTAGCACTTGGGCCACTACTGACACAGGAGAGAGTGCCTGGAACCACCTCCCCACCAGAACCTTCTGCAGGTGCCACGACGCTGTGGCCATACCATGACCCAGCAGTGCTCCTACAGTGCATGACTGCTGTGATGGCCTTTATCTGGGGTGGGAAAGAAAACTAGGAAAATGTGTATGGAATTAAAGCAAACTGAGGCAGCCTATGCAGAATATCCCACTTAACCCTGGGAAGGACAGCTGAGAGATCACTGGTCATCACTGGGCAGAGTTCCTACCAGGTATCTGACTCCTGACAAGCTGACTGTGCAATGCAGGGCAGGGAGAGATGGCTCTGCCTTACCCTGGCAAACAGGGCAGAAACTTACTTCCCTGAAGAGGGGGTGAACGTGGTCTCCTCTGTGCAACTGCACAAAGTGGAACAAGAGTTTTTGGGTGAGGAAGGGAGCTCAGTGAGCTGCTTTTAGATGTTGTTTTCTGAAGATGTGATAGGTTTTATCCCCTATGTATGTCATATCTGCTGCTATACTTCACCAGTACAGGAAAGTGTCTGACTTCAGATGCTGCTTGAGGAAATACAAAAAGGTACCAGAGGAAATGCCAAGTACAGAAGCCCACAGTTCTTTTTTTCTATTTTTTTTTTCTTAATCAGCTATTAAAATAGACCAAACTCCAAGACCCAGGATAAAAACCTCTCTTCACAGGAGGAAAAAGATATGCTGCTAGTTCCTGGATGCTTGAGGTGTATATTTTGATGGACCTCTCCTCTCAGGTGCTGGAGAGAGCTGCGTTAGTGTGAGGCACTACTGAAGTTGGCACAGGGTGTATTTTAAGGTGCTACTGTCCCTTGGCCTCTTTTTATGAGTTTATCTCCCAGGAGAGTAGGCAACTGATGATCCATTTCACACACCCCCTTCTCCCTTACCTGCTGATGTACTTTCATTGCCCACTGGAGTGCTGGAGCAGCTGCGGTCCATATTGGAAGATTCAGAGGAGATACCCCCAGGGCTACAGCCAGTGTAATCCATGTACTCTTCTGTTTCAGTGTCCATCATGCTTGGGGGCCCCTGAAAGGAAGCTGGGGTTCCTGATGAGGCTGGGCTGGGTGCCATGCTGCCAACCTGGGGGAGATTTTCATTTCTTGGAGTGTGGCCAATAACCTGCAGCAGGAAAACAAGACAGGGACTTTTACACCAAAAGCAAGATACCAGGATCGAAACCATCTGTCTGCACATTTATCTCCCTCCACCACAGTCCATGAGAGAGAGAGAGCTGGCACATGCTTGTGAGTGGAACCCATGGCACTGGGGCCAGGAGCGTGAATCCCCCTGCACTAGGAGCTCAGAGCATTAAACCTGGCACATCATCCTGGTATGTGAATTGTGCTGCACTCGGGAGCTGGGAGTGTTGATCTTGTCACCAGCATCCTGGTGTGTGGATTCTGATGGTTCACAAAGAGGAGGTGTTAATGTTGGCACTGCCCCCTCACTGTGTGGGTCCTGCTGCAGTCAGAGGCTGGAAACATGCCTGAGTTGTGTTGGTACTGAGACCCTGCAGGGCAAACACGGACTGACAGCAGGGCCACACGTGTGTGTGCTGGTCACATGCAGCTGGCAGTGGCCTGGACGGGTCCATGGGTATGTCAGACACACCATGAACTGCCTACAGGCATGGGAGAAACCAGGGGATGTATTTCAATTCAAAAGGCAGTGGGAGTCCAGTGATCTCGTCAGCTTTGCCACATGCTGTGAGCTGTGGTTTCACCCTCAGTTTGCTGCACTGCTCCGTGGGCTGAGCACAGCAGTAGATTAGGACAAGTGCTGCATGCTCCCAGGACTGCTCAGGCCACTTCTATTTGTTATTGCTAAATGGCACAGGATTGCCAGTGAAAGAAGATGGAGGTCAAACATAGCATTTTCTGCCCAGTGTGCACTAGAATTCTTAGGGTTAGACTCAGCATATGACAAGGAGTAGTGAAGGCAAATTTATTTGTTAAATCTTCCTAGGTTTGATTCTTGTACCTAAACTTTATTTTAAAAGACCAAAAACTGCCCCAACAGCAACACCAGTTCCTTGGCATCTGTGAACTCATTCGTTACATCCAACAGCACTAGACTTGAACAGTTCACTTATTGACTGTAGTTAATAACTAACAGGGACCTCTCATTCCCATGTTGTGGAATGGAAGAGGGTTCTCATCTTGCTTCCCCAGATGGTCCCTTTTGTTTTCCACAAACCAGATGATGTTCTTAGGGTCAGATCAGCCACAGGCATTTAAATAAAGACAACTTGTTTCATCTATCCAGTCAATGGAAGCTAAAACAACTAAAGAATAAGAACGAGTGATAGGTGGCAGGGATGCTGTCCTTTGGAGCAGCAGCTCAGTGCTGCAGCTGGAACTCTTCCACTGCTTCAGGAAACAGACAAACCTAATCTGCCAGTTGTTCTCCATGTTAGTAAAACAGAAACTGCATCACTCTGCTACTTCCTGGGAGAGGACAGGGAATGCCCCAACTAAATCCACATCAATAAGGGAAGAGAAATTTCAAGACTGGTATTTCTACCATCCTAGGTGAAAGGAGCAAATAATTATTTATATGCAACAGAAAATGTTTGTTTTAACCAGCATGTTCAATTCTTCCACATCCTAAGCACGTTAATTTTATTAAGCCAGTTGTATATATTAAAAGAGCTGGTAGAGAGTGCAAGTTGTAAATATGAGTATTTCAGTGTTACCCTTCTCAATTTTTTTCCACAGAATTTACAAGGAAAAGCTGTTTGCACTAAGTAATGCTTTACAATCTATGCTTCATCATCTTTATTCATCTTGTGTAAGTTCAGCCAGGTAAAGCTACCTTGGGTGTACTCCCACCTCCCAGTAGCATCATCCCTTAGAGTCTGTGTACAAGTGTCCTGGCACTGCAACCGAAGGGGCCAACACTGCAAGTGGATCAACAGCTTCAACAACAAGGAGTTACCTGAGTAGGAACACGATCAAAGTTCTTCCCCAGCATCCTTCTCATGTGCTTCCTGGCATGGGATGTCATTTGGTGCTTGAGCAGGAAGGAGAACTGGCAGCCCTCTCGGATGCAGTGGAAGTGGCTGTTCACCTGGTTGTATTTGCAACCTGCAGACACAAAAACCATTTTATGTCACACATGAGGGTACCGAGAGGGAATGGAACGAGAGGGAAGATGATCAGACAGGACAAGGCTGCTGTCCACGTGGATTTCTGATGGACCAAACATTATCAGTGGTCATGGGGTTATTCAGGAACAGTCTTGAATGAAAAAAACCCAAACCCATGATCTACTGCCTGCTGAGCAACTGCAAGAGAGGATTACAGTGTACAGAGATTTAAGACATGAGCCTGAGCCTAGTCCCATCTCTCTTTGTGCCATTATAAAGGAAGGAACATTGCCATTACATCTAGCAGTGCCTAATGCTCTTCAGTCTTAGCTAGTGCCTTTTCTTTTACAAAGAGAACAAAACCAGGACATTTAGCTGTATCACAGAACTTACAATCAAAAATACATGCTCATAATTAGATTAGAAATGAAAAGTTCTTTTTTTTTTCCCCTCTAACTGTGCTCTCAGAAAAGCAGTCTCATAGCAGCTCTAGCTCTGGACAGTGTGTGCACTCTGGTCAGACAGGAATGAGCCCGGAAGTGTTTCTCACCACTCCAAAACTGTTGTGTAATAGGGGCAGCTACTGAACAACAAGCAATTCATATGGGTTCTGGCATACAGAACTTCACACCTTCTGCTCCTTGTGGCCATAGTCACTTGTGCCAGGAGTGCATGTACCATTAACAGACAATCACAAACAGCCACACTGTAGCTGATAAACAATGGCTTGTCATGGTTCAAACACAGCTACATCAGTGATCAGGATCTGCTGTTTCACATTCTCCCTTGGCCATACCCTCAGATACACAGAGATAGAGACCTACAGACAGGCTCACTTCTACTTACCTATTTACATCCATCCACCTTCACTTATATATGTTTCACCTCTCTCTTCCCAGTCATACACACATATAATTGTACTCACAGAAACATACATAAAAAAAATCTATCATGTGTGTTTGTTCAGAAACATTCACAGCCCTCAAAACAGGCCAGTGCTTTCTGTACCTGCTATCTATACATACACAACATAAACCCTGGGGATGTACAGAGATGTAGAAATAAATCCACATGTTGGTATAACCATACCACACCTACACCATCCCACCACGCTGCCTCTATCTATGCAGCAAATGCACAGTGCTGGCTAAATGTGTGTCACCTGCACAGCAGGGCCAGCCTACAGGCAAATGTACAACTGCTGGATGCAGGTACCTCATCCCTCCCCAAACCAAACTCTGCTGTCACATGCAAAAGCTGCATTGCTGCCCAACAGCTCCTGACTCACCGAGCTCATGTGGAGCTGACAGCCAGCATTTCATGTGCAGGCCAAGAGTGTGTTTGTTTAGGTCTCATTTTCCCCACCTTGCCTGCCCTCCCCATCATCCCTGTGCTCTGGGACTGGGAACAAACAGTGCTGCAGGACTGGAACACTTTCACAAAGGGCAGGTGAGGGCTTGCCTGTTGCCAGGGCATCCCTGTTGGGTGGTGTCACATATCACTGGCCTGCTTTGTCTAGCCCCTGCTATCATCTGAGACACCAAAAGGTGAGTAAATAACAGCAACTGCTGAATCTACTGCCATGTGTAAATAGGACCTAGGTAGGGACTGGCTGTGGTGTGTTGACACTCATTACCCTGGTTACCACAAACAAGCTTCCATTTGGGTTCAAATTCTTGATGTATTCAAAGCTGAAAAGTTTTGCTCTGGCTACTGTGGCTATTTTCCTGCAGTGGGAGGGAACACCACTCAGAGGAACTACTTTGTTTTGTTGCCTTTCTTGTTTAGTGATTTAATTACCTCTTAAGTGTAACTTGCAGGTTCTAACTTATGGCATTCTTGGCCTGGACACAGGACACACCACATGAGAAAGGGAACAAAACTCACCTAGTCTGCCACACTCTTCCCGCTTGGTAAAATACTTGAAGCCGTTGGCTGCCCTTCTCTCTGCCTTCTCATGTTTTTTCACATGCCAGGGCAGCTTGGTGGTGATGTTAGTCACGAAGTAGCAGCCAGGACGCAGACAGTGGTAATGCCCTCGCATCCGGAATTCACAGTGCTAGGAGGGAGCACACGGGAGTGGGGCTTTAGGCAGGTCTACAACAAATGCACTCTCACTTGCCTGCTACTAATGGGGTCCCTTCTGAGGTGTCAGAGAGGCCTGCACTGCTACCCCAGATCCCATTTTATCTTCCACAACCTGCCATGCACCTTGTTCCCTCGAGTTTTTTTGCATTGCTGTTGTGTATACTCTGTAATACACTATTTTATATTGAAATATCCCAAACCTTACTCATGGCTTTCCCTGGATTCATCACAGATTTTTTTTCTATTTCATCTTGTATCTGTCAGATCAATTCTAGTTCCCTTGTCCACTTCACCCAAGTCAAAGAAACACAAAAGCACCATGATTTCCCATTTGATAGAAACCAAATGCTTTTCCTGAACACGTAATTATGACTTCCATGGTTCTGATGTAATGCCAAGAATGCCATGCACAGCCTCACTTCCTGCTGGGGAGTCAAGTCTACCTGATCTTTCATATCCTTCTCCCAGCTCCTGCCAGAACACTGCTCTGGAATGGTTCTTACCTGGTTTGGACAGAGACACTGCAGGGAGTAGTATGCAAACTGGTCTCGCACATTCACCAGATTATTGTTGGGGTTGATGTGGTCCAGGCAGTGGGATTCTGCTTTGCCAGAGGTTTTGCACACATACTTGCAGTTTCCAAAGAGACAGTGGAAGTGGAATTTGTTGGCGTACTTGCAGTCTGTTGCCAAGCAGGGATCACTGGAATACATCCAAAACCCAATCATCACCTTCACTCATTGCACACATTTGTTTCTTTGCCAAAATTTAATTCAAGGGGAGCCCAGCTGAAGTCTCTGTTCCAAACATGGCCCACAGATTTCCCATAGCCACCTTCCTCTTCAGGGAAATTGAAGCTGGCAACATTACTGCAATTCCACCCAGCTACTGATCACTTTCTTGATTAGGATTATTAGAGCACAGCCATGCACAGTGGGTTCTGTAGTCTTTGAGGGCCACTTTTCCAATTTAAAGTTCAAAGGAAACACAACTCTTGGGTGTGGCCATTGCAGGATGCCAGGGCTTCCTCTGATCTGACAAAACCAGCACTGCCTGTCTCATCAGCTAAATGGGTTTGGTACCTTCTGCCCCCCACCCAGCCCATGAATTTCTGGCCCAATAACCCTTCATTGTCAAAAATACTGCAAAGACACCTGTATTTCTGCACAGCTCTCACAAGGGATAAAACACGGATCAGGGAGAGATCAGCAAGTTCATTTATCTTCTAAAGTCATGCCTAAAAGTGCTCTCAGATGCACTCAAAAATCTTAAAGCATTTCCTAGACTTTACAGAAGTACATTTTCTGTAAGGTCAAGCCCAGAGTACTTTGTAGACAGGTTTCTCAGCCAGTAAACAGAAGTGTAGTACTGCAGCTCTGAGGAGAGGTTCAGAGGGGACTGCAAGGCTGGGGAGGATAGAAGGAGGCAAAAGGCAGCTAAAACTTACTTCTCCTGGAACTGGAGAAATCCAGGTTTGACCTGAGGCTTGGCATTCTCCAGGGAAGTCGTTGCCAAGGGTGAAGCTGCCAGGTTAGGCACTGATGCTGGGATCTGAGGCATCTGGGGTATGGTTGAAGCCAGCTGCTTCCAAGCAAGCAGTGTGGGGGCAGAGGGCACAGCAGCTGGATTTGGAGTGGGTACATCAAGGGCAGGAGCACTGGCCACGGTGGCAGAAGTAGCAGATGGTGATGAAGGGGCCAGTGAAGCCTTATTCTCAGTAGCAGTTGAGAA
Organism: Lanius collurio; assembly: GCA_020086605.1. Classification (NCBI taxonomy): domain Eukaryota; kingdom Metazoa; phylum Chordata; class Aves; order Passeriformes; family Laniidae; genus Lanius; species Lanius collurio. The sequence goes on along the minus strand of JACBWW010000073.1, from coordinate 1,044,178 downwards.
GGGAGACTCAGAGTTGCTTTTCACAGTTCCACCCTCAGTTCGGAAATGAAAACTGCAAAACATCATATTAATTCAGACATAAATTCTTGACCATTTCATGTAATTTGATTAAACATCAACAAAAATGGCAGAAGCTTGTAAACAAATTAGTGTTGATAAATCCTAAAAAGGGCTCTGGAGACTCTGAGTTAACATTTAGGGCCCTTCTAAACCATCTATGAGGAGAAGGGAATTCATTAAGATGGGTGGAGACAGGTGCCAAACCATGTTAAAATCAGAGAAACACAAGAATCACTGCAGCCACTGAGCTCAGGTGTGGGGCAGCTTCCCAGGGCTGTTGGGAGAAGCCTTTAATTTCCTGCAGTGACCCACAGGGAACCACCCGACAGGAGAGACCAACATCTCCTTCCCTATAACCCCTTCAGACTCAGGCATGTGAATGGCCACTGAAGGCCTTACTCATTCTTTCCTTGGACATTCTATTGCCTTTAAAAGGAACTGGGGGTGGTCTTGCACTGAAGTCTGCATTGCAGAGACTTCTCAAGCTTCCCAAGCCTCCTGCTCTCCTACTTACTTGGCATGCTTGACAGCTCCATCCAGGGTGCTGAAGAGGGCTCCACATTCCTCCACCACACAATGGAAATGCACCTTATGGAGGAAGTCACACTGGGCATCACAGAAATCCTTGGTGCCAAACCTGGCCAAAACAGACAAGCAGACATCTTAGGGAAGGCCTCAGGAGAGGAGTTGGAACAGACTTTTTTTCTGTGTTTTTCAACTCTACTAGCATTCCCACAAACAAGAGTCATTCCAGGGAACCTCAATCCAGAATCCACCCACTCCCTGGACAGGAGGGTGTCCCACAGATGGGAAAAAAGAAGCATCACCTCTGTGGCAACTAGTCTGGACTGCAGACAGACTGCACAGCACCATCCCTGACATAGAGAACAACAACCTGGCCATGCAAACCACAGAGCAAACCCCACCACAGTATCCAAGATATGGCTTGTGTCATCTTGGAGCAAAAGGCCAGGAGGACAAAACCAGCTCAGCGTGGTGTCACTGCTCACCCACTGCTGAGATTCTCTGGACTGAATAAGTGCAGCACAAATATATGTGACTTCAGGAAACTCCAGAATCACAGGGAATCAAGAAAACAAGTAAGAAACACTGGCAGGAAGGATTTGAAACTTAACAAGGGAATCTTGCATAATTAAGGCACAACAAACTACAGTTGCTCTGATGAGCAGGAAAGCAAGAAACAAACAGCCTGTATGGTCCCAGGAGGGATCTCTCACCAATGGGAGGGTAAAGGAAAGAGGAAAAACTTGTACTGGAGAAGGAAGGTCTGTGGATATACAATATGTGCTGTCAGTTGTGGCTTGCAGGGAGAAGAGGAAGGAAAGTAATTGTGAAGTAAGAGAAAAGAAACCAAGTTATTGCAAACTAAAGGAGCTGTTTTATCAGAGATGAGAAGCTCTGAACCTAGAAAGAAGGCCCCTCACAAAAGGACAGGTGATGAATCAAAAATGGCTGCATAATAAAATTTGCTTTGGATGAAAAAACTAAAGACAAAGCAGAGAATTTGGGATGAAGTGAAGACCTTCTAGAAGGGCAGATAAAGGGACTCATTCGAACAATATAAAAATGCACAAATCAGTCAGTCTGGATGATGTATGTCCTGAAGTGCAATGGAAATTAACTCCCAAACTGATTACATTACCATTTGCTGGTTTTTAAGCCATAGAGAAGTGGGAGGTACTACATAACTGGAAAAAAAATAAAAATTAAATAGTCAAGTACTGGTTCTGTCAGAGGAAAAAAAAAGACAAGTCATCTTTGGCAATTATCATACCTCTGGCCTTAACTTCTCCTTCCAGTAAAGTAATGGAACAAATATTAAGAGGGAGGAGAAAATCATTAAACATCTAGAGGATAAAGGAACCATGAGCAATAAACAGCATCAGGATTATAAAGAATAAATCTTGCCAGACAAATTTAATTGCTTTTTTTGATAGAATTACAAAATTAGTGGATGAAGGGATGCAATATATTTGGATTTTAGTAAAGCATTTGATTCAGTCTTGCATATGCTTGGAATTAATTCCAATTCACTTGGATGTCATGTCACCTCATGGCTTGAAACTGGCCAAGGGACCATAAATGAAGGCTGATGACAACCAGCACCACACTGAGCTGGGAGGAGGAGGCAATGAGTGCTGAGAGGAGGACTTGGGTTAGTCTGAGTTTATTTAACATCATCATTAGTAATCTAGGAGTAAACAGCGTGTTTATGAAATTCAGAGAGATACTAAACTGGGAGGAGGTGGCAATGCCAGTGCAAAAGGAGAAGAAGAGCAGTGAGAGGTTTGGCAAGACAAGGGAGAATGTTCAGAACAGGAGAATCATGTTTGGAAACACACAATAAATACACCTGGGTGTGGGAGGTGTTTTATACATTGGGGACTCAGCAAACAACATTAAAAGCAATTCTGTGTCACAGCGGACGATAAACACGGTACTCTACATTACTCTGTAGAGATACAAACAAATTGTGAGCTGCCTGTTTGGGAGCAGGAAGCTTGTTCTGTTGTGGGGGACAATCCTGCACCATCCAGGGAACAACAAGAAAGCAACAGGACCCACAGGCAGAAGGGACTAATCCAGAATCAGACTAAAGGAAGTCAGGAAGCCTGGTTAAATGGAATGCTGAAAGCCTGTGACTGTCTGAAGGGGCTGAACTCCAGCTGCAGAGAGGAATGATCTGCTGTGGTTCAAGGGGATATAAACAGAGCTGCAACAGAACTAGAAAAAGGGAAATTCAGGCAGCACACCATGGAAGAAGTTGTGACATTGAAACTCACTAGGTGGTAGAATAATGCTCCCAGAGACAAGAAAATAGCCACACTGCCTGGCAGAATTACAACCAGACTGGATAAAATGCAAATGGACTTCAGGAAAGGATCTCACACCAGCCAGCAGCGGAAGGACTAGAAGATTTTCCAGTTTTCTCCATTAAAGCCTGTGATTTATAAAGTGTCCACTGGCATTTGTAGGTGATTCTCTGTGTCAGAGCACAAACCTTTGTGTCTGCCTCAGTCTATCTGTGTGTGCTCAGAGCACATGTCTCTCTGGGCATGTATGTGCATGTGTCTGTATGTGGGTGAGCTTTGGACCTGTTCCATTTTCTTTTTGAGTCTCCTTTTCTACAACAAAAGCAGCAGAAATCATCCCAGCTCCCATACCCCTTTACTTACTCCCATGCCTCTACATCCCCCAAACTTGCTTTGTTTCAGTGGCCTGCTCAGAGGAAATGCCACGGGAAGTGTGTAAGGCTCCAATGACCTGTGTGTAATAACTGGCCATGGTCTCACACAGGTCCAGTGCTAAGAGCACAACTGCACTGGGTTCCCTGGATTCACTGAAGTCCAGGATAACACAACTACCTGAAGATCTGTGCTTGTATTTGGTTCTCAAGATCCCTTCGCAAAATTCTTCTATGTGGGCAGGTATTTCCTACCAGACGTTAGCACCTGCTGCTGGTAGCTACAACCAAGGGCTAAATGTGCTCCAGGTGATCAGTGTCTGACAGAATCAGGCCTTCACAACCACCAGAACTCTGTGTTCAGGGTGAACAGCGAGTCAGACACTTTGAGAAGGAAACACTTTTCCCTTTGCTCTATTCCGAGTTCCACGCTCTCCTTACCGGCGCAGGTACATCTTCCATGGCTCAGAGAGCTTCTCCTGGACCAGTGCCTTCACTGCCTTGCCCAAGTACTGGGTTGGCTCCCCAGCCCCAGCCTGGCTGCCTTCGCCTTCGGTCTTAATGTTCAGCAGGTTGCCAAGGCTGGCACTGGTCTTGGACATCTGGAACAAGAACACAGACACTGCATCAAGCCCCGCACACAGACACCGAAACCCTCAGGACTGTCCCACAGAGAGCAGTGTCTTCAAAGATTAAAAGAGAAGACACAAAGTCTGTGCAGGCTGCTCCAACTGCATCAGCAAAACTTAGGAACACCTCACTCTACTGCATCTTCCACCCAACTACCATAAAGCACTCAGGTGTCCATTGAATATTCATGGATCTTGTTAAAGTAATGAAGCATCATGTCTAGTTTATTCACAAGGAAACTGAGCTGAAGAGAGACATCCCTGTTTTACTATGGAAAAGGTGTGTGGACTTCAACAGTAATAGCCCTGTGTAGCTCCTACAAATTGCTGGTGGTAGAACTGGTAAGCTCTAGTTTATTCAGTCATCTTATCCCAGCCATGAGGATGTCTCCTTTAAACTGACCATCAGGTATGTGTGAGGGTGGAAGGATGAAAATCTCATTCAACTGGGGAAAAATTCTGTCTCAAGTTTCTGGAAAATTCTTATTAACTTCAATAATAAAATCAAGTAACTTTTTTGTGCTAAATGCTTCTTCCATGAAGCAGGACTTGGGGCTCACAATCTGCAATGCATGAAAGGCTTCAAATAGAATCCACACAGAGAAGGTGTAGAAGTCCAGGTGTATGATGGGCAGGATAGAAAAATGAAGTTACTCAAGCCTGCCTAGAGGGGAAAATTTTTTTCAGAAAAAATGTACAATTTCCTAGACTCTTCCTTTCTCTGCTGTGCTCTCAATTACCCCTCCAGGAACAACAGAGAATTTCACAGCATGAATAAAATGCAGGATCAGGCCCAATAATTGCACTGAAAACTCCACCCACTTGAGGGTCTCGAAGCCCTTTAAAAATATCAGTTAATTAAGCCTGACAGCCCCCTAAATAAACTGCAATAGGCTACAGGAATCCTGGTTATTTGAGGCTCTCTTAATGCCCCCTGAAGGTAAAGCCCCTGCTGCTGTGTGGAGACTGCAAATCTTTATGGCTGGAATCAGAAATTCAGGTTCTATGTTTCCACTGGTAATTCCATTTCAGGTTCTTTTTCCTAGAAAAACAATGAAGGATTCCCCCATGGATAGAAATTGTGTAGCAAGAGGAAGAAGCAAGTGTGATGTGTTCCTGAGTAGACTGAGCTTGACTCTGCAATCTTTAGTCTTGCAGTTGGTTCTCCATCAATCACACACACAGCGGATTCTGCTCTTTGCTGGTTTCTCTCATTGGTTAATCCCACTCCTTTAACCTGACTCCTCGTTTGCACCTCTGCTACATTTGCTTTGCACAACTTAAAGAACCTTCTGTCAGACTGCACACAAAGAAATGCTGTTCTCTAAACATATACTTAAACCATATATTATCCTGGAGATTGGCAAGGGAAGTCTCCATTGAAAGAGCATTTCCCTGATCTGGCACCTTCAGAATGACTCATGATCCCAGAGACCAGAGTTACTAAATACATTTACTCACTAAAGAAAAACCTGCATATTTGGAAACACTAAAGGGACAATACAAAGGAACAAATAAGAAATTAAGTTTAGAAGCGAAAATCAAAATCCCAGTGTAACAGAGAACCAATGGAGGAGAAAAGTGACATAAGGATAAATGCAAAAATAAACAACACAGAGAAAAACAGTGGTAAGAAAGAAAGGAGGTGGGAGATTACCAGGCAAAGTCACTTTGCCCTCTCTTGAGGGTTACATGGCCTTAATGCATGTAACGCCCAGAGCCAAGGGGATGGCAATAGCTGTGCCTGTAAAGCCTATCACATAGCAGAATATTAAGGCATGGCTCAAAGGGTGCCCTGATCTCTACTGCAGTTGTATACAGACACAAAATTAATTTTGGTATGGTAGAATTTATCATGTGAAAGAGAAATATATATTTGAGATGATGTATCATTTAAGGAAAAAGCAAGGAAAAAGTGCATTATCTAAAATAAATATTCTAAAACACAGTAAAGGAGACTCTGTTAGACACTATTACTCATACCAGAAAGACAGAAATTGATGATTTTGGCTTAAAACTTCTAATTTTTTCTTCTCTTACAAAAAACCAGATTATTCTCTCTCTCCCCAAATGAAGGAAAATGTTTTTAAGTAAGTAAACAAAATGAGTAACTATAAAAGGAGAGAGAGAGAAGTTGCCAGGCTCTGGAAATAAAAACAAAACAAAAAAATCAAAACCCAAAACCCCAACAAAAAAACCCCAAACAAACAAACAAAAACCAAAAAAAGAAAAAGAAAAGAAAAGAGACCTTTTGGAGCCCTCCTCTGTCTAGAAAGGATGGGAAGAAAAAAGGTGTCAGAGGCTGCAATATATTTCTTCAGCCAGTTCATTAAATTAATTCGTAAGCAGTGGCTCTGAAATTATACCCGATGAAAAATGGTCTCAAAATTTAAATGGTACAAACTCATCTTATTAGAGGCAAAACATTAAAAAACAAACGCATCTCTTCCCCCCCTTCCCACTATCGCAGCTTTAATTTCTCTTGGTGGGGAGAATGAAAGGCGTTTGATGGATGGCTCTTACCTTATTCATAAGCGAGGATAAAAGAGATGAATTTGCTGAGACTGTGTGGCCATTTGATTCATTACTGAAACACACAAACCAACAGGGTTTAGTTAAGATGTGCACAGGGACTGTGAGCCCTGAGATTAATCCTTCTCCCTTCAAGCTGCCTCACTCCTCACCTACTATAGCCAGAGGAAAAGAATGATGCCAATCCTCTCTTGGGCGGGCCAAACTCACTTGTGATAGCCAAGAGGGAGAGAAAGAGAGTCCCAGATCTGCAGAATTCAGTTCTTTCAACTACTAAATGGCCCAGACCTCTTCCTCCAGTGTTCACTCCATCACACTTCATTTGCTAACTCATGACCTCCCCCAGGTTTTACCCCTTCATCCTGTTAGAACTTTCAGAAATATCACAAAAATACCCCAAAAGCAGGAGGGATGTTGATTAAGGCTCATACTGCCAGGGAGATGGTCCCCTGAGCAGTAAGGAAGGCAAGGCACTATCCTGCACTGAAAGGCAGCCTTAGGATCCCTGCAGTTGGCTCCAAGTGCTGGACTCCAAAGGGGAGGCTTATGTAAATAAGGTTTTGGACAGGAATGGGTACAAAGGTCACAGTGGAACTCACTTATCCCCAGGATCAGCTCCTCTGCACTTTTTCCACACAGCACAATCCCCAAACACTCCTGTTCTCACTAGAGATGCTGGGCAAGTGGGACACATGCTTTGAAACAGATGCATTCACATCTGCACAACCATCACCGTAACTACAGACCAGCCTATGGCAGGCCCAGAGAGGAGTTAGCCTGACACCCAGCTGTTTCCTGTGTCCAGTTTCTCTGAAATGTGCTTCTCCTAACCCTGGTTCAACAGACTTCAGCAGTGCAAATGCTGCTGCTTAGAGTGTGCTAAGGTGTGGCACTGGGGCAGCTTCAGCAGCTGATGGCAAGAGGACTAAGTGAAAACAGCTTTGCCAGTGGATTGCTCTTCAGAAGGGAGCACAAGAGGTGAAGCTCTTGTTGAAGAGTCAGTAGGTGCCTGTGAGCCCAAAATGCCATCTGGAGAACATACACTTGAGGGGGAGCAGAGTGAGCCTGCCTGCCTCCAGTTTTGGGGTGTCCAACTCAACCACAGTGAAACTGCCTTTCACCAGCATGCTGTGTCTTCTTGAATTACAGGTATGGAAACTGCCCAAAGCCTGAATTACAGGTATGGAAGCTGCCCAAAGCCTGATGCTGGAAAGGGTTGAGCGTGTCTGCCCGGCCACTTCTCTCACCCGTGGTCCTTGATGCTCAGGTCCAAGCTGTGCTCCTGCAAGGGGTCCTGACTGGTGGCAGATGACGGTCCCATGGCCTCTGCAGGTTCCTGCTTCACCTGGACTGGATTGAACCGTCCAGGAGGTGCTGGTTGTCCATTCCCTGCTCAAGAAAGACATCGAAATTAAATGCTAAAAATAAATTAAAAGCATAGGTCTAAAATGAGGTTACAATGGAAATAAGTAAGTTAAATCATTGGCATCAGTGCCTAAATGGAAAAAGCAAAGAAAAAGTGGGGGGGAGGGAAGTACTGGGATTGCTGGTCAGCGTTTATTGCCAAGTTGACATGATGGGTTCTGACGTCCACTCCAGCGTGGAAATTCTTCAAGTGATAATTATTGCAAAATTATGTCAAAGTTGTCCAGGCTATGGGCCCTTTAAAGGAGAAGGGCGGAAGGAGCGTGGGGGAGACCTGATTCTCTGCACAAACTGTCATAACTAATTTGCGGGGCTGCCTCTTAAGCGTTTATTAAAGACTCTGTTAATGCTGAGGCAATGTGGCAGCTTTCGACTGCTAGTCAAGCCCCCTTCCTCGTCCCCAATCCCAGCGTTGCCGTAGCGACAGCGCTGGCCCGACACTGCGCCTGCCCAGCAGGAGCATCTGCCCTGCCGGGACTATCGAAGGTGACAGCAACGGGACCGCTTCAAACTGCGCGACCTCTTGCCACTGCCCTCCCCACGTCCCCACAAAAAGGGGGAATGCTTCTTTTTACGGAGGTTTGGTGCCGAACCCATAAAAGAAGAATTCAGGCTGAAGGAAGAGAGGAAAAGAGGAAGGGGGGGCGGGGGGTGGGGGAAAGGAATGAGAACAAATTAAAGAAAAAAAAAATAGGAAAAACAGCAAAGAAAAAAGGAGGGGAAAAAAGTTGCTGACAGGAACATGTCTGCAGAGCTTTTTTTCCACAATCCCCAAGTGACTAAAATATTAATTTACCCTCCGGCAGTACAGCTGACGGCGAGCTGCTTCTCAGACAGCAAGTGGCATTTTATTAAAAAATAAAGGAAAATAGTTCCCTCAATGACCTTTCTCTGCTTTAGGAAACAATTTTTCAAACAATAATTTTAAAAGTATATGAAAGTTTCCCTCCCTCTTTAATCAGATCACTTCCCTCTACTCCCCTGTTTGCTCTTGGCAAGACGGGGCCATCAGCAAGTGCTCCCAGTCCCATGGGCCGGCAGCTCCGGGCTTTCCACACCCCAGGAAGGAGCCTGGGGACAGCCTTGGGGTGCTGCTGGGCACAGCATCCCCTTCACGGCCCCATGCTGCCCACCATGAGCTGACGTTCAGCAGACTGGGGAGGTTCTCTGTGCCCTGATGGGAGCCCCACATCCCTCTGTCAGGGCTGGGACTGAGCCATGACCTGCCTCAGGTATAGGTGGCAGCAGGAAGAGCTCTGGGGGACTTCCCCTTCCCATCTTTTACCCCTCAGGCAGCGCAAGCAGAGGGGAACACAGCTTGCAAGAACTGAGCAAAAGGAAGGTCCCATTTGCAGACTGTACCACCACTATTCCCAAACCCACAGCTGGGACAACAAAGCTGAAGCACAGAACAGACCCCCAGCTCAGAAAAACAACTGGCCATGGGCTACAGGACCTTCAACACTGGGCCCAGCTAAAGCTCGATACAGTCTCAGTAGAGCTTGCAAATACTGGCTAAGGTATTTTTTTTTTTCATTTCCATTTGCAATACAGGGCCTCTCTCTTTTCAGCCTATAGACAGTTACACATAGCAACACTCTTCAGCTCTGGTAAGAGCCTACTCCCTTCGTGGGCAAAGATGTTTCTTGCCTCTCTTCTGGCAATGTGGGTATACCCAGGCTCCACAGGAAACCATGCCAAGACTTCCCTCTACAAGGGTTAATTAGATAAACCCAAATTTATTCTCCCATTTATTTCCTTTTACTACCCCCTCCCCACCTGCAGTCCCATGGACAACTGGGTGGCTTCTTACTCTCCTCCAAGTCATCTGCTTCCCACCACTATCACTACTGATGAGGTAACTCACCTGCTTCGAGTGCCACAGAGGGCTTGAGTGCAGCTGCTGCCAGCCTGGCCATCATAGGAGAGATTAATCCCTTGCTAGCAGAGATCCTTTCCATTATAGAAGCTGCTGGAGCAGGAGAAGAAGTAGCCACTGGATCACCAGATCCTGAAACTGCCTGGGATGAGCAATCTGTAGGAGCAGATGATGTTGGATTGGTGCCAGAAGAACCAGCAGTCATCAGATTAGCCGAGCTGGCAGGAAGTGGTGTAGAGACCCGACTAGGGATGATGGGGAAGAAGGATCCAGCGGTTCCAGGAAGGGCTGAGTTGGAGAGTGCCAGGGCCAAGGGTATATTGCTGGGAAGAGCCTGGGAAAGCAGGCCAGAGATCTTTGTAGCTGGTGTCATGCTGTTGGCAGACTTGGCAGCCTGTGAGGAAGCGAGCTCAGCCGCAGAGGAGGGTGCAGCTGGGACAATGAGAGAAACGGAAGACTGTTGACTGGTCGGGGAGGCACTCAGGCTGGAGTTCTTGGAGCTCATGGCGGAGAAGTCAATAAGGTCATCGTTACTGGACTCCTCTTGCTCGTTATCCTTGGAGCCCAGGAGCGAGGCAGGCAGGCCTAGCACTCCTGAGCTCCGGATGTGCCGGCGCTCGTGTTTGCGTTTATGGGAAGTCATCTGGCTGGTGGAGGTGAAGGTGAACCCACAGCCTGCCCTTATGCAGTGGAAGTGGTTGGTAGCCTTGCTGTAGACACAGCCCTCATACTTGCACTCCTCGTACTTGTAGAACTTCTTGAAGCCATCCTTGGCATAGGCATCATCTTTGATGTGGTAGCTCTTGTGCTTCTCAATGTCACACTTGTTCTTGAAGGTGAATGTACACCCAGGTCTCCTACAAGGGCATCGAGAAGAGGGCGGTTGGCTCTAAAGGCAGAGCTGCTGTCTCCTGCCTCCCTCTAGGACAGGGACTGGGGCCAGAATGAGACAGCTGCCCTGGCTGCAGAGGAGCTGTCTGTGCCTCAGCCTGGGACACCCAGGCAAGCAGATAAGATGCCGTGTGGGAGAGCTGGGAAGCTCACTCCACTCTGCAGAACAGCCACAGGAACATGGGAATACAGAGGCACCCTCCACCAAAAGTTCCAACAAAACAGCAGGTAAAGGGGACTAAGGTACAAACTGTGCCTTCCTACTCTTCCTGAGAACATAGGAAATCAATAGGAGAGCAGCTGTGTACAGAAGGCTAAATCTAGCCCCAAAAGGAATGAGCTGGCTGGAGAGAATCCTACCATGGAAATGCCATTAGCAGTGTATTAATGGCCTACTTCAGTTGCGCTCTGAAGAGCACTGTGATCTCTTTCCCAAATGATTCTAGGCTCTATTTTCTAGTGGGTATCGTCTCCTCAGATCATACTCCTGCCTTCAGAGTGGTCTGTGGTATGATCCTGGAAATCATGTCTGCCCTGGTATATGAGCTCTCTCAAGTGCAGTACTGAGAAGGTCACAGCAGGGCAAATCAAGTCCCTGTGCATACTCCTGAAATTATGACTTAGCAGAAGGAGGCAGACAGACCACATAGCTCTGAGGCAGGACTCCTCTCTTCCCCTGCTGTCTCACCTGCAATGGAAGTGAGTGGTTTTCTGCCCGTAGAACTGGCATTCCACAGTGCCGCAGTCCTCCGTGGCACGGAACCGCTGGAACCCGTCGTTGATGAGCTGCGTATTCTTCTTGTGAAAGTTCTCATGGGTCATCACATCAGAGGTGCTTGTATAGACCTTGTTACAACCCACCTACCCCAGGCCCAAAGAGGAGTCATCAGCACAGCAGTTTAACAGCCTGACATTATTACCAGCAGCAATAAATACATGAGCAGCACATGGACATTTAATAGTTCTATTTGTGTGCTTCTCCTAGGGGTTTTAAGTCATCACTTTAATTCCCAATCTAAAGACTGATAGAGCATAGAGCAAAAAACCAAACAAAAACAAAGCCAAACCAAATCTCTGGGCATGAAACAGCAAGAAAAAAAGGGAGGATCAGAGGGATAAAACACCAGCTCTAGATAATCGTGCCTGCTTGGGGAAGCAGTTAGTAGGGTTCCTGCTCTTAAAGAGAACAGAACACTAACAGATGCTGTTGCTTTTTGTTATCTTGGAGTGACACAGAACAAAGTAAGATTTCATCTATTTGGGGAATACAAAATTGAGTGGGAATAAGTTATTTACTTCTTTAGTCCTTCTGGGAGGTAAGGTATGCTGGTGCAACATGAGGCCAACCAATCTTTTGAGCTTGTAATAAACGGTTTCATTCTAGCAAATCTTAAACCCCATGTTCAGCTGATTTTAGCAAACTGGTGACTTTTTTTCCCTGTCACTGTTCAAGACTCCCACTTCAATAATTTTAAACTGCTGCAGCGAATGAGAATGGTGTGACGAGGACGGAAGGCTGAAAACCTGCTTTCCTCTGGGTAAAGCGGGGCAACTTTGCCATATTGAGTAAAAACCCACTGGAATCTGGAAACGTCCTCAGCCCTGCTGAGGGAGGATTTTTTTCTTTTCTTCTAGCACAACATGTGCCAATGCCTGCTCCATCTCAGAAATGAAGAGAAGGAAAACACCACCCCTTAGTTCAGCCCAGGTTGATTCAAACAGGCAATAACAAAACCCATGACAAATACCCAGGGAAAAAAATAAAAAGGATCTCCAGCTATTTCCAATATAAAAGAGCCTCTCTCTCTCCACACTGACACCTTGAAAAAAGACAGGCCTTGCATGGCATTAAAAAAAAGAATTAAACAAAAGTGTCCTTAGGAATAATTTGCAATGCAGCACTTGGTGCGAAAGCCTAAAAAAATGTCAGTTTATATAAACAACTAACTGAATTTTATCCACACCAATTATGGACATAAAGAAAAAAACCCCCATGTGATGGATGGCACAAATTCTGCCATTTAAGCAGTATTTTCTTTAATTGGGAGTTTATATTCTGACACCTTTCCTGTAAGACACTGCTTACATGGGCATTACTTTACTGGGAGACAGTGGGCACAGGATGGAATTAGCCATATATAGTTGTGTAAGCGAGGGTCTCTATTTGAACTTGGAGTGACTTAAAGCTGTGAAACACTCCTTGTACTCTAAAAAAATCAAACAAATCCCACCCTGTTCAACTGAAGAAACTAAACAATCAATATTATGGAAGCATAACAGAAAATGTCCTTGAGAGAAAGACACATGAAGTTCCCAATTTATCAAATGCTGTAAGCACATGCTTCAACCAGCCCCTATTCAGGACAGAACTTGAGTGCATGCCTAACATTTAAGTATGTGCTTAAGCCCCGTTGACTTCACAAAGCTTACCTGACTTCAAGTTAAACATATGCTGAAGTCTATCCTAGCAAAGCATTTAAGCATGTGATTAAGGCCTTGTGGCTTTAACTGGGGTTTTGAACTGCTGGGACAGGTCAGGAAGTGAGCCTGACTTTTCAGACCAGAAAATCTGTCACCAAGGCTTGGATGATCACTCTGTAACTGCAGCACATTCTCAGGGCACTGGTTTAGGCCACAATTCTACCAAAACAAGTACACGTCAAACCCTTGAACCTGAGGAATGATCAAACAATGTGGCATGTTCATGTCTAAAACAGTAAAGGCATCACAATGGCATCTGTGCAGCAGCTCCAGCTCTGGCTACACTGCTGCTGAAGCTTGGCTGCCCCTGAAATATGGCCAGCCTACACCACACATGAGAGCCACTGGCTAAGGACGTGGAGAACCAGGGGTGTTAAGTGAAGATATGTGACATTAAGGTTTAATTACTTTAGAAATTGATTATGGAGGAAATTAACCCAGTGCTAAAGGGCAGATGTGCCACAAGAAAAGTCTGGTTTCAAGGGAGGGAAAGACTAGATTTGAGTAGAGACAGTGCGGTGGCATTAAAGAAGTCCCTGAATCTCAGAGAATGGGACGTGCTTGAACAAGTCCAAGACTGTAAGAAAACCTTCAGACCTGCTTTGCCTCACTGCATGGACAAGGCTTCTAAAAACTGAGAATAGGGCTTCCCTAAAAACTGAGAAGAGGGCTTGCCTTTGCCATTCCCAACACTTGGCAGGACAAGTGCAGTGAAGACAGGGCACAGACTTGTCACCGAGGTTCCTGAACCAGAAGTGAGCCAGACAGGCCACAAATGTTGTCCCTCCACCTCAGGACAGCCCAATGCCCTCTGACAAGGGAGCGCTGGGTGGCCAGAACTCCCAAATCCTGCCAGACCACCCCAGAAAGGACCTGGCTCACACAGAAGCTCCTGGGCTGCCATTACCTGCATGCAGTGGTAGTGAGTGCTCTTCCCGTTGAGGTGGCAGCCGTGGTAGTACACGCTGCAGTCGTCCAGGGGGCTGAAGCGCATGAAGCCGTGCTGCAGGGAGTTATCACGTTTCTTGTGCATGTTGTAATGCCGAATCACATCCTGTTTACTGGTGAATCTCTGCAGAGATACAGACACAGACAGTGAGACACACGTGGTGCCAGTGGGTGAGTAATCCTGGGGGCAGGGTGGGTGTCTTTTGTTGTTGTTAATAAACTTATGGGACCAGGAGTTGAAAGCTTGGCAGTAATCATCCCAAGAGAACCAGATTAAAGAGGAATTGTGTGCATGTATCTTCTTGGTAAGGGGAAAGTAAATACACATGAAAAGTTCTAGAGTAAACATGGCACTGGGGTGATGCCCAGAATCTGCTCCCTGCAGCTTTAAGACTGCAGTTCTTCCAACATAATTTTAGCTGCTACTATCTCAAGAAGTGCTAAAGTTAGAAAGCAAACCAGTGAACTGAACAGCCTACAAACAAGTAATCCAAGCTTCTAAGTCACTCACTGTAGTGGTTAGCAAGACACTTGCTGCCACATTCATGTCGGACTAGAAACTGGGAAAAACCCTTTGTTCTTTTACACCATCTTCCCTGTCTAAGTCTCTTGCGTCCCATAGAAGGTAGATGGTTTTATTAAGAAAACAAGGATGCAAAACTTTCTTGAAGTTACAGAGAACAATGATTTTCTACAGAAAAAAACAGAGCTCAAATCTGTATGACCAGAATATCCTTTTCATCCTCCACCTGCTTGAAGCAATGAAGGGGTACCCCACTGTCAGAGCAGGCTAAGTGCCTTTAAAATGAAGCTTTTTATTTCTATTTCCCACAGACATCAATATTTACCACTGAAGGTGAGAAAGTAAATCTGATTTTTTTAAAAAGAAATCAATATCCATTTATTTTGAGCAGTAATTGAAAAGGCCTGTATTCTAATGTTTAACAACTTTTCTAGTCTGCCTCACAGGAAACAAATGATTATCGCTTCCACTCTTTCCTCCTATAATATCAATCCTGATCAATCTTGTTGGTATTGGCACGGGAATATATGGATATAGATTTCAACAGAAATCCCTTGGAAGCTGGAGGCATGATTTCCCAGGGCGTACATACAGGATTGCTATTGCCAATCATTGTTAATTTGTGCCCACTTATTACAGAGCGTTACTTATTCTAAAATATATCTCAGCCATAAAATAATTTGCATTTTAAAAAGCAGCCTAAATCCTTATTCCCTGCGAGACCAGACAGCTCCTTTGCAAGCAGCTTCCAGACTCCTCAGGAAATAATCATGAGGCCAATCATAATAATAGGTTTTTCTGTTTTTCCATCCTTTGTGTTTCTCTCTTTCTGGTGCAGGGATATCTGTGTCACAGTTGGGACAGACTCATCTTGATTACTCGATGCTGGGCTAGAAGGACCAGTATGTGCATCCCAGAGAGAAACTCTCCTTTGATCAATAGAAACCCACAGCCAAGCCCAGCAGTTCCAGATCAACTTCCTCTGCCGTGGTAAGACTCATCCCCCTGAGACCCAAAGGTTTCCAAGGGCAGGGCTGAAGTTGTGTCTGGTGCACGGCAGAGGCAAACTCTGGGATTCCCACTCGCATCAGCCTGACCACAGAAATGCCAGTGTCAAACTCCCGGACCTGGGATGAGGGTAAACAAACACAGCACGTGACCTGCTGGCTTGACGTGGATACCCTGGCAATTCTCCCAGCAATTACAGCATCGCTCCTACCCCCGCACTTTCCCCACAAATCCCGCACTGCTGCTGGTCTTACTGGGTGTTTAGCTGCAGATACTGCTGCTGCAAAGTCACTCGGGCAGCAGGAGGGAAAGGGACAGACTAACAGATCAGCATTCCCTAGTTTCAGGCACAGTTTGTAACACAGCACAATTTATGCTCTCGGTGTTTCACTGATACAAATGTGGAGTAGTTCCCACTGACTTGAGCTGATCTATATTTGGCTCCTCATTGTAGTGATCTGAGTTTGGTTAGATGGTATTAGATTGAGTTAAATGGGAGGAAAATAAAGTTCTGTTAAATTCAGAACATATCTTGTCCCCTTTCAGAGCAGCAAAGTGAAAAGGCGTGTGCATGCACGTGGGAGGAAAGCACAGGAGGACACACACTCCCTCCTGTATGTTTGGGCAGCTGTGCTGGTAGGTTTTGAGCATTGGTCTACCTGGTAGTTGCACTCTGGGTCAAGGCAGTGGTAATGTTCTCTGTACTGGTAGGCGCAGTGTATGTGTCCACAGTGCTGACTGCCAGAGAACCTGCAAACAGGAGAGAGGGAGACAGAATAAACCACTGCCTGGCAGCAAGGCCTGTAAGCAAGGTACACATAAATTAAGTCCTGTTCCTGCCTTCAGCTCACATGTTTATGGAATTAAACCCCACCTCAGTTATCCCCTCCAAGGATGGTGACCCTCTTGCCTTCCCTTGCTTATTTGTCACTATTTAAAGGTGCTTCTTGAGCCGGATCACTTGTACATCCCTAATCTGTCTTTCCCCTTGAAATTCGTTTCTGTTATCTAAGTTGTTTACTTGGGGAAGCGTAAGGAAGGAGGGCTCCTTGAACTAAACACCACACAATTCTAGAACAGAGTTTAGATACCACAGCAGCAAGTTTCAGAAACCTCCCATGACAGGAGACAAATAAACACTGGGCAAACAAGGATTCTAAATGTTAAGTATAAGCCCATCTAGCAGGACATCAGAAAAGCTGCTCATAGCAAATTTGAAAACTCCTGACATACAGGGTGGTAAAAAAGACCAGAAAGACAGAAATGTCATGTAATACCTACACACAGTCAGTATGCAGAATTTACTGACTGACAGACACACCAGGAATTGGCACAAGGGGATGATCTAGTAATGGGGTAATGAGTGCAATGAACTCCCTCGTGTACATTCTAAAGGACCCTAGAAGAGCTTGAAAGGGAAAAGCAGTGGAGAGAAGGGGACTCAGAGGGGAAACATTCAAAGATAAAGTACCATCTGCTCAAAGGTTCCTCAAAGGTTCCTCACGTCACTTAAGTGCTAAACACAGCAGGAGTGCATATGATAAAGGGCATGGGAAAAAAATGAGGAAGGGCAACAGATAAAAAAGGAAAATGAGAGGAGTGAGGGTGTCCTGGGGCAATCAAGGAATGGGGCAGGCGCAGGGAAGATTATGGATCATCATAAGGTGAGGTAACGTGAGGCTACAGGATAGAAAAAGCCTGGATGAAAAGCAATACTAAATAAGCCATTTCTGAAGCACAGTAAGGAAGAGGAGGTCAACTGTGGAGACAGCAGGGCCTCTAGGAGATGGAAAGGGGACTTAATTGACAGAAAAGATAGACATTGCTAAAAAATTAAATGACTTCTTTGCCTCAGCATTCACAAAGGGAAACAGGGACAGATGCCAGAAGCAGACATGCCTTTCCCTGGGGAAGGAGAAGAAATACTGCAGGAAATCAGGATCACGTCAGAACAGGTGATTGAGAAACTGGAACAAACCTCAGTAGTAGAGAAGAAACAAACCACAAGGCAAACAGCAGGGCTGGCTGCACAAACAAAGGTGTGGAACTGAAAGCAGAGGAAGAAATTCCTGCTCCACACCTGGGCAACTGCTAGGCTTGTCCAGGGCAGCCGCCACGACACTGACCAGCACATGTAACCAACAGGTCCTGCTAGTCCAGAGCTTTATGTCAGCAGCACCACCAGCAGCTCTTCAAGGAAAGAAACTGCCCTGTGGGAAGCTTCCTCTCTATTCCACTGATGTGATGGAGAAGAGAGAGCAAAGGGCTGCGCAGGGCTGAGAACTGTGCAAGTGCAGACCAGGCAGAGAGAAGAGGAAGATAAAGGCCTTGCTGACAAACACAAAGCAGTTCAAAATATTATCCAAAATGAGGCTGCCAAATGATCAGAGATACCAACTGGAGTAAAAGAAGGGCCAGACACCAGAGATCTGACTCCAGGAGATGAGTTACTTGAAGCATTCTAGCAGGAATAACAAGACATGGGCTCAGTTTTGAAAGCAACAGCTAAACAAGCACTCCAGCACTTCCAACCCCTACCCTCTTTTCCATGTGCCACAGAAAGGTGTGTGTGGTGGAAAGGGACAGGCAAGTGTTCCACCAAACCATGTGCTGGGTGAAGGAGGGAAGTGGCAAACCCAGCACAAGGAGAAATTCTGCTCCTTCAGTGTGCAAGGTTGGGCTTCTAAAGGGTTATATTATCCTGTGTTTCTTCTGACACTTGAAACAGTTCAAAGCTATTAATTTTTAAAGCACAGCATCTGTTTGGGTTTTTCATAACAGGAAAGCTTACACACCACACACTTACTTACACGCATACACACACACACATTTACATGCACAGACTCTACAGTACATCAACATCCCCCCTGAATTTACATGAACGTACCCACACTTTCCACGCACACGAACAGACACAAACAAACACACCTGAAACAAGAAAACTCACAGACCAGCTCATCACACTGATATATAAATCCAAACTCCTAAGTTGTCAATACAGAGACATAGATTCATTTGCACAAGAACAACCCACTCCCTCTTCCTTTACATTAAACGGTTCTTTTTTTTTTTTTGTTCGGCCAGAAAGAACTAGTCTTGATCTGGCAAGAGTTGATAAATAAATAAAAATAAAAATAATAAATAAAGAAGTCAGCATGCTTAGAGAGTGTTTACAGACTCATTATTCTGTAACGATGATGTGAAAGAAGAAAAAAAAAACCCACCCCAATTACAAGGGGGGGGAAACCCACACAGAAATAAATATTTAAGCAAGTGCTGCCAGAAGCACCATCTGCTGAGGCACTAATAATAATAATAATAATTTTTTCTGTGGTCTTTTTTTTTTTTTAATTATAAATATACACGGAGGAGGGGGAAAAACAACCCAACCCAAACTAGCTAAGTAAGAGGTTTTGTTTTGTTGTGTGAGAGAATGGATTATCCCTGGGCAGCTTTTGGCAGTGGCTTTGGCAAACTCATTAAGCTAATTATGCAGTACAGACATAAGAGTGTTGTGTCTCTTCTTCCCCCACCCCTTGATTTTAAGGCTTTAAACTGTTTTTAAAAATGTGTGTAAATTGAAGGGAAATGGCTATGCTGCCAACGGGTGGCTTGCGGAGCCTTTTAAGCAGGATGTGGTGTCCCTGAGGTAGCTCAGAAACCTCCCTCAGCTACCTGCCGGACCCAGGGGAAGGGGCTTGCAGAGCTCTGCAAACAGTGCATGTGGCTGAAGTGTTTACACAGTTCTCTTCTTGAGAGGGGAATGGGGGACAGAAAGGTGCTACCTCCTCTCCCACTGCACCTTCTGCAGTTCCTGCAGTCTCAGAAACAAAAGGATGCTGCTCCTTCTGCCCCATGCCGAGAGTGGTTTAAACCCCTGCTTTTCCTTCCTATATTCTATACACTCTACACCACCGTACTCTGCCCCGAGGCAGTGAATTTCCACATGCACTGGAAGCATTGCTGCTTGAGGAGCTGCCTGTGGTGGTGCAACTGTCCTCTCTTCCCATGGGGTCTTCTGCCCCCTTCTCCTACATCTGGGATTTGGGCAAAAGGGAGGAAATTAAGTCACCTCTCAAGCTAGGAGAGGGCCGCTCCCACTCTTTTTCCCTGCCAAAATGTTCCCTTCACCTTGCTAGCAGCTGACTGCCTCCCAGAAGGAGACTCTCTGTGGGCTCTGGTAAGGTGGGAAAGCACAGTGCACGTTCCCTTCCCCTCTCATTAATAAGTGCCCAAGTGCTGGTGGGAGCAAACCCTCCAGTTTTTTCCCTGGAGAGAAGTGTTTGCTTGCTTCCCTGCCTCATGTCTGACTGGATACAAGGGGCTTTTGTTGGGAGCTTTCTCACAGTATAGATGGAGGATTCAACTGGCTGGGGGCAAAGCCTGATGGAGCCTTTATACCATGAACTCTAAATCAGGCAGTTGGTATGCAATCATCTCCTCTGTCCCTCTGGCTCTTGTGGCATTACTCACTCCGTCCCACCACAACAGCCTTGGGCTCCCTCTCGGCACTGCTGTCCTGACCTAAGCATGCCCACAGCTGTGATAAGGTGCCCTACTCTGCACCTGATTCAGCGAGGGTTTCTGAGACAAATGAGGTGCAAAAATATTCTAGGATAAACATCCCATGTCGATGTCAAGAACTGCCTAAACTCCAGGCACTTGTGAATTTCTCCAGCCTAGATTCTCAGATGCGAGATAGTCTCTGCTTGCCTCCTGCAGACACTGGACATGGTAGGGGAAAAAGGCAGCAAAGAACAACAGTCAAGACACAGAACTCCCATTTAAACCCTGGGCTTCTTCAGTGAAGCACTTTTCCACTATTTGTCACACAGTCTAACAACTCCAGGCAGCTAAGCATGTTCTTGGCATGACTGTATACCTCTCACAGCTACTGCTCTCCCAAGCAGGGGGACAGAGCAAGTACAGATGCCATGGGAAATGGAAGTGCCAATGTCTGGTTTAAACACTTCATCCAGATGAGACCTCGTCTCTCCCACCACCACTCCACCTTCTTACTCCCAGCCCTCTCTCCAGCAAAGTCAAAAGTTTTGCCTACCTGGCAATATACTTCTGGTAAATATTTACATCTTCGCTGACGGCTGGTTTGTCAGTGGGTAATCCATTCCTAATGAGAGACACACAGTGCAGAGCTGGTTAGCAGGAACAGGGCACAGCATACATTCCTTGTTTCTCTCACACACTGCTGACAGATCAGGAGAGAGGGCCCAGGGAAGGCTACCAGCAAAGACACCCATAAGTTTAAATTCCCTCCCCTTTGCCCTTCAAATCCCGTACCTTCTTTTCCTAGGGAAACACACAGGCTGCCTACCACCCTTCCTGCATGTTCCCTCTTTGCAGTTTGTTGGAGAAAGTGCAAAGTTTAACCATAAAACCTGTTTCTGCAGAAAAAAAATAAAAACCCCTATACAAAAAAGTGATGGCCACGTGCAAACAAACAAACACCTCTCTGAGGCACCTGGCAGTGCTGCCCTTGTATGCACAGAAGCTCTGTCCCTGGCTCAGCTGCAGGACAAGAGTCTCTGTGCCAGCCATGCTGTGAGCTACTGCCGATTTCCCTGTGGCCAGCTGCCCTGGTGCACTATGACCAGCACTGGAACAGTGGCTCCAGCCCCTGGATGGGGCTTCAAATGCCTCTTTGTTTCACAGATATCCCAAAACCCCAACAGAAAGATTATGTATTCTAATCAATGAGAAAAACACCCTAACCTGGGGATAAGCCTGGATTATTTTACATCATTAGGAAGCAGTCAAAAATAACATCCTTAGTGAATTCAGGAAGAGGAAAAATGAGATGCAGGGCCAGACTCCAGCCTACCCAAGAGATAGGGCCACCCCAGTGCACCCCCAGACAGGCTGCACACCATCTTCTTGGTGTGCTTTGCCTGTGCCCAACCTCCACTCCTCCTCCTGACAGCTCTGCACCCTGGTTTGAACAAGGACACTTTTGCACAAGAGTTCACTTGAAGGTAGACAATTTCAGGACAGGTTAATGGCATTTGATGTAAGAGAGTTTAAACCCATGGCAAGGGTGTATGTGCAGATGTGTGAGAGTGAAGGGTAATTCCTGTCAGGTTATTGAACCTAGTGGGGACTGGGAATGGGAAGCCACAGCCCAGATACCGCAGTCAGCACTTCCTTCACCAGCACAATTAATGGGCTGCTTTTATCATGGAAGCCTGTATCGAGTGAGTAGCCTGCAGGAGAAGGGACCAGAGCCCATTCTGTACTGCAGTGTGTGATCAGGACATGGGAAGTGCCAGGGTGAATGTCCTGGTCTCATCCTCCATCCCAGCTGCAGCCCCATCATGCTGCCCTGGTTGAGGAAGTCCTGTGGCCAGAGGATTACCATTGTGCTGGCAAACCATCTGGCAAGAGGCAGAAAATACACAAGAGAAAGGAAAGTAACCTGGGATCCCAGTGCAACACCACAGCAGATATGAGGCTTGCTTATCTCTCTTATGCCTTCAAGCACAGCTCTACAACAGCGATTGAACCCCAGGCAGCTGAGTGTTCTGAAAACACTTTGGGCACAGAGTGTCAGACCAAGTCACCCATCACAACAAGGACTGAGTCTGCAGGAGTATTTACAACACTGTGTTTTTAAGTAATATGAGTCTTTGCCTGTGATCTGGAGCACGTACAGGTTCATCCTGAGCGGGACCCTGAGCAGACCCTGAACATCCTGAGCAGATGCAGATGTTAATAATACTCTGCCCTTTCCCATGGAGCTCCCAGTTTGTCTGCAGGCAGTTGATAAAAAATCATTTCACCACATGGCTCTGCTGTCCATGTGGGGAAACAGGGAAAATGGTGATGCAGACTTTGCTGGGACTGCAAAGAGCATTCAAGCAAGGATTCAGCCCAGGGTGTCCTAGATCCACATACCAAACATAAACCAGCCTTTTTCCGCACCAGAGGACCAAGCAGTAGGGTGTGTATGATGGCACAGAGGGCAGGACAGAAGGCCCTGGACTTACTACAAATGACCCCATGGGATTCACACCTCACAACAGCCCCAGGTTCACAAGTAAAACAAGTAAATCCAAACCATGACATGAAAGCAGAGGAGTCTCTCTCTTCTTCCCTGCTGCAGCCTGACATACATATGTATCTCTTCTACAGCTCCCACCTCTGGAAGTCACACTAGAAAGCAATCCAAGGTTTGGCAAGGCCTTCAGATACCTCCATTCAGTCAATGGCATCACTGCAGAGACTGCTGGCAATGCATGTGCATGAGGTTATTAGTGGTAATTGGGCTAATGAGTTTGCCCAGTCTGAGAGGTAATTGAATCACCTCAGTTTGTGCCAGCAAATTGAGAAGACACAGGCCTGGCCCCACAGAAGTAGGTAGGCATGCCTAACTCCTATGGAAATTGATGGGAATTAGGCACCAAAATGTCTTCTGAGTTCTGGGACAAACAGAAAGCCCCATCTTGATAACAGTAAAGTCAGAAGAGTCATGCCTTTGAGTTAAATGGAAACAAGAATCAGGTTCTCCTACAGACACATCTATATGCCTGGGAAACCAGAGGGAGAAGAAAATAGTCATTCCAGCCTTGACCTTAAGAGTGCTGACAGCACCACGTTCCCTCCTCTTTCATTTTAACATATGAACTCAGGAGCTATTGGCCTCCAAATCCATGGCTATGACTGCTGATGGCAGGTCACAGCCTTAGTGCAGATCAGATAAATAGAGATGTAAGGTGTAAAAGAGGAGCAGACCCTTCTACAGAGAGCAAAGAGAACTGTCCCATGAACAGTGCAGTATTTATCACCACAAGAACTGGGAATTGCCCACTGAACCACACACAGACTTCTGGTATGACCCCCCACTAACACAAAGACAAGAAAAGTGGAAGGACACTTACTTTACTGTAGAGACTGTTCCAGTTGTGATGGAGTCTGTCTTGGAGAAAGTTGATTTCAGGTACTCAGGAGTGTTGAATGGCAATGAGATGGACTGCTCTGGCCCGGCCACGGGGGTGCTGCTGGGGGTACTGGTGAGGGAAGCAGGGGCCAGGCTGGGGACTGGAGCTTTTACTGGAGTAAGCTTCTGAATGTTCCTCACATCATACTTGGAAGGCCGTCCTACCTTGCCTGTCTTGAAGGCGATGGCTCCTCCCATATCTGGGCTTCCTTCCCCAGGCTTGAAAAGGTGCAAGTACTTGACATTTTCTAGGTCATACTTGGAGGCCTTCTTGTAAGTGTTGCCATTTTGTGGCCTGATGCTCTCACCTGTCTTCAGCTTTTGAATGAAGAAGTCATATTTGGAGGCCCGTGACATCAGGCCCTGCATCTGGGAACTGCTGGGAGAGGGCAGTGGCAGGATAGTGGCTTTGGTCTCCGTCAGCATGGAGGCGTCTGGACCTGGCACCCGAATGGGCTGTGCCAGCACTGAGGAAGGTTCTTTGCCCAGCTTGGAGCCCAACTCCTCAGATTTGGCCAAGTGCATGGGCCACGAGAGCTGCTCTCCAGCTTTCAGTTTGCGGATGTACTCCTCGTACTTGGAGAAACGGGCTCGTTTGCTCACGGCATCTTCGCCGGGGAGAGAGGCAACCGTCGCAGTGGCCTCTGAGGTAGCAGCGTTCAGCTTGTCGAAGCTGATCTTGCGGGCCAGCTCATCCCGCATGTTCTGGTCGTCGTAGCCAAACATGCCCAGGAACTCGTTCATGGTGGTGGCAGCGTAATCCCGCAGTGATGAAGCTTCCCCTGCAGAGAAACCAGAGGAGAGAGTCACACAAGGCACTGATTTTTCTTCTCCTCCCATACCAGCACTGGTAGCAGGGAGGAGGGGGAGGAAGGGGAGAGGGGAACATGATCTACTGACGTTTGGCTCACTTGTTAGGTTTTATGACTCTTAAATTAATTTGTTTAAAAAAAAAAGTAATTAATACTGGGGTAAAATAAAAAGAGTTCATCAATGCCAGGAAAATCAATTTCCTAAATGTTCTAGCCGATGGCTTTTCAGTACATTAAACAAAGTTTCATAAATGTCTCTGCACTCTTGCCTTGGTCTAATATGAAGAAAAAGTAATTTTACTGGAAGTGAGACCAATGCCAATATGCCGAGGTTTGTACAGATCTGTCCTTGTGTACGTTTGTGTACAGAAGGAGGTGCACAGAGGATAGATGGCAGCATGTGTAAGAGGGAAAACCCATGTGAAAATGCTATGTGTGTGGGTGAAGATCAAGCAGGGCTGAGAGCAGGCAGGACAGCATGGTGTGAAATGGATAAGGGAGACAGGCAAGGCAATGTAGGAGGCAGAGCAAGAAGAAGGCAGAACAGAATAGTGCAGAGAGGAGGACAGCAGCAGAGGTGGAGATGAATCAGGGCAGGGGAAGAGCAGCAAAGGCTGTCTGCATGAGAAACTTGGCAATGAGAAGTGGGGGAAGGAGTGGAGAAGTCAAGACAAAGACTGGACAGCTCCCCATCACTATTGCAGTCCTTCCCTGCCAATTTTGTAAGGGTTCACTCAGCTTGCTCTCTTCCTTCTCAATCCCTATGACTGGACAGCTAACTACTTGCCATGTGGAAAAGGGCCACAGCCCAGTGAAGGCTGTGGAAACCTACAGGCAGCCTCCTGAGGAGCCAGGAACAGCTTCCAGTAACACCAGGAAAGGAGAAAGTCCATACAGGTGAAATACAGGTAAGGAACAGCCCTTTCTCCATCAGGATTTGGACTGAGGAGAGAAAGCTGTTGTCCTGATGTGGGCTCCCAGGAGGGGGAGAAAGCCAGTGCTCTGGAGTATGGTTGGGGAAGGGGCAGGAAGGGGTTAGTCTAACAGAGCCTGATTACAGGGAGGAAGAATAAGCAAAAGCTGTCCTTCCTTGGGTCTCTCCCTCCCTTCTTCCCTCCCCTACTCCCTCAGGCAGTTTCACAGGACACCGGGATGGGAAGAACACATATCTGGAGATCACCCAATACCAGTGTAAAGGAGGAAATAAAGACTGCTCTGACATTCTGGCTTGGCCTCATTTAGGCTTCAGTCTGACACAATGCTCCTCCTCTTCTCCCTCTTGCTTTCTCCTGCAGAGTAAAGATTTACTGTGTGCAGGAGTCCTTCAAACCTCCCTTGTCATCTTTACTAAACACTCGCTCTGGCTCCAATGGGCAAGCACACTCCTTTCCAGGCAGCCAGCACAAGGAGATAACATTGGCAGCAGAAGGGAAGTTCTGGGCATGGGGTCCCGCTCAAAACAAAGCAACACTGCCTTGAAACACAGTGGAAAAGGAAGGCACCAAGACACTACCACAGAACAGGTCAGCAGATCCAAAAGATCCCTAAGAAGCAAGGGATCTCACAGCCAGTGATGCCACTGGCAGAGGCAGGCACGTACACAAGAGCCTGTCAATGAGCACAGTCAAAGTTCAATAGCCATCAGCTCCCACAAATCAGTTTTCCCAGGACTCTATGGAGGAAAAGACTGTCTGCGATGGGTACTAAATGGGCAAGACCATGAAGGTCACATTCCTGCTCTGGGATTGCCTGGAATGGCTGTTCTACTGCAGCAGAAGTGCTGCTGTGCTGGCTCCCTGTGTACGAGGTTCTGGCGGAAGACAATGTGAAGAACACACCTGGAGCCTGCAAGGCGAAGGACAAAGCCACACCTGCTGGGATCTGGTTTAGCCCAAAATGACTTTCAAGTTCCAGGCACTTAAGCCCAGCATTCTGCATGGGATTTGGGATGCTTGACTCCAGAATAAACACCCTGTTAGTTACAGAATGGGTGGCAATGCTCCTGCAGTGTCAGGCTCAGAGTGTAGAACAACCTCATGGGTCGGTATTAATCTCACAGGATGTTAAATGCAGAACCATTCCCCACTGGGTCCAGTAACAAGACTTGCCTGAAGGACAACTTCATGTTTCACACACAGTGTATTAAAAAATTTCCTTCTGCTTTAAAGCAGTTCTCCTTTTAACCTTTTTATTTTTACCTCACTTCCATTTCAGTGTAACCCTATGACCCAACAAAAGAGAATGAACCCATGAAATCCCTACTGGGTCTAACAATTTCCTGTTTTTGTTAAATCTGCTTTCCCTGTTCTGCATTTCCTTTCTTTTTGGACCTGTAAAACAACCCCCAGCTTCCCTCACAATGCCCTGATTTCCAACCACTGCACAGAAAAACTCTTATCCAGCCTGTGTCAAGCTGCAAGGGGAAAAAGAATATCACATTGAGGATCTGATATGAAATGAAACTATTAAATGTGATTTTTGCTAGCTTTAACCACCGCCCTGGTGGTCAAGCTGATGTGTCCAGTCTTTGGTATCATGTGGCTATACCTCAACTGGTGTAAACAGTCAGATGCAAAATCCAAGCCTATAGAAAAGGGTGGGGGTGGTTCAGAACTTCTTTTGAGCTCTGTGAAGTCTGAGTTCAGGTTTCACTGTCATGGATTTAATCCCCAAACCCATCTTGAATTCTGTTTTTCCTTTGCTCAGATTTGGTTCCAGATGATCACAACACCCTCCCTGATCAACAGCTTCACTGGTGCTGCTCAGTCTTTCCTCACCCACATCTGAGACAAAGTCCTGGCCAGTTCCCACTGCTCACTGCCAGGAAGTGCAGCTCTACACATCCAGCATGAGCCCAGCATGAAGCCAGCACATCCCCTCAAGTTAAGGCAACCTGCACTTAATTGCTCAGGCACCTAACATGAAGGTCAGAGGCTCCTCCAGTGGAGACATCTTACAGCAGGGAGCTGGCTCACCAGAAGGATGGTATGAGACTCAGCCACCTCACTTCACTTACACTTTCAGACAACGGTGAAGAGGTAATTAGCATTACTTAATTGACAGAAAACACTCCCTGTATCCACAAACAGACAAAAATGAAGCAGGACAACAGCTGGGAAACACATCCCTGTGAGGAGTCCTGGAAGCCACAGGAAGTATTATCCCTGTGTTTTCCTCCCCCTTCCCTGCACTGCATTTTCCTCTCCTTTCCTGTGTGA
Organism: Lanius collurio; assembly: GCA_020086605.1. Taxonomy (NCBI): domain Eukaryota; kingdom Metazoa; phylum Chordata; class Aves; order Passeriformes; family Laniidae; genus Lanius; species Lanius collurio. Next base: position 1,016,616 of record JACBWW010000073.1, on the reverse strand, counting down.
TAATAAAGGGCTCCCTCTCCTCTTGCCACTGCTCTCCATTTGTGGGCATTGCCAAAGAGCAGAGATCTGTGTGTCTCAGAGCAGCTATCATATCACAAAGGATCCGAAGCTAGCAAAAAAGGTGCTAAAAATAGCCTGCAGCAGCACACTATATATGGAAGGAAAAGCAAAACAGCCCAAATGGAGTGCAAGGTCTGAATACTGGGGGATGGGACATCCCAGACAGGGCTCTGTCCTTTATTCTGCTTGGGAGGGAAAACTCACAGACTTGGGGATGATCAGCAAGAAACTGGCACTTGGCATGTATGCTCTCCTAAGTGGAGTCTCCCCAGGAAATCAGGAAGAGAAAACCCTCCTGGTTTAAAACAGGGCCAATGAATATTCCAAGAGACTTAGCCAAGAAGCTAAGAAAAGAAAGGCAGATCTGAAAGCTTTTAGAGGGGGAAGCTCCTACTGACTACTTTAGCCCACTATGTAACAGACAAAGTAAAGAACATGTGTAGGAAAATCTCCCTGGGTATGTGTGCGTCAGTGAGCGATTGTGGAGAGGGATCTGTGTCACAGACTGCACTGAGAAATCTCGTTGCTATATATAAATGTGCACAGAAAAGCATGGGCCAGTCAGTGGGCAAGAGAGGATGCCTGAATGAATGAAGAAACAGATCTGCACGACCAGATCAGCTTCTGACCCCCATCTCCTGATGGACACCAGCTTTGTGACCCCTAAATGTGCTTCCCAGGTGGACCAGCGAGGAGGCACACAGGGTAAGACTGAGCACTGACTCCTCAGTCCTGTTTTTCCAAGGGGAGGCTTGAAAAGAAACTCCATCTTATTTCAAACCATGAGGGTTGAACAGCATTGACTGAGTCTCTGTGAACTTCTGCCTGATGCACAACATGCCTTTCTGTCAGCCTGGAAGGACACAAAGGTGGCCAGGATTTGGCATGGGCAGTGGCTGAATCCCCAGAAAGTGGACAAGGAGTGTACACACCAGGACTCTGGGAAGCAGGAACCCTTCTCATCCCCATATAAGTAGGATCACTTTTCCCACTGACCAACAAAGCCTGTTAGATGTAGGATTTGGTTTTCTTTGTGGCTCCTGCTTTTCACACAAGTTTCTAGCTGATACAAGTATGGGCTTAGTTTTAAATGCTGCTCAGCATTGTCAGCTCTGTACTCTCTGTTTTCATAGGGAGTAACTGGTGCTCAGAATCTTCAAATCAAGGTTTCTGTGATGACTCCCCCAAGGCCACTTCGACTGGGAGGGCAGAGCTGTATTCCTCTCCTTTCATCTGACTCCTGCTATCCCTCAACTCCCACAAAAAATCCCTCCTTTTTGACAGAGGAAGTTCCAAATCTCACTGGAATAAATTTAGCTCACACCCAATAACCAGGGTGTTTGGGACTTGGTGATGAACAGCTGAAAATTCATTTCCTGAACACTGACAGAAAAAGTAAAGGAAAATAACTTTGTCCTTTCCAAAGCAAGGGATGTTTCTTGTGCTTTCAGGGAAATGTTGCAAATGGCATTTATAACAAGGTTCTTGAAGCAGACGCTCAAGATGTGGCAGCACGTCTGTTTGCAAGTCAAATCCCACACGGCTCTGTATGTAAACTGGACCCCTCATGTGCCATTACCTGCCTTAGACACAAATGAAGCTTCAGCCCCCCCCCAACCGGAACAGTTTCCCATTTTTGCATAATCCTTTGACAATACAGCCCTGCAAAGGTATTTTACTGAAATCTCCTACCCCAGTGAGAAACCTCAGCTCCTTTTCATCTTCCCCAGTTTGGTAACTTTTCTTTCACATTTAAGTTCCCCTCTTTTTAGTTTTCATAGCAAATAAAAGCTGCAAATGGTGGGGTGGGGTGGAGTGGTGTGAATTAAAACAAACTAAAACAAGAGTCCAGGCACAATCACCTTGTGTCTGGGAACGACAAGGGCTTTCCTATCAAAGGAAACTGAAGGTCACACTTTCCCTCATTGATCTTGCAATGTTTGTTAATTACTCTGTCACTGATGTGGCGAAGGATAATTAAACAGCTCTGTTTATATCTTATATGCATAATTATGTGCGCTGCCACTGAACTCGTGAAGACTAGAGAATGTGCCTCTCCAGAAGGGGAACGGACAGACGGAGATGAGTTGCAGCTGCATTATTAACAGGAGGAGGAAAACATGCGCACACACAAAAGGAGGAAAGTTTGATGGATTCACAAAGTGCTGAGATCAGGGGAGGGGTGTGTGCAGGTGGAGCAGATTAGGGGAAGATCTTTCAATTACAGATCCAGCCCAGCTGAGTGACAAATGGGGAGGGGGCTGCTCTGCCCTAATGGAGAGAATTCAATTCATCCAAAGCTTTTATCAAGGCTTAGCACTCATACACCCCCTCAAATCGATCTGGGGGAAACCTGGGTATCAGAAAGGGAGCAAGAAAGTCATCTTAGGCTTTCCCCAATGTCTCTTGTTGAACTCAGCTTTTGAATGAACCACAAAAATAAAGCAGAAGCAATCTGAAAATAGAAAATACGCAGCTGGAGAGAGAACACACGAGATGGTGGGGGAAACTGAGTGGGCATTTTCACCAGCTCTGTCCCAAGCTCAGGGTGGGCAAACCTCGAGGACTGGGCCCCTCATGAGGGGAGGCAATACCATGACACGAGCGTCACCCCAGCTCCTCCAGCTGGGCCGAAGGACCACATAGCAGCAAGAAGGGATGGCAATGTTTGGGGTGGGGTGGCTCTGCATGGGCTCTCTGGGGACCATCCCAGCCTTGCCCTGGCTCAGTTCAACCTCCCACAGGCTCCTCCTGGTCCAGTCCAGTCCCTGGAGGAACACCTCGGCAGCCATTCCTTCCAGAACCTTCATCCTGGTGACTGCTCCCATCCTGCCCAGGTGTGGCCAGGCCCAGCCCAGCCTCGCAGGTGGGGCTATCCTGTCCTGGGGCCATGCTCAGTTCACATGAGGTCCTGCAGGTCAGGGGCCAGCAACGGGCCTTGGGAGGTGGGGAAGGGGCAGCCCTGACAGAGCTCCTGGCCCTCCCCCAGCCCAACCCAGGGCTTCCATTGTCAGTAACCACTAATCAAGGTACGTGTGTGGCCATGAGAGTGGTTAGATAACCCAGCCAGCCCGTGTGTGGATACCCTGCAAAATCCACCTGGGATTTGTCTCAAGAGTGGGCTCTGCTTCTCTTCCCCTTCTTGGGAATACAAGACCAGCACTCACCACAGCTATGGCCATCTGAGTAGTGTGAAGGAGTCTGGAGGGTGAGGTTGGCACTACCCAGGGACTTGTGGTCTGGAAAGAGCTATCCAGCCACATCTACCCTCACACCATCCTTCTTGGGAATGGGAGGCTAAGCCAGAGGCAAACTCTGTATGGCCCCAAGAGCAAAATGACAGGCCTCTGCAAGAGGATCAGTGCTCTCACCCTTCCCCTTGGCTGCCAGGTGCTGCAGGACCTGGCATGGACATAGAAAATGTAATTCTGAAGCTGCCCCACATCAGGAAGTGGAGGGGGACAGAGGGCTTACCTGAGGTGGTTCCTGCCCCCAGCTTGGAGCCTGGTTCGCCACTGGAGGACCGGTAGGCATCATCCTTCGCTGGTCCATCTGAATCCCTGTCATCCAAGAAGTTACCATCCTGCGAGCCCCTCAGAGCGTCTGCCTCGTCCCCATTATCTTCCTCATCGCTGCAGCCCTTGGGCTGCACCATGTAAACCCCTTCGGGGGGCACCTCTGTGCTCTCGGTGCCCTTACATTCCTTGCCCTCTGCTCGCCCCAGCAAGGGCTCCTCATTGTACTCCCCATTCACCCACTTCTCGATCACCTCCCTCCTTTTGTCCTCCTCGATCTTCTGCACACGGCTGAGTCCATCTGAAAACTCTGTCCCCAACTCCTTGGTCCCAGGCTGGGGCAGGTCCTTGTTGCTGCTCTCCTGCTGTGGCCCCTTGTCTGCACGTGTCTGCTCAGCTCCCCCGTGGTCGAAGACGACCTGGCGGCTCAGCTTGGCACAGATGGCATTTAGCTTCAGGCCACCTTTGCGCTTGGCAGCCATTGTGGGTTTTCCTGAGGCTGCGTCAGTGCATATAGTTCTTTCTGCTAGGAAGAGAGAGGAGAAAGAAGTAAGCAAGGGCATTAGTGGGATCAGACAACTTAAACCCAAACAGCAAAGGGATGGTGCCAACCCAATGGGCTTTCAGGCCAGTGTCATCCTTGGAAAGGTGGAGCTACTATGTGCTTCCTAAGCTCTGAGTGGAAGCCCAGCTAGAAGAACTCAGTGAGAAGCATCCTCTGAACCTGCTGGGACCAAAATATGCCACAAGAAAGAGGCACTTATTTGTCCTGGGACAGAACTGGGCGTGAAAGGCCCTAAACATCTCAGGGAGATGAGCATGCTACCAACTTTTGCTTCTGGCTGAGGCAGGATACGAGTTTGTTACAAAGTCCAGATTGCCCTCTCCTTCAGACTGCAGCACCACTCGCTTTAGGTCCCTAGCTCTATCCTAGATATACTGGGTGCCAAAACCACACCAGCCAGCAACTGTACCCAACCACCTCTAGCAGGGACAACAGCCTCTCAAGCCCAAACCTACGGGCAGTGAGGAATTTACCTAACAGAGTCTGTGCACAGTCTCAGAGAACCAGTATGCACCGGAAAGACCCAGTGAGGAGGACAGGAGCCCTGGCAAGTGTGTGTGCTGGAGCACCAGAGCTAGACTGGTGTGTCACAGCAGTATGGAGAAAATAGCTGGGGGCTAGTACTAGCTGATCAGGCCCCTCTGCCTGCTTGCTCTCGCACACAGGAAATTCTGCTCTCATACTTCCCAGCACAATCAGCTAATTAGTGTGAGTTTGTTATTTTAATGTAGTTTATTCATATGTGACAGCTAGTAAAGGAGGGGTGAGAGAAGGTGGGGGGGAGAGGAAGAAGGTAAGGTCTTAACGTCAAGGTCACAGAGAATCTTCAACTAAATGGTCTCTATCAGAGTCACTTGCATAATTATTGCACCAACAATTAACAAGGTTCAATCCCAAATAAAAGCAAAATAATTATTCTAAAGCAGCTGCATTGTCTCATTTTTCTGTTTATTTTTGACACCTCCGAGAGACGCCCAGACTAAGCAGGGTTAAAGGACGGAACTAGCACACAGCCTGGCTCTTCCCCCAGAGCAGAGTCAAGGCAGACTCTGCCCTGCATTCCAGGGCTCAGGAAGAGCACTCAATAAAACACTGGTCACACATGCCACAGGAGTTACTGTAGGGACATTGCTGGAGGTGAAGGTCCCTCCAAAACGGGCTCTTGGATTTTACATTGTGCTGAAAGAGGGGCCAGTCGCATGGAGAGTGAACAGACCACGTCTTCAGATCTCAAATGATGAGAACAGGCTCCTCCACTGCACAGGAGTCCCTCGTGGCAGCTCAGCCCACACCTCCCTGTCACCAGCACAGAGGTGCTGCTCCACAGAAGCACGGTGAGATTAATCAGACCCCCTACAACGCACCCAGAAGCCACCATGACAACCCCTAATCCTGTAACATGACAGCCCAATACAAACATACTGAAACTTTAGACCTGCTGTCCAACAGCCAGAGAGTGGCTGCTTAGCGTAAACTCCTGACAGCTTCAGACATGCTTCCCTGTCAAGGACTGCAAGAAAAATAACCCCCCAACAAATGTATCAGCCCCTCCACACAAAGGGAGGCAAAATGTACTCCTCCACTTTCCACATGCACCCCCTGGCACTACCACCTACGTGCAATCATGCTTTCATGAAGGGAAAGCACACGATGCTCCCAAACACGTACCTCCCCATCTACAAATTACAGCTGTTCAAAGAGCTGTGTGTATGCATTGGCACACTCCATAAACACAGTCCTACATGTACAGGTTAAGAAGTCCCATCTCCCCAAAATACATTCCTGTGCCTTCCCCCCTTTCACACATTCCCCAGCACAAGCCTGCAGTCCTCATGCATGCAGATGGGTACAGGCAGATGCCCATAAATCTGCAAGTCGCTATTTGCTGGCACCTTCCCTTCCAATTGCATTCCCACTATTTAGGGCACAAAGTGAAGGCTCATCCTATGCACAGAGGGACTCTCAGGAGGCTGCTGTGAGCTCCAAGTGGAGTGTGGCCAGGACACCTATGGCTCATGCTTATGGGCTCAGGCCAAGGGCCAGGAGAGCCCCGATGGCTGCAGGTGGCTGGGACAGAACCTCCATGTGGTGCCTGCCCGGGGCCAGGGCACTGGGTCAGCATGGAATCACCAGCCTCTCCCCCAAACACTGCCTGGTGATTCCCTGACCATGTTCTCACGATACCCAGCCCAGCTTAACTGGTGAGATCAGCACCGCTCACAGCTGGAGATAACTGGGAGGCAGACACGCGGCAGCCTAAATCCTCACTGCCCTACCCCTCTCTGCCAGGAGGGCAGGTCTCATTATTCTGGTCTGGAGGTGAGCAGCCAAGTGTGTGCACCAGCTGGCAAATGAATATATAAATATTTATTCAAAGGAAAAGAGGAACAGACGTTCCTGAGGCTGCACTTGCCGTGTATGCAGCAATTCCAGGGAGCCTGCAACTTGTCTTCCATTCCTGTTGTGCCTCCTTCCATCTCACACACCCTGGCTTTGCCCTTCTACCTCCCCAGCTTCTGCCCCCCCAGCTCCTGCCCTATCCCTTGGCATCTTTCCTTTCCCTTCTCCTTGTGTTTGGGATTTTTCTCTTTAACATTTTGAGAATCTTTTCCTAAAGTTTAAGCTAAAAATAAAGCAAGTTCTGAAAACACACCACTTCCCTGATCTGTAAAACTAACCCTCCCAGAGAACCTTCCTGGAATGGGATTTGCTCTGAAATACCAGGGCTCTTGCACATCTACATCTCACCCATTCCAATATAGGTGGAAATCAGAACTCGCAGCTCCTCCTGTCAACCTTGCAACCACCTCTCTCCAAGTCTGGACACATTATTTTATCTTTCCATTCTCTTACTTCCTTGTCTATGGAATGGGAGGGAAATTACCTCTATCAACATTTCTGTTCCTCTCTTTTATGCTGTCAAGTCCACGCAGAAGGAAAACCCTTCTTACAGGGAAATGCTGAAGATGACCCTCAAATTGGAGGAGACCAGAGCACCTGTGTTTCATTCTCTTGGGCAGAGGGAGAGAAGCTGAGCTGCTGGATGAGGGATCCTTGTATCTACCCAAGGTTGGGACTGCCAGACCCCCGAAGACAGGCAGAGGCACCCTCCCCCCAGGCAGAGTTCCCCACCCCAAATCACTGTTTAAATATCCCAGGCTAAGTAAACATCCCCCTTCATTTTCTTCGTCTAAATAGAAATGTTTTGATTTCACATCAATATAAGGAAGCCATTTATAACCTGAGCCTGTCACATGGACTTTTCATCTCTGCTCGGGACAAACTCTCCCACAAGCTCTATTTACACTGAGCACTTCCTCTGAAAACAATGCCACCGGGAGTTTACTCCTCTTTCCCCCTCTCCACACCCTTTGAGAAGACACGGGCTCTTCCCCCTCTGTACCCATCCCTCGATGGTAATCCTCCCTTTGAAGGAAAGGTACAGCTTGCTGCAACCAGGGCTGGCACACAGGTCGACAAAGCTCACCTCGCCCTTTGGCTGCCTTGGCAGCCCGGGCTGCTGGCCATGCTTCAGCGCCCTGCCCCGGGTCCCCTCACACGCAGACAGACACCGGCTCCTTCCCTCATGCAGCCCCTGAAGCAGCTCCGCCTCACCCATGAACTCCACAGAGGGGTGCTGCAAAGCTGGGCACGGCTTAGGGCTGCTGCAAAGCTGGGCACGGCTTAGGGCTGCTTCCCCCGAGGGACAAACCGGGCTGTGGGGGACACACGGTGTGCAGGAACAAAAGGATCTGCAGCCTGGAGAGAAACGGGCCCTCCCAGCCAAGGGGCAAACTGCTGCAAAGAGAAGTCCGGCTTTGCAGGGAGAGGAGGAGAGAGCCTAAGCCTGGCTTTAGCCTGGCTTATCAATTGGTGTGTCAGTGAAAACACACCCTGGCAGAGGGGAGGAAGGGTCCCAGCTGGGAAGAAAGGGCGTGGGGAGCTGGCTGAAGCAGCTGGCATGGGTGGAGGCTAACAGCAGGAGCTGCCTGCTGCGGGAAGAGCCGGGGTGCAGGGCGGACCCCCGCCCTGGGGCAGGAGGGCCCGCTCCAGGAGGAGAGGGCTGCTGGCTGGGGAGGGACAGCGTTGTCACTTCAGAGGGCCGGGTACGTCGAACAGATGGAGCTTTCATATTCCTATTGAAGAGTTTTAAGCCCAGCTGAGCAGCTCCGTTCAGGAGGGAGGTCCCAGTGCCAGCTTTCCAGGAGCTGGAAGCTCTCATTCGATTAATTATTAACGGCATTATTTGGGGCGGGGAGGGGGAGGAAAAGACGGCTGACATGCTGCACAGTCCTTTTCTTTTTTAACCACTGTGGTGCAAACTTGACTGGAGAGACACCAGTCTGCCCAGTAATCCCAAACAGGGAGGGCAGCACGGCTCGATGGGGTGGGGAGGTGAGGACGCCGCACACTTGGAGCCTCTTCACATTTGAGCTGCAGTCCCTAAAATGGAGCCAAACTTTCACAGCAGAAGGCTACTGGAGCATTGGGAACATGCTTCTCAGGAGCAATGCCCTGGCACAGCCCAGCCACATGCTGGGAGGAGGCAGGGAAGGCAGCCAAATGTCCAGCCCCTACCAGAAAACATTTTACCTCCAGCATAAAGACCTGTGTATTATCCCAGGCAGGGCCAAGGCAAAGGCAGAACATCCCAGGCATGGCCCTCAATGTCTCAGAGTGGATTTAGTGTGTATTCTCCCCTCTTCAGTTTATCAATAAAACATTTTATTGCTTTTAGCCCAGGAAATGACCTTGGAGTAGTGGATGCTGTCTGTTCTGGCTGACCTTGGGGAGCTCACAAAGGCTCTTAACAACCTTCTCTGTCCTGGAAGCATGGATCCCGCCTCTGTGTGTCTGCAAGGAGCTGGGGAAAGCCCTCGGTGAGAGACTCAGACCTGACAGGCTCCAGCTCAGCACTGGGCAGGCAGGAGAAGGAGAATCAAAGACGTGGGAGGAAAAACGAAGTGAGCAGCCAGGGTGTCCTTACCGAAGAGCTGCCAGCTTCATTCCCTGCTTTCCCACAGCCATGAGGGCTCTCCCCACACACCTCATCCATAAAGCTGGGAGGAAAGGCTGGGGACTCTGCTCTGGTCCCCCCGGCCAGCTCCTGCCAGAGCACAGTCTGCCTGCAGTCCTCACTGCATGACTTTCTCCTGCCCACCACATTGGCACCCACAAGGGGCTACTTCTCTCCCTATCTGCAGTGCCCAGAGCATGGTTCACCCCTGGCCCAAAGGGACAGAGAGCAGTACCAGCTCCCTTCAGCAAGACCATCCTGCTTCCCTTTGCTCAACCTTCTCTGCTGCAGAGTTCAGCTGTAATTTCCGGGTGACAGTGAGGAGCAGTGCACAGAAATCAGCACCGGGCAGTGAGCAACAAGACACCCTGAGAAAAGGGGGAGGCCATGGTCTCTGGAGATCCTGGTGCCCTGCACTGGAGCTGCCAGCTGGCTGGGCTGTTCCTGTTTCTCACCTAGCCACTTGGCTGCTCCACTGCTGCTGATGGGGTTTCTCTGGGAGAAGAGCTTATGAACACAGGGAGCCCCTCCTTTCCCCAAAGAGAAAATAGCCACAGCATCTCTGAGCAGTGTGTATTTTCTGTGCAGAATTATAATTCTGAAGGGAGGGAATGGGACAGGAGAAACTCGAGAGGAATTTTCCTCCTCAGGGGAGCAGATGCTACAAGTGAAGAGTAGTGAGCACTGAGCTGTAAGTCAGGGCCAGCTCCCTGCATGCCACAGGGCACAAACAGCCCACCCCCTCGCTGCCCTCCCCCATCAATCCGAGACTCCCTTTTTGGCCATGTCCTCTCCCAGTGTCCCCTGGTACTGAACACAGAAGGTCCCCATCATCCCCTGCAAGTATCTCAACCCTTCCAGTGCTGCCCACAGAGAGAACCCCGTCTGGAATTGCAGCCAGCAGGCAGGACCCCCTCCCTAGTGCCTGCTCCCAGCCCCCAGGTGCCCATCTCCTCCAGTTGCATCCTCCTGAAGAGCGAGCCCTAAAGTGTTAACGGCGATTGGTGAAATGGCACAGCAGATTGCTACAATAAATAATTTACTGATATTTATAAATATTCAAATCAGCAAGCTTCAGAAATTGAAAGGGGGGGGAACTCAGTTGATGGGGAGGAGGGATGTTTAGGGAAGGGAGGGGGGTCTGACATTAATTCCCAGGCTCTCCAAATTCACTCGAGAACTGTTTCTCATTTCAAACAAATATTAAATCTTTTGGTGTCAAGCCTCCAAAAATAAAATAGCAAAGAGAAAGTCACCACCCCCTTGGTGGCCGATGCCTTGTCTGCCAGGACTCTGGGTGTCCTGGGTGTCCCTGTCCTCTCAAACAGCCACGTAGTGGGGGAACAATTGCAGCCTGCACTGGCTAGGTAGGTGCCTGGGCAAGAACATAAGCTCCCACACCCACACCTGTAATGCAGCCCACCACATCAACCACCACCCAAGACAGGAATTCCCATTACTATTATCTACAAGACCTTGCCTTCATCTTCCAGGAGATTTTCTAAATCCCACCAGGAAGAAAGGGCTGAATGTTGGGGCAATGAAGATGGAATCAGGACTCCCAACTCCACTTAGGAACACAGCTTTGTGACAGAAACAGAACAGGAGGTTAGGCCTCCTGACTTTCACTCCTTGCCTCTGGAAGGGAATTTGGTTTTGGTGATTCGAGCTGGTGATTAAGAATCAGAAATGCTGGCTTCCAGCCTGGTTTCCACTCACAGTCTCCTCAGCTTTCTGTGCCTTAGTTTCCTCATGCAGGGGAGGGGGAATGAGGACGATTACCCACCAGTGAGCCTTACCCAGTGCTTTGGGGGTCTCTGTATCAGCACTCTATGTCACTGTGCTGGATTGTTACAGTCTTTTTTACCTCTGAGCATCCTACTGACCCCTTAGATGGCCAAGGGAGATGATCCCATGTCTTCCTGTGGACCACTCCATTGGTAACACAAGGCTCCAGCATGGGGTGAACTTCCCCTAGATGAGTAATGGCTTTTCTAATGCACGGGCAGGCTGTCAGCTTCCCTACTCCCAGTGTTTTATGGGTTTAACTGAACGGCTCTGAACTCCCTAGTAAGAAATAAAGTTATCCCTCAGCGTCCCTTCTAAACATTTCACTCAGTGCAAACGGTGTTTAAGAAAAATGAGGACATATTTCTTCTTAAGGATGCAGTATCCCCCTTCAGAGGCCTAATTTATGCCATATATCACTGGCCAGGGAGAGAAAGGCAGTGCAGACCTCACACTAGGAGTGAGCTGGCCCTAGCACAGCCGCTCCTGCTGCAATGGTGCAGTGGGCTGCAACTCAAAAAGTCCTCCAGAGTCTGCAGGGTCCCTGCTGGAGAGCCGAGCTGGCTGGCAGGCAGCAGAGCAGGATGGACACCTTCAAATGCTCAGCACTGTGCTGCCTCCTCAGCTGCCGCATCCTGCTGCAAACACCTCCTCACCGGCCCTGCCACCGCCCAGCCCAGCTCAGGGCCCCTCTCCCCTCCATGGCTGAACGGTGACAGCCTCCCCTGGCTCTTCTGCCTCACCCCACCGGGCTCCTCTGACACTCTCACCTACCGCTGACCTGCTCTGCTGCTGCTCCACCAGCTCTTCACAGGCATTTGGCACAGCTGGTGGGGAAAGTGGTTCAACTTTGAGCAAGGATAGGACTAATCCTTCTTCACAGCTCTTTAGTAACGCATGTCTGAACCTTTTCCTAGGCAGATCTCAAAAATTACTCTAAATGTGCTTCGATCTTGCCTACCCTCAGCTTCCTCACTGGGAGAGCCACTAACGGTCTGCTTCTCACCCGAGTGCTGAGGCAAAGCTCCTCACCTCTGCCCTTCCCTTTGCCTTGCTCTGCACTCATGTGCCCTGGAACCTCCAAAGGACAAGAAAAGAACGTCTTTCTGCATACAAGTAAAACAGGAAGGTTCTACAATTAACAAAAGGAGCAGAGTGTAAAGAAGAGCGGAAAAAAGTGGGGAACAGAATCAGGAATTCTGATTCTGCTCCCCACTCTGCTACTGCTCCTTCTCTTTGGGCAAAGGACATCATACGGGCTCCCCTTCTGCCCTGGCTCCCCTTCGTGGGTCACCTAATGGGACAGGATTTCTTGCCCAGCTTGGTGGGCCCAGTGCTTTTGCAATTGTAGGTACTATTGCAAAGCAAATAACGACAGAGGAAAAGCACTGATAGAGGACTGATTGAAGCTCAAAAGTCCCTTGTGTGCTGCGGCAAACTTCCTAGTTCATTTGTCAATGCAGGATCTTTGATGAGACATTTCAGCAGTTTCCCTCCCATGAAAACCTGCTCTCAGCGCTCCAACCCAACGCAGCATGCGGGGTCTTGGGCTCCCTGGGCTGAGCAGTGGCTCCCCAGGAGCCTTCTGTCCTCACCATCTTTCCTTCAGATAACATAAAGCCAAGAGGATCAGCTTTTCTGATCCAGTTTCTCTTCCTTACCTTATTTATTTATTATTAATTTTTCAGTTCGGTTAAAAGGTTTACTATCCAGAGGAGCATAAGTAGCCTCACTCAGCCTATAACTCTATAAATCAAGCAGAACTGCTAACATCTACATCACAATCCTGCCATCAATCTCCCCACAGGTTGTGAAGAAAACCAAGGGGAAAGACGTAAAAGGGAGAGTGAAGAGAAATAGCTCATCACCCTTGGGTCCCTGCAGACTGGCTGTGGCCCTTAGAAAACTCCCTGTGAAGCCAGACGTGTTGTCAGGGCAACTAAACGCAAACACAGTGCCTAATTTCACCTCTCCATATTGGCAGGGTTGGAGTGCTGTGCCAAGAGGACACAGTGGATGCAGAGAGGGAGGGAAGGGGTGGTGGAAGCAGAGGGGTGGGAAAGCCTCTGGAGCAAAGCCTGCTAGCTCATGTGGGAGCCAGCTTCCAAGGAATGAAGAAGAGGCCAAGACATGAGCCTCCTGGAAACACTGCACAGACCCCTCTCTAGAGGCTGAAGGAGTCGAGGCAACAAGGGGTGCAGGGAATTATGGAGGTGAGATCAAGAGGAAACCAGACTTAGCTACAAATACCTGACACTATGGTGTCAGGTGAAAAAAAAAGGACCAGGGAGAGACAACAGATCTCTTAAAGGACAGATTCAGAAGGGAATTCCTCAAAGTTTCATCAGTTCCTCTTAGTGACCGTCTTTCATGCATGATTTTATAGAGAACCCAAACCCACCATGAGCCAAGTCAGTGGACAGCAGCTCCCTGGTGTCAGGCTGGGCTCATCCCTAACAGAGGGCAGGGGTTAAGTGAGCCAGCTCCTAAAACAGGGTCCCTCTACCCCTTTTGGTAGTTGGTCGGCAGTTTAAGAGCAATTTGCAATCCCTTTCAGCACTATTAAGCTCAGACCCAACAAAGAATGCAGACTACTAATTAACTGCAGTGGGAAGTCGGGAGCTAAATAGGAGTCGGGAGCGTGAATGCTTATTGCACCATGCAGGCCCAGAAAAAGTTCATTATTGTGGTCTTTCAAGGTCCTGCAAAGTAAATCAGTGTGTCAGCCTGAAGGAGGTGAGTGAAACTTCAGCATGGGCTGCACACAAAGAGCAAACCAGAGCATCTAGCCTTTCAGCTCATGTTATGTCCTGCCCACAGCCCCTGGCTACTGCCTGAGCTGTATGTGAGCAGGTACCTGCTCTGGGCTGGGTGTGCAAAGGAGGCGCTCAGTGCCCTTAGAGGTTTCTGTGATCCCCAAGTGGGGCTGGAACTTGTGAATCCAGAGCAGGTACCCATTACACACAGCACTGGGAGCTCAAGGGCTCTCAATGTCTGCAACCTGCAAATATTGTGCAGTGTGGTGAGGAGAAATGCTTCCTTCCTGTTGGAAGGAATGATCAGGCCAGAGGAGAATGAGCTCTGGTGTGAAAGCAGTGGGTCATCCCTGAGTTGTTAACTCAGCAGTCCTGTCTACAGCAGCACGGGAGAGCAACTCCACAGCTGGGCCACAGGGGCACTCACCCCATGCTTCCCAGTGCTCACACCACTCTAATTCTGTGTCTTGCCTTTTGCTGCTCTTCCTTCTGGTCATTACGGTTCATCTTCTTATCTCCTGTGTCCTCGTGAGCTCATCCATGTGCCTGTGCTATCACTGACTGCCAACACCCATCCATGGGAACACACACGTGTACAGAAACGTGGTTGTGCAGGTACACTATCACATGCAGAGACACACATGACCCTGCACACAAACACACACAACCGCATGCACATGCTAAGGCACACCAGCCTGCGTAGCTGTGACAGGTGTTACACCCGCACGTACATATATGTACATACAGACACGGCACCTGCACCCCGCATGCACCTGGTTCTGCTCAGCCCCGCAAACGCAGCCAGCACCCCACAGAGACCACCAGCACCCGTGCAGAGCCCATGAGCAGCCACACATGCAGCCACCACAGGCGGCCACCAGTGTGAGCAGAGCACCCACGTGCACTCACACCACGCACACTCTCAGTGTGAGCCCACACACCAGATACAGTTTATTCTGCAGCTTGGAGAGAGAAGACAGTGGACTCCCAGCTGGACCCTGCAGCCAGACTTGTGGCAGGGACAGACACACTCCCCATCCCACCACAGAGCCCCTCTGTACCTCCAGCCCATCTGCACCTCACACCTTCAGGCAAACAGAGTATCGGGGTGTGTCTCACTGGGGCTGATGTCCCAGCGGAGTGTGTGCGCTGGGCAAGGGATCTCTCCCTCTCCCTCTCTCTCTTCCACTCGCATCTTTTCATGAACTCTATTTCTCTTTCCTTTCTGAAAACAACTGAGCTGTAAATACTGTTTAACCTTCTTCCCCCCTTCCCCCTCCCCTCTGCACTATAAAAACACAAATATGCCATAACTCAGCTGGCTCAGCCGCCGCGCCTCCAACATGCCCTGCTCCAGGCCTCTCAGGAAGGTCATAACAAACGACTTTCCGATTCAGTGCTCCTGAAATAATTTTGTGTATTAAAACCTGAATCTGCACTTTCTGGACCGAAAGCCTCTCTTAATTATGGCAAGCGTCCTTGGGATGGACAGTGATCCTTCACTACAGCACTGCTAACCAACCGGAGACGCAGTGGCTCTGGCTCCCCACCACCACCTCCTCCCGCTGCCCCCTCCCACCACCACCCAACCCACAGCCCCCCTTGCTCCCTCACCCCCCCCGCCTTCCCTTTGCCCAATCTGTTTTCAAAGTGTGTCTGTCCTTTATTAAATTGTTTTCTTTTCCACATTATCAGTTGCCATGGAGACCTCATCTCTCGGATTATTTGAATTTCATTATATCTATTGATTTGGGAGCATTTCATCTTTTTTATTGTTTTTCTGTCAATTTTCAAAACGAATAACCATCTAATTTGCGTCAGTGCTGATTATGTTTGTCCCTCAATAGAGGTCGGCAGCTGCGTCGGGGAAACAAATCAATGGGAAACCATCATAAACCTCCCCAGTACAATCTCCAGGATATGTGGGTGACATTCCACGCCTGCGAGAAACACTCATCATATCCAAACTTCTTTCTTTCTTTTCTTTTTTCTTCTCCCCTTCTTTTTTTTTTTTTTTTTTCCTGTTTCTTTTCCCCCTTGCAGCTAGCTCTGCTGGTCAGTGGTGGGTACCATTTAAAATCATATTTGTTTTATCAACAGACACGTACAATTTTGGGCACATCACATTTTCAGAAAGGGAGAGAACAAGAGTAAGGGAAGTGGGAAGGAATATTTTCTTTTTGTAGGAAAGAATGGAAAAAAAGAATGACGAGGGAAAGAAAAAGAGGAAAAGTAGATCAGGATTGCAAATTGCTTACTATGTTTTTTTTTTAAATAATTTATGCAATTTTAAGCATTTATGTATAAATTTTTTAATAAGCCACCCTGGAGCAAAATAGCCATTAACATCCCAACGTCCTTCTGTCCAATGGGCTCTTGTGCAGGATCAATTTCCGAGAGTACTTTCCTTTTTTTTTTATGACATGATAAAATGCTTTTAAAGCAACTTACACAAATATGGAAATTTTTTCCCCTCCTCTTTTTTACCCTCTCTCTCTTTCTTTTTTTTTTTTTTTTTTTTAACAGCCTCTACTTATTCACCAGGGAGAGCGAGTGAGTGAGAGTGTGTGTGTGTGTGTGTGCTGGGGAGGGCAGCTGGCAGAAGGATAGACCCAGCCCTAACTGGAATGGACCTGCCTGTCCTTCTAACAAGGGCATAAACTTTCATTAGCGATGCACACAGTCAAAGGCAATTTAGGGAAACGCACTGTACAGAAAAGGAAAACCTCAGCGTTTTTACTCGGTGGCTCCTTGGCTCTGTCCAGGGGGCTCTATCCTTGAGCTCTGCTTGTGCTCTCCAACCAAAGTGACCCCACTGGCCACGAGGAAGGCAGGAGGGAGCCAGAAGGAGGCTGAGACTGCTCTGGGGGATGCTTGTACCCGGCCATGCCAGCAGCCTGCACGCCCTGAGCTGGGCCAGGGAAGCCAGTCAATATTAATGTCTTGCTGGAACACATTGGTCCTGCAAGAGGCCCAGAGGCATCTGTTGCTTTGCCCACTGCAGAGCTTCACCCTCCAAGGGGCCAGTCCTCCCAAAAGGCCTCTATTTTGGGTTTCTGCACACTGACAAGGAGCTTGCAAGCTGCTTGATGCCCCTTTGGGGCATTAGTTACAATCTGGCTCTGCCCAGACCAGACAGATGTGTCGCTGCTGCTCCTGTTTCTACAGAATATACAGACTAGTTATTTTTGCAGCTGGGACATGTTTGGCCTCACACAGGAACCTGGAAAATACCATTCCTAAAGGGATGGCTCCTGCCACTGGCCCCATGCAGAGCACAGACACGAGTGCATGGCTGGAGGAACAGCAGGCCAACATAAGGGGCTTGGTGAGGTCTGAAAGTCATGACCAGGTGTTGGAAATGAAACAAAACTATATCTCCAGCTACCATTCTCTTGGCCCTTTGGCATTGGGATTGAAGTTTATGCACCCTAAGCCAGCTGTACATTACACATGCCCAAGCATGAGAATCCCTGTGCATGTCCCTATTATTTGCTCCAACATGAAGCCCTGACAGTGGTTTTTCTACAAGAGCAGATTTCTTTACCTTTTTGTATGATGTACATCCAGAGATAATACAGACCTATGAATTCAATCCTAGTGACAGCAGGTCTGCACATTACTGGTGCGTTTCATAGACCCCTGCATTCTCCCAGCCCTGTGCAGCCCCAGGGCAGGCTCAGCCCAGCCCTGCAGTGCTAGCTGGCACAGAGCTGGCCATACACCTGCCCCATCTGCCATGTTTGTGGGTATTTGAACTAAAGTAGAGGGGGAAAAAAAAAATAAAAAATTCCAGGGGCAGCCAGTGCTCAGCTGGAAAAACACAAAATGCCGAGAACAGCAAACCCAATCAATAATAATCACAACCCCGGCAGCGGGCGAGGAAAGCATGAACTATTTTGGCCTGCTCCCTGCATGCTCACCCACTTGGGAAAACACACACTCCCCAGAGGCACATGATTTCATCCCCTCCCAGTTCACCCTACACTCATCCTCACCAAAGAGCCTCATGGAGTGCAAGGGAGCCCCCAGGCTCCCGTTTCTGGACAAAAATTTAGCAAGGAGGAGAGAGGGGCCCTGCACAGAGGAACTGGACTCCTGGCAATGAGCTGGCACCTGAGGAAGTTCATTCTTTCTCCCAGCAAAGTGCTCCTTATACTCCACACCCTCCTAACCTCTCCTCCCCTCCAAAGTTTTGCCCTTTGTGTCCCACCTCCCCTCCCAGTTGCTGGCCTTTGCCTTAGGGTGCTCTTCTTTTCCCCTCTTCTTTCCTCAAGTTCCCAGCACCATTCCACCTTTCTCCTTCCCCGCATCCCCTGCCAAAGCTCCTGTGTCCCAGTCTGCACCCCCACAGCCTCTTTACACCTCTCTCCCCTCATTCCCTGTGGGTGCAACAGCCAGGTCTGGCAGAAAAAGCTGGGCTTCCCAGAGGACCAGCACTGCCAGAGACCAGTGACCAGCCTGGGGAGGGGGAACATGGAATTCTGTCAGGGAAAACATGGGAACTCTCCCTTCTGGTCTCACATCACTCCTCACTCAGATTGTACAGATTTGGGGGATTTCACTGTAGCAGCAGAGGTCAGTAGTTGAAGGTTTTCAGATCATATATATCACTCTATATGGTCTTGTCTATAGTGAGTGCTAAATATAGCCAAGCCAAACCTGGAGGTGACTTCAGTGCTGTGGTGCAGTGACAGCAGCCACTGCACAGGCACTCTCCACTACCTCAAAGCAATGCAGATGTCAGAAGTCACAGTCCAAAATCAAGGATGCCTGTGAATCCTCTGTTCTCCCACTGCCAAGAGTGTGAGCCAGGTTCTCTCCCTTTCCCCCTCTCAGGTCTCCATGATTCCTCATTTTGAGGAGTCAAAATGAAGCATCATCTTCTTGCTCCAAGGTCCATTTTTCCCATGGGATGTTGGACCCTCCTATCTATGACATGACAGCATCTGTGTCAGCACAGCTACTTAAAAACTTAACCAGTGGAAGAAGCTCTGAATAGAAGGGGAAAGTCTCTTGTGTGGGTCAGAATAATTAGACTGAGCTCAAATTGGCTTTAGGCATCTGCTGCTGTGTCTGAGCAAAATCAAGCCATGCTGCTTCCATCAGCATCTCTCTGCTGTTGGCCTCAACCCGCAGAACTGAAGGGATCACACAGTGCCTTGTATAGGGCATCTCTGGGAACAAGACTTGCCTCAACTGAAGCCATAAAGCCTCCTTATCCAGATACCATTAAAGCCAAGAGAAAAGAGGCCAGACAGAGAGATTGAGATGAGCCATTTCCCCAACAAACTTGCTTCCCTTTTTCATTCGCTCCTTTCTCTTTTTTTCCCCTTTAACTATCATTAAAATAACAAGTTTCTGTTACAGTCTAAACATTCCCACATTGTATAAAGGGTTATGTTACACTAGAGTCACTGCCGGGCCCAGTGTTTGCACAGAAACCTCACTGCAGGTCCCCCCTCCTGACGAAGTGACTTATTAAAGTTTAAACAGTAATTAACAGAACAATAAAAATAAAGGGATGTTTGGGGAGTCGTAGTGCACACAGGGTTTTTGGCAGTGCCAGCACTTTTCAGTGCCCTGTGCTGGCAGAAAAAACGGCTGCAAAACCAGTGGGAGAGATTGTGTGCTGGAAGGCAGGAAGTGGCCGCAGCAAGGCCAAGGTATGATCCCAGCCCCAGAACAAGGGTGTAGAGAGCAGCAGGATGCAAGGAAAGGGTTTGGGGGACAGGGGAAAGGATGCCGAAGGGTCACCTGGCAGAAAGCTGATCAGATTCAGTGGTCACCACCAGCCCTGCTCTCCATGTGCACATCAGACAGCATCAAGAACCTCTGCTGCTTGCTCTCCCATTCTGCTGAGATGGCCTGGACAGTTGGGGAATTGTGTCTCAGAAGCCAGAGCCAGGTTTTGGAAAAGTGGCTCCTCTATTTTAAAAGAGCAGTAGAGGGGAAAGAGCAACCACAGAGCAAACTCCTGAGAAAAATCTTGCAATAGAGAGACCTTCCATAGGAGATTTCAAAAGCAGCCCCCTTGCCTGGGAACTTTAAAAACAGACAGAAGACATCTTGTAGGGACTGATCCTGCCCTGGCCCTGTGCAGGTATGAGCTGCAGATCCAACAGCATGGTAGCAATTCTGGGGTCATTCCCTTCTGAAATGCAGCCAGAGCCAGGATCACAGGATCAATCCCTAGAGTCTTGCCAGAGCCAGAACTTTCCCAACCCATGTGAAGTTGGCTAATCAGAGCTCCCTTTACAGGAGAAAACCTGCTTTTCCTCTGTTTTGTTCCCATTCCCAGTAGCTTGGCTTGCCCAGAATGAGCTTTAGAGCATGTGGATAGAGTTTAAGCTCAGGTTGTCAGCCCTCCCTGTTACCCAAAGTGCAGCAACGCAGAAAGATCTCATCTGAAGATATTTTTGGTGCCTATTGTAGCTATTCTCAACTGTTTGCCTCAGTAGCTCACAGTGCTAGCAGGCTCCAGCCCTGATGTGTGACTCAGTACACACAGCATTGTGCAGTCCCATGTTTGCTAAATCTCTTCCAGTACAATTGCTCAGTTTGCAAATAAAAAGACAACTCCATGAGGGTGTATCTCCTGTGCAGAGGGAACTCAGGGAGTGCTGCCTTGAGCCTCTCCCAAATCTAGGACTTGGCTCCTGGTCTGTCTGGGGAGCAATGTGGATCTGACCTGACCGTGGGACTGCCCTGCTGCTGTGAGGATGGAGATGGAGATGCTCAGCACCAGCTGCTCCCAGTCAGCCCACAGCCTTCCTTCCCTCTGCTGGAGTGCAGGAGATCTCAGGAGACAGCTCCAGAAGTCCCAGTAGCACACCAGTACAAGTCACCCAAGTGAGGACACTGGGACCCAGCGTGCCTGCTCACGCTTCTCGGAGGATAACTCCCACTGTGAGGTGGGCTTGGCAGGGTCAGGGTAATGGCTGGATTTGATGACCTTAAAGGTCTTTTCCAACCTAAACAATTCTATGATGTTTTGAATTCAGCCCAGACTTCCAAGGTACTGGTTTATTAAGCCATGAGGGAGCCTGCACCAGCCACAAGAGCCTTGCAAACAAGCGCCAGGGTGGAGGGCTGGTATGTCAGGGTCCAGAATTAATGAAACCAAGACCCTGTCAGCCTTGGTGATTCTACTGCATTTGGGTGTAAATTGATAAACTTGCATGGGGCTCCAGGGAGAACATGACATGGAAGCAAGGGAGAAGGAGGAGGCTGAGTTTAAGACACACTGATGCCCTTTCACTTTACACCTCTGTTTTAACTTTGTTGGGCCCCAGCAGCTGAGGTGTGTGACACACGGCTCTCTATGCCTCCCTTGCTGCCTTGTCCCATTCAGCAACCCCTTCCCTGCTCAGGATGTCTTCACAGAAGCCTTCCTGAATCCTAGTGAGGTCCTTGGGTCCCACTGCCAGAGAGGTAAATGGGATGTGACAGATACGTCTTCCATTGACAGCCCTGTTTGGCCAGCAACTCTGTGTCCTCTTATCCCCAAACCTTCTATTTCAACAGGGTTTTTTTTCTCTGTGGCTTTTCTACCTCCCTGGGAAATTAAGTGCAACTGGCTTGTTCATACTTGCCCTAGGGACAGCTTCTGAAGTAAGCCCCTGAATCCACTGCAAGTCAGGCAGTGCAACCTCTGCTTGAAATCCCTCCTCGGCTGAGCCGCTGGCTCTGGCTTTTTCTTCCTTTCGCTGCCCCAAGCCAGCTACATGCACAGGAACAGCAGCCAGGACTGAGCACTGGAGCTGTGTGAAGGTCAGCAGTTCATAGGAAAGGCAAGTACACCAGGTGTCTGTCTTCTGACTCACTCCTGAGGTCTCTGCACATTCCCAAGGTTTCTCTGAATTGATGTTAGCTGAGCTGCCAGTCCCTTTCTGGAGGAGTCTCCTCCCCATGCACTGAGGATGGGCAGCTCATGTCCAGACACTCAGCCCAGTGCCTCAGCTGTTCCTGACTTGCTGGGCTTGATCCCTCTCTGACTGATCTTATGCTCATGTCACTGCTCAGCTCAGGAGAATCATTTCCCAGCTGACACCACATCAGTGACAGGAGGGAGCTTATGCCTTTCCACTGCCACTCACACTAAACTGAGAGAAAAAGAAATGCCACCCAAATCTGAACTTTTCATCCCATTCACCCAACTATGGGATGTTTCTCAGCTCCCAGCTGTGCTGGAGTCAGGGTCTCCAGACTCCTTTGCAGTGAGAGTGGCAGTGCTTGAGAGCAGAGAGGTGTTGAACAAGTAAAAACAGGTGCAAATAGAACAACAGAAGGTGCCCCCAGGTCAGCACTCACGTGCATTTTCCTCGGCCATGTCTGAGGAGACTTGGAGTCAGAACAGAGCACAGCTTTGCATGGGGGTCTCAAACATGTTCACAATGCAGAAAGACTGTCCTGTGCACTTCCAACACGTCGTTCAGGATGTCTCTACAGCAATGCCAGTAACTGCCTGTAGGGAATGTTATGTTAGAAGATTATCTAATGCACTCTTAATCATCTGGTCTTGCAATCTACAGTGGGAAATCAGAGCAGCCAGAATGGTATGACCCTTCTTCCAGACTCCACTGAGTCTTCAGATACCATTATCAGTGGTAGCCTGGTCCATGTCCCAGAACTTCAGCTCTCTTTTGGTTAATAGGCCATGAAATTATTTAGACTATTCTTCATGTTACATTTTGTTATATTTGTAATTAACACAGAAGATCAGCTGTGCCACTTTCTGTATTTTGCTGAATACAGGGGAGAGAGTGCTTAGAAGCACTTAGTCTTAACATAACTCTGTCCTGTTAGGTTTAGGGGAAGCCAACTCTTCAGAGCAGACCTGTCCCACAAGGAAAGGGTTGGGTATTGTCAGAGACCTTAACCCATATATGTCTGAAATATGATATGGGAACCAGCACCCTAAAATCTGGTCTTACCTCCTTTCTTTGGAAGGGACTTTTAAACAAAAGAAAACAGTCTGCCAGCACACTCAGTGTTCGGCGCCATCTTCAATCAGGGAAGCCTAATTATACCCATTATACTGATGAGGAAGCACTGGCACAAAGCTATGCATTCACATGGCTACAGATACAAAGCAAATCAGTGGCAAAGCTGGAATTAAACCCAAGAATCATGGTGATGAGCTCATCACCCACCTCAGCACAGCCCCATGTGGCCAGTTATGACCAGTCCCACCCATGTCCTGCAGGCTACAGAGCTGGTGTGGAGCCCTCCACATATCTGCTTAACAGCTAAAAGTTTCAATCCCAGTGCTGAGATGGTTTGGGGCGCTTTGGGACACTCAGGGACTGGTCCCATCAGCTGGCCACAAGGACCAGTCATTCAGCTCACTGTATGAGACAGACTGGTGGGCTGCAGACACCCAACAGCCAGAACATGAGGTCTGAGCTACCAAGAGACCCTGCGACCTCGGAGACCAGGCAGGGATGAATCATCTGCTCCTTCTGAAGCAGCTTTATCAACCTGCCTGCATGTGGATCCTCACAGCAGGTCCAGCCTGAGCCCTCTACATATCAACGATTCCACGGGACATAAAGGCCAGAGATTTTCCTTGGCACGAGGGTCCAGCACTTGCCCTGCACTCTCCCTGCCAGGTGCTGGGTGCTCTGGTCTAAGAAAGGCTGCAGAATCCCTCAGGACTAAGAGTCATTACATAAACAATACAGTAGGATCATGGGCTGTAATTGTAAAAGAGCCAGAGGTCTTGGCACCAGAGTCTGCCTCAGCAAAGGCCTCTACATGGAGACCCAAACAAAACAAACAAGAGCCCAGATTCTCTCGGCACTTAATGAATAATAATAAATAATAAATAATAACCCTAAAAGCCAACCTAGCAAGACAGATGGGAGGCACCAGGGCAGGTCTGAGGAAACACTAGCCCTACAGTAGTCGCCCTCCTTCCCCAGTTTCCAGTATGCTGAGCTCAGGTCACAGGGCTCTTGCAGGGTTAGGTCCAGGGGGAAGCCTGGGATTTCTGTCAGGAATGTGCACACTCCCACCCACCCAGTCAGATATGTGGGAATTGCAGCCTTTGTATGTCCCTGGACTGGAATGTTCACCTGCTGAGTGAGTGCACACCAACTCATGCCCAGCTCCTTCTTACTGCAGATCTCTCTTTAAGAGCTAAAGGCAAAAAGAAGCAGATGGAGCTGAGCAGGGGAATCCAGGTAGGTGTGAGTCCAGAGAAGCCTCTTCCCAGCATCATTACAGTCTGGACTCAGAGTCCCCCACCTGTTTTGTGCACACTGAGCTCCCGGCAGGACACCAGGATAGCTGCTTGGCAGGGACACTGGGCTGAAACAAAGGGCCTAATTTAAGTATTTTTATAACTCGGTGCTTGTGACAGTGGGTTTAGCAGTTGCCAGCCATCTGGAATAAAGAATTACAGCCACCTCCCCTAATCCTATATTGCCTAAACCCTAAAGCTGGTTATGGTGCAAGGATGAGGCAGCAGGTTGGGAGGAAGATAGCGATGGGAAGGTGGGGGTGGAGAAGGGACCGCAGGAAAATGGTCAAACTTATTTCTTTTTCCTGCAAGGTGCTGGGTGGCCCCAGATATGTCAGAAGTATTTTTGCTAGGAATCAAGAGAAGACAGAGTGAACAAAAACAGGGGAGAGGGGAGACAAGGAGTCCTCCGTGACCACACAGTTGCATGCACCACACACACACGCACACAGAGGCTTACTGGTCTGCGCAGGGCTGTCAGGTAAATTAGATCTGAAAGCTGACAATTTCTGACCATATTTCCTTGATTATTTCAAACAAATGCACACCAGCCGCTGTAAGGAGATTAAAGTGACATAAACGTCCCGAGTGGGAGGAGGGAGGGCAGAGAATTCAGGTCACCCCCATCCGTCCCCCATTTGACAGCCGCTATATCGCTATCCAATCCAATAAAAAAATCCCCCCCTTTTGCTTTAATTAATTTTACAGCTAGCTTGCTTAATTACTTTCAATCAAAATCCTCCTGCCATCGCAAAATTAGAGATGGTTGAGCTCCATTAGCCTAAATTCTTCATTTCCATATAGAAAGAGGCTCCCTCAGCAAAGCCAACAGGCTCCCTCCTATTCAAGCTGCCATCGGACAGATGCCTGTCCCTCTGTCTGTCTTCAGTTCCTTGGGAGAAGGAAGGCAGAGAGGATACAGTCTTGTTCCCACCTTCCCCTTACACAGAGCATCTCCTTGATAGCCCTGGACACGGAGGCCTCTCTGCTCACAACAAAGTCCACAGCAGGTGAGGACAGCCTGCCCTCTCAGCCCCTCTATGGCCATGCTGGAACGAGCTTTTCCACGGCTGCACGAGGGAGCTGGATGGCCCAGCCCTTCTGCTGTGCTTCCAGCACTGGGGACAGGATCTGGAAGGGACACTGCTCCCACTAAAGCTGGTCTGAGCACTGCCACTGTCACCCCACACAGGTGTGCAGGCATCACTGACTCGAGGTGATCTCTGTAGACACATGGAAAGGACATCAAGGGGACACAGGGGCAGATCATCTTATATTTGCCTGCTGTGGGTTCGGTACCTTCCTTTGGAGCATCTGGCACTGTGGGCCACAGACCTGTGACACTCCTGCAGCTGCTGCAGGCATCAGCAGCACCTCTCTCCTGCGAACAAATCCCAAACTGTCCCATTTTGGGGACAATGGAACCTCCTCTGAAGCACAGGGAGTGGCAGCAATAAGCCACATGGCACTGCAGAGGAGACAAGAGGAGACTGGGTGGAGAGGACAGATGCAGGAGGAAACCCTGGAAGGAGCTGGACACTGGGAGCAGAGGAGAACCAGCTCCTCTCAGAGGACTACAGGAACTGGAATTATCCAGACCATTCCATGCTTTCCTCACATTTTCTCCCATCTTCTCTGGTCTCCTTTTCCACATCCCCAAACTGATTGAAGAGCAATGTTTCTACTGGAATTTTAGCTATGTTCTGTGTAGGTACCAAGCCCTGGGGACCAGCCAGGGGAGCCTGGCCCCTGCTCTCTCCTCCTACCACCTGCTCAGGCCACTCCTAACCTGGAGCTGCAGGAAGGTCACGCCAGCACCCCAGCCTCCATGCTTTCCCACCCTTCAGAAAACTCACAGGGATGCACAGGCACCAGAAGCTCAACTCCCCCCCTGCTCCAGGGAGACAGGTCAAACCCTTCTTCTTTAGAACAAAATGAAGAAGAGACAAACACAGACCGATTTTGTTTATAAGCTTAAAACTGAATCCAATGGCGCATCTACCTGGGGATTTTAGATTAAATGGTTTAAGAAACTCAAATAGGCTTTTTAATCCGGTCAAATAAAAAGAGCCCCAAACAAGCAAAGAATTCACCCTGCTGAGCCTCACGCCTATCCAGACAGCCAGGCATGAATGGCTTTCTTGCTCTCTGCCACTCCTCCCCACCCTGGCATGGGACAGAATGTATTTGCCAAAATCTGGAAGCTTAGGGTACACCCTGTTCAGGACTTGTGAAGACTTCACTTTCCCATGGACAATCCACTCCTATCACCCTGTGTAACACCTTCTCTTCCTTTCTGTGTCCTTCTATGCTCACTGGGCCCTTCTCCCTAACACCTGGCAATGGGAGTGCAGTGCCAGCCCTGGTTACATCACCAGAGTCCAAGAGATTACACCAAACCCCCTAATCCCCATTCAACACACATATATAGGCACTGGTTTTCATATGAACTACATTCCTCAATGCTTCACAGGGAAACACAAGGAGCAATGTACTCTTGAGATGCAGTGGGGACCAGCAGGATCTGCCAAGGGACGCAGCAGCCGGACAGTCAGCCCAGCTCTGATGGAGGAAGACCAAACCTATGTGCACTCAGGGAGTGTGAGGAACATCTGGAGATGAATCCTGACAGACACCAGGATGCAAGGGGGCTCTATTCTCTGCTGGATAACTATCTCTCCAGGACTTCCAGCCTCCAGTATCACATCTCATGAACTTCCCAACAGAAACAGTCCCCTCTCCCCCACTGCTGCTGTTTCACTCCGGAAACGCTCAGAACCAGCCTTCCCCTGAACATGCTCTGCAATAAAATTCCCGACTTGTGTCTCGCCTGCTCCAATGCTCAGAGCAGCCGGGACAATAGAACAGAGAGGCCCTAAATCCACCAGACTCACCCTAAATAGCAATGGCCCATAATTTTGCCTGACATTCAGGAACTTGTTATTCTTTCCCCTCGTCGCCTGGCTGGAGCTGTTCAGACCCATCAATGTTATTCTATGCATTAAATGGGAAAAAAACCAACTCAACAACAACCCGGAGAGTTTCCAAGCCTGCCCAGTGAGGGCTGAAGGGGCAGTGTCCATAGCTGAGCCAGTGGTGGGAGAACAGGAGGAATCAATGCCTCAAACCCAGACCCATCCACTCTGCAGGGGAACAGCATGACTGAGTCCTGCAGAGACCCCCAGCAGAAACACACACCTTTTTCTCTGCTTCCATCCCGACCTACCAAGGAAACTGTAATGTCTCCCAACCATCTCCAGTTTCCAGTGCCATTAGAAAGATGCTGGAGCATCAGAAAGATGCTGGGAGCTGCTGCTGCCCACCCCTCCCCACCACCTGGCAGTGGGGAACTTTAACCACGATGGTTTGGGTTTTGTTTTTTTTTTTTCCCAGGCTGGCTCCAGCTGATTAAGGACCTGCAACAGGATGTAGGGATTACAGCAAAACCTGGCTGCAGATCAGCTGGGGCACAGAGCCAAAGGAGAGAGCGAGGATTGCCCCCAGCCTGGCTGCCAAACCGGCACTCGTCCTGCTGGGAGGCTGTGAGGGCTGGAGCTCTGTGCTGGAATAAGGCCCCTGCCCTCGCTGGCTCTGCTGGGGAATGGCCTGCAGCCCACACTGACAAACATGCCCACACGGAGGGCAGGGCTGTAAGAACACGGGATCTGTGGTTTACGGGGCTCTCCGGAGAGAGGAAAATCCCTACAGCCTCACTCTTTGTGCCCTCACCTCAGGCCAAACAAAAGTGCAAGGAGGTAAGTGCATCCCCACCTCCTGATCTGAGCAGCAGGAGCAGCCTGAGCTGGAGACGCCTCATGATTCCCTGCTATCTCTGCCAGAGTCTGCACCACGTTGAGCTTCTAGTGGGTATCCTGGAATAATACACGGCAAAACACTCTGTGCTGAGTTTTTAATCCAGGAAGAAGTGATCAGGGAAAGCAATAATCTCAGTTGGCACACGGAGCACAGCAGGATCTGGCTTCTGGGGAAGCATCAAGAGCAGAATTAGCTTCAAGGAAACTCTGGGGCTTTTTTTTTCTTCTGCTAACACTGATCTCTGCCTGGACCAGCAGCAGCAGCAGCAGCTCCCAGCATCTTTCTAAAGTGCCTGTCACTGCAATATCCAACTGCTGATATCCCCTAGGGGACATCCCCCCCAAGCTTGGGTTTTCCACATCCCCCTTCGACTGGAGCAAGAGGGAGAGCAGCAATGGGAACAGCCCTCCTGCTCTGACCTGAAGCTGTTAGCCTCGAGTCCTGTTTCAATCAGGTCTGGCAGAGCTGCTGCCTCGCTTCCCAGCCTGCCACCTCAGAGGGATAATTTGCCACCACCTTCTCAGAGAGCTCTGTGGAAGTGCTTTGCAAAGCCAGAGTATTCCTCTCCTCCATGGCCAAACCCTCTGAGCTTCATGCTGGCACATCTCCCTCTCCTAGTGACCCCCAGGCTCTGTCTGTATAAAGGAGATCATGAAAATGCCAGGACTTGGCCCTCTCTTCCAAGCGCTGCCTGGCAAGACCTGGCAGTAAGAGGGGAAAGCTGCTTGGAGCAGCAGGAGGAGGTGGAAATCTGTCTGGCAGCAGCAGCACAGAGGCTTCATAGAGCTGCCCACCAGACTCATTGTAGCAGAGAAACTCTGGAGTCAGCTCCTGCCGAGCTGGGGCTGTGGGGGAAAGCAGGACTTGATATTGCAGGCAGAGACCACTGGGATACCACTGAAAGCTGCTAAATATGACCAGGTTAGCACTTTAGTCTTTAATGGCAGGTCACCATTAATAAACCCAGGGCCCCAGGGTGCAGTACAGAGCCTCCACCCCCCCTCCCCAAAATACTCATTTCATTAACTTCTCTGTGCGCGGCGCTCGACACCTGCCAGAGATTGAGCAGCCAGGAGAGCCAGCAAGGGTTAAGGACATCTTACAGCAGAGCTAACTGCTCTTCAGACAGGATGGAGCAAGGCAAGTCTGCACAGCATCCCTCTCCTCCCCAATGCTCCCCTCTGTGTCTCGTTCCCCCAGTTCATGCTGCAGACCAGCCCACAGCTTTTGGTCCCACATGGACGGGGCACCCTGGGAAGGCTGACTGGGGAAGCACTGGCCCAAGCCCATGGCCAAGGGGCTGAGTGCTGCCAAAGGACAGCCAGAAAACCATGGCCCCTAACCCCAACTCCAGCACCAAGCCCCTCTGGCCTTCAGGAAGTACCTTCCTGTCACCCTGCCTTGCTCTCCTCATCTCTGGAAAGATGGCAACAGCACTGATAGCCACAGCAGGGAGGGGCAGAGGGGAGCTACTTTGGATCCAGGCAGGGAAGAAACACTAGTTAAATAAAGAAACTGTGCAAACAACAAAGGACAAACACTGCTCTCAGAGAGCCTGGAATGACCCATGGGATTGCCCCAGTATACAAAAGGGTGAACTTGGCCACTGCAAAACGTAAGCAGCAGAGAGGGGCCGGGGGAGCCAGCACAAGGTGAGACTACTGTCTCCACACATGCCTCACATTCTATGCAGCCTCACAGATGCTCCCACAGAAGCCTCTGGTCCCAGGCACGGAGGA
Organism: Lanius collurio; assembly: GCA_020086605.1. Classification (NCBI taxonomy): domain Eukaryota; kingdom Metazoa; phylum Chordata; class Aves; order Passeriformes; family Laniidae; genus Lanius; species Lanius collurio. The sequence continues at coordinate 987,114 of JACBWW010000073.1, read as the reverse complement.
CAGATGACAAGGTGAGTGGCAAGTGGGAAGATGGAGCTTTGCTCCACCTGCTTTCACTGTGACACCGACCATTCCCCAGAGGGATGGTGGGATGGAAGGAGGAACAAATACATGTTCCAGCTGCCAAAAATCCCATCCTGAGTCTCTATCGATCTGCCCTACTTGGCAACTGAAGCTGCAGCCACCGTCTGTGGTGCTTGATCAATAAGACCTGGGCAGACAGGGAGGGAGAGGCCTTTTTATGGGAAGGCGGGTCTTTATGGGGAAGTACTTTGATTTTTAGAATGAGTGCAAAGTCAAGGAAGAGGAAATACTGAGACTGAAGCTGCACTTGAATTTGAACTCATTTCAAATACCTGCTGAGCCCTTTACACTGGGGACCTGGGGACCTCCGGCCCATGGGAGCTGCCCCAGCCTCTGTCGTCCCTGTCCACCCAGGAGAGCCTCTCACCCACCCTGGGTGCTCTCAGTGCAGAGGTGTCAGCTGTAGTGATGGGCTGGTACATCCCTGATGCACAGCACAGAGACTGTGCCTGGTAATTCTCCAGGAGCTCCCTACAGATCTTCCCCAGGGACCTGGGGAGAGACAGAGATTCTGCAGCCATGTGAGAAGGAATCCCTGTGCCACTCAAAGAGCCTCTGGAGATGCCTCGAGTCTCCAGGAGGCACTTTGCGATTACTTCTGCAGTGTGGCTCTCAACGGGGCCAGCCAGATGAGAAGGTCTTGGCCTTGGCAGCAATAGCATGGCTGATTCAGCAGAGAGGACGGGCTCTGACGGGCCTGCTCACATCATTTCCACCCTGCCTAGTGGGAAGCATCATGCCCTGCCACCCTGCCTCTGCATGAAAGGGATCACAGCCTGGTAACACACAGTGAGTGAGGCAGGTCATGGATCAGGGAGCTGATGACCACCATTGACCCCTTTTATCCTTCTGTGCCTGGAGACCCCTTTCTTATGTTCAGGTCATGTAGCTAGGCCAAACTACTGAGCCCTGGAGACCAGAGGACCTGCTGGAGGAGAGCCCTGTGTTTGACTGCTCTAGTCACTCTGGCATTTTGCTAATTTTGTGCCTATAACCCCAACCAGGAGAAGGCAGCAGAGGAGTAAAGGCTTTTTCCAATAGTGAGGGCTGGGTAGGGCCAACTCCAGTGGCAGAAGTGCCCCATTTCCAAAGCCAAGAACCAGTGGCAGCTCATCAGCTCCAATGAGAGCTGGCTGCAAGGGGGACAGTGCATTGGGTGTCACCTCCAAATGCCCTTTGGATATGTGGAGGGGGGTGGGGAGAGAATCTGCAGTTGTTCCAACATTTCTCGATCAGCAGAACAACTGTTGCAGTCCTTTTAGTACAAACCCAGCAACTGTTCCCAAAAGCTCAGCCTCTTCAGCTCCTGTCCTTAAAAAAACCCCACCAACCAATCTCCAAAACGACGGCTTCTGAGTCAGGGCAAAAACGTTATTAACAAAAACATCACTCAGGGGTGGGACACCTGCTCCCTGACAAGCAACTGGCCTGCCTGCCCATGGTTAGAGTATTACATCAGACCCCAAAAAGAGAAGGGAAAGGGAGGGAGAAGGGGAGAGTGGAAAAGAACAGACAGAGGGAGGATGACAGCGGAAGGGAGTAACAAAGAAGAGCAAGAGAGGGGAAGCACAGAAAGAAAAGAGCAAGTGAGAGCGTACGTGAGAGACAGAGCAGGAGAGAGTGGGAGCGTGGGGGGAGCAGGGAAGTGTGCGGGAAGTGGCAGTGTGTGTGCAATAAAGTGTGGGAGTGCATATGTGTGAGAGACTGTGAGCGTGTGCATATGGCAGAGACCGGCTAAGAGGAGGAAGAGAAGAGTAAGGAAGGGTGAATGATGCCATGAAAAGCAAAACATCTTGGAAAAATGTAACAAGAAAATAGGGAGGAACAGAGAAACAAAAGCTAAAGTGAAGGACGTTGAACAAATGAGTCTGGTGAAGCAAGAGAGCAAAGATAAGAGCAGGGAGGGAGACATGGGAAGTTAAGGTGGGGGCACTTGGGATGGGGCAGAGCCAGGGTGAATATCAGGAAGAGAGAGGAAAGGGAGAAGAGGACAGAAGAGAACAGAGGAATAAAAGAAATAAACAGGGGTGAGGGAGAGAAAGATGTCTATTAAAAACCTCAGTGCATAACACAAAATGTCAGGGTTTATAGCTTCATTCTTGGCATTGCTGGTACTGAGAACCCCACACAGAAATGTCACTGCTTGTCATGTTTAATCACCTGCTATTTGTTAACACCTTCACTGCAAGGAGTCTGCCCCTCACCCCTTGCCGGCTCTCCTTTTGGAGAATAAACTGGAAAAACATGCCTCTGCCTTGCAGTTCTCAGGACAGTTTCAGCTGCACCCCAAGCTGGGCAGGGGAGGCCAGGCAGGGCCCTGGCACAGGGCACAGCTTCTGCAGGAGCAGGGAAACACATCAGGGAGCAGAGGAATAGCACAGAGGATGCTGCAGGGAGTGTGGGACGATGCTGGGAACAGAGGGAGGAGGTGAGTGAGGTGGCTTTGGAGGGACAGTGACTTCAGCGAAGAGTAAGACACAGGAGTGAGCGGGGAAGGCTCAGCTCATAAAATCAAGGTGCACAGGGCAGGGAGGAGCAGGGTCCTGGGCCCTTCTCCTGCTGAAACAACCCTTATGCTCCCATCCCATTCATGTCCCGTGCTGAACACATATAAATAAAACCCCTGAAATCCATGCAAGTCTGGAATTCTCCAATCTGTTTGCTTGAGCAGCAACTGTCACTTAAAAGCAAACATCCAAAGCTATTAAATGTACATTTACAGTTCCTTGCTCTGGCATCTGTGCTGGTGACTTTGCTCCAGTTCCTCCCAAAGCCTTGGACTGATGGTTTTCCCCTGTGTCAGGCACTAGTGCCCCCACTGTCTGCACTTCCCATCCAGCCACATACTGTCTGTCTGACATCACATTGCACTGCTAGAGAATTTAGTTTGAAGTCATCACTAGACAAGACTTTTCCCTACTATTTCACACACTCCAACTGGAAAGAAATCAAAAAATGCTCCCCTCCATACAGTAGAGCTCTCCTATGCAAGCAGTGAAGATGAAAATCTTACTCTACAATTTTCAGGCTTATGGGAAGAAATTGACCCCCCCACCTAAATGAACTAAAATTTAAAGATTTCTATATGAGGATCATTAGGGCAGCTATTCAGATTTAACCAAAGAATGGTGATCAGCCCCGTTTCAACACAAATGAGGGCTCAGCTTCAGCACAATCCTTGCCCCACACTCTGAATTGTTTATGTCAGTGTGCAGCATTTTGGAAGCGCTGATGCCACTGAAGTCAGACTTCCCCTCTTGAAAATGAAGAGAATTTGGGGAGTCAAAGAAATGAGAACAGAATGAGCATTAAGGGGAGCCTATGTGCGTTTAAACTTTTTTCATGCATTCAAACAACGAAAAAAGCCGTTGGCTTCCTGAAGAGCACAAGGGTTTCTGCTCCAGCCCCCCTGACTACTGGGTGCCAGGCCCCTGTATGCCCAGATCCCTCCATGGAAACAGCACCAGAGCCAAGGACTGCAGGAGGGGCTTCCTGGAACTGGTGTCACCCAGATACTAAGGACATGCAAGAGGAATAGGAACTGGCAGAAACTTGGTGCTCATTTCTCTCCAGTCCCTACAATACAATTTTAAAATCCAGTTTAGATCCTCCAGGACTAGACTGAAGTAAAAACTGTCAAGCCCAAACCAGGCAGTTCTGGAAAGCCAAGCTCCAGAGCATGCTTGGACCCCACACCTTTGTCTCTGGCAGTGACAGCAGTGTGTTTCTACTCAAATTTTCTTCCTCCTCCTCAACAATGTTTTGTTGATCTTTTCTGACTGACATCCTCATTAGTTTTCAAAAGCAAGTGTCTTCATCTCAATCTCACACACTTGAGGAACTCCAAGGATGGCTGGGAAACCTCCTACACTGCTGCTCCTGTCTGCTCCTGCACTGAGGACAGCGGCTTTGCTCCATTCAGCACCTTCTCCAGACACCCAGAGCCCCCCAAAAATTCCACAAATAAATTCAAGCCCAGCTTCTGTGCCCAAAGACAACTGGGCTGACACATGAGCCCAGCCAGTGATCGCTGCTTCCTGCACAGGGAGGCCTCAGCCCAGAACCAGAGCAGAGTGGGTTCTGCCCCTGCCCTGAAGGGCCAGCACAAGCTCCAGGAGCCACCCCAGGTCCTATTCTGGGAACGGGAACAGTACACAGAAAGACCTCCCTCTGGCCTTTTGCCAAGGATAAAATTCACCCTTCTGAACACAGGCCAAGATGATCTAAAGTGACTACTGACTTTTGCTGCCCAACTTGAGTCACCTTAAATGGGCCTATTTTTCAAAGCGTCAGTGCTCAGCACAACTTAGAATTGGGCTCTTTAAGATGCCTAATACGACAGGTCCAGTCACTGCTGTAACAAAAAAGACCATTATTCCTCTCCTGTGTGACTTCTTCCAGTCTGGCCAAGCCTTTTATCTTCTTTCCTCTCCTCTCCCTTCTCCTCGTTCTTTTCTTTTTCAGCTTTTTATGAATTTCTGTCTGCTTTCCTCCCTCTCCCCCCACTCAAGGTCATGCAGCTCATTTCCACGTTGAACATTTACTCAGTAAGCCAGGTCCTTTCACAGGCTCTCACCACAAATATGCTTTCTGATAAAGTCTGGAGAAAAGAAACTGTAAAATCCAAAACAATGTCAGAAATAAATAAAAAAACCCTACCAGGGCAAAACTGGGCTGTAACAGGGCAGCCTCTTTCATTAGAGAGAGCTAGCAGGTAAAACACCCCGTTTCCCTGCAGTTCTGTGACTATTGCTCTCCTTTATAGTTTGCTTTTCTGAATATTTCTGTTTTGCTGTCAGTGCTTTTCCACCTATATCAGTGGGACTGTTATATTTAACCTCTTTTCATCCACAGTGAAACTCACCCTCACTCACAGGTCAGAACCCTCTCAGCCCTTGGGCACCTGCTCCTTCATGGCAGGGATCTGCCACCTCAAACCCATCTGGAGCAGGGGAAATTCCAGCTACACATTTTGGTTTGTTCTCCTAAGGCCAATACTTGTAAGCAGCTTGCACAAAGCATGAAGGTTTGTACACACCCTGGGCAACACACAGCACAACACGGGGTGGCCAGAGACCATACAAAGGATGGTCAAACCCCTTTCCCCAGTCTCAGGAATGGAAGAGACCCTTGCATCAGTGTGGTAAGAGGGAATGGGTCCTGGAGAATCTTTTTCATACTTAATTACCAAGTCAGCTCCCTGACCAATCCTACAGATTGTCTGAAAAGAAAAGCAGCTTCACAAAGTCCACATTCTCCAGTCCAGGGCAGGTCTCCAGAGAGTCCAGCTATCCTCACTGCTCTGAGATGCTGCAATTTTGATAAACCTCCAACTAAAGAAACAAAATTTGTCTAACACAGCATAACTTTGAAAATCTAAGCCTCAGGCTTCAAGTGTCCAAGGAAGTTTTAAAATTATTTCTTAGTGACATCATTTCAACCTCCATTCAAACATCAGAGGCAGCTGCTAGCCCTCACATGAAAGACAGGTATTGGAAGTCTCAACTCCCTCCCTAACATCTCATCATTTAAGATGCAATGCTGCTTGGCCTCCATGGCCAGTGGGAAATTATAGGGAAAAGTAACTTTGCTGGCTTTTGCAGTCAGGTCATGGTTTTACACCCTGGAGTACATCTAGCCCAAAATTTCCCAAAGGAAGAGAGGCCACCCATCTCCTTGCTGGCCAAGTCAGTTTTGAGATAACAAGCATATGGTATCAAAAGGCTCCCACCTTCCAAGAGCCCTGAGGGGTTCCCTGAGGAGCACTGCCTGGAGGGAAGTGAGCTGAAAACAGTTCTCTTCTCTTGAGACCCCAGGGCTCTGCCTTCTCCTCACTCCAGAGCTGCTGCTTTAGGTTGCTTCATGTTGCTACTTTCCTTTTAGAAGCCTACAATGAAAAGCCAGAAATCTGGAGACCCCTCTTAGCAGGAAAGAGGTAATTCCCAGCAATGCTGCCTGCCCTCCACAGCTCTCCCCTGATTTCTACCTACAGCCTAAAAGGCATCCCCAACTGCTCCCAGGTGAGCAGCTCCCACCCACTGCCCAGCCCACAGTCACTGTTGGCAGTGGCTACTGCAGAGCAGAGACCTGGCTATCCCGTTTCCATGGAATCTGACCTTCTCCTGGAGGCTGCAGAAATATGGCCTTCCATAAACAGGTATTTCTACCTAGGAAAGCCTCAAACCAGTGTCACAGTACTCTAGGTTGTGCTGGCTCAGGTGGCTGGCTGTGCATACCTCGGTGTAGCACGTGGAACAGTCAGTTCTGCTTTAGGAACTGTGCAGAGCCATGGCTCTGCAAGGGAGCAGTGAGCTGACACCAGCAAGAGCAGGTACCTGGGCAAGTGCCACGGTGGGGCTGCTACAGTGACAAACACTGGGGTCCACCAGCATCACCAGAACTAAACACAAACAGCAGGTTACAGATTTTGCCAGACAGTCACAGCCCTGTAAGAAAATACAACAAAAAATACACTCTAATTTCGAGTGCTTTTGTCCACTTGCAACTCTGCCTTAGTGGCACAGCAACGGGGAGAGCAGCACACTGGTGGCAGTGACACTGGCCTGAGTGTCAGCAGACTCCAACAGAGCAGAGTAGCATGCTGTGGGATGCTGTAGGACACTTTGTTGGCAGTCAGGCCCCTGCAGAGGTTGGGCACTGAGCCGGGTGTCACCACACTGTGCACAGGCTCCTGTGACCCTTCTGTCTCCCTGGCACGGCCCGTCTCGTCTCACTGAGTGCTGCTCACCCTCCCTCCCTCCCAATGTGCACATGGCTTTAATGTTTTTATTACCTGTTTGACTCACTGCCTTATTGCTTCTCCTCTTAATGGGGCTGTAACCGTGGAAACGAGGAATAAACGGCCACCAGAAAATGAGATGATTAAACAGGTCACCCTGGCAAAACAAACTCCGTGTTCACACAGCCCAGGCTGTGTGTGCAGTTTCTGTCCAGGGAAATGTGGGTGGGAGAGAGTGGAAGGGCTGGACCAGGCTCCTGGAAGGAGCACACCAGTGAGAGGTGCCTCCTCTGAGAAGTGTGGTCTCTGGCCAGGAGGGACGGTGCTGTGAGCCTCGCAGCAAAGACACGCAGAAAATGGCAAGGGTTGCTGAGGGAAGATGGAAAACAGCAAGGACAAGGCACATTCGTGTAAGTGGGGAAAAAATAGCAACTATGAAGAGTATAAATAGGCAGGACTGAAAACAAAACACAAGTCTGAGACAAGTTGGTATCCTCTGTTGTCCCCGTCTCTGGCATTACCCGTGCCTGCCTCGTGGCAGCTCCCAAGGGGGCATAGAGGCTCTTCTGCCTGCAGCTCTCCAGGTCCCTGGGACACAGCTCCAGCACTCTCCATGTCTCTGCTGAACGGCCAAGCTGCGCTGGTGCTGCCCTGGCAAAGGCACGGCACTGCCCAGTTAAGCACAGCCAGGACCACAATGAATGGAGGATCTCATGCAGCACAAACTTGGCTTTCCCAGAGCCAGCTGCGGCTTCTGTGCTCACAGCTCCTTTTCTGAAGCCATGTGGCTGGAAGGAAAGGGACAGGACCATGACAGCCAGGAGGAAATGACCACAGCCTGGGCTGGTGTCCAGGTCTGAGCAGGTCACCTCCACCACAGCCTCCTCATGCCCGGGAGCGACAGTTGGTCCACACCAGCAAGACAAGGAGAAGGTGGGGGTCCATGTGTTTCCACGCCCCACTGGGTGCTAACTCTGAATGAGATCCCTCAGTCAAGCTGAGAGGTTCAGACCCAATGAGTTTCAGACCAAAATGTTGTTAAAAACAAAAATAAAACCCCAAAATATGCACACTGCAATAAAAAAAGCACAATCACAAACCAACATTCAAAGCAGCAAGGATCCTGCCAGAATCCCCATCCTGTCCCAACCTGTTCAGACCCAGACTCACTGGGTGCTGGCAGTCTGGGAAGAGCAGACTTACTCCACCAAGAGCAACAAATTCAACAGAAGAAATTGGAACGGCAAAGCTTGGCGAGGTAGAGATGTGAGACAACTGCTTGGAGCACACAGGCGAGTGGTTGTGCTTTCTTTCAAAAAAGCCAGCAGGTGGTTTATGAAAAGGGCCCTATTCTTTAGGGTAATTTGAGCCATATTTCATTGTGTGATAGAAAAATCCTAATATTCATGACCTCCTTTAACTGGAAGAAGTTTGCTCATCTGAATATCAGCCCACAGACAAATGGGAAAATGAAAAATAGAGTAAGACAATGGAACAGGTGGGGGGGGGAAGGAAAGGGAAAGCAAGAGAGAATCAAAGATAGAATGGAAGTCCAGGAAAGTGACAAAGAGTGACAGGTCTGTGGGAATATGGAAAGGAAGGAGGACATAAAGGAAAGCTATTTAGTAAGATAGTGAAGCATAAAAAAAGGCTGAGAAAAGCAAGAGGGAGTGACAGAAAACACAGCAAGAGTGAGCAAAGGAGCTTTCCCTTAAAGTTTCCAAGTGCATGGATCAACTTTGCAGAACTGAGATTCTTGTCCTACTGAGTTTCAGTTAAAAATATTCATCTGCAGTCAAGAAGAAAAATCAGACCCCCCTTCCCCAGCCTCTGTTCCCTCACCCTCTTCCAATCCAGTCCTCCTCTGCTAACATCTGCTGCCTGCCTTCGGGACATGCAGATGGTAATTACTCCAGGAGCAGCTTCCTCTCCTTTCCCTGCTTGCAGAAGGCCACTTGAAAGAGAGCTTCGAGCCATGAAAAGATACCACACACACCTTCACACCACATGGCCAGGAGAAGGGCATGTAGGAGCCAGGGCCATGCCCAGAGAACTTGATAACACAGAGTGGGAGGTGGGTGGGTGGAAAGATGAAGACATTTGTCTACAACACACACCAACAAAAAACATCTACCTGGCCCAAACATGGGGGGCCTGGGGAGAAGTTGGATTGAGATGTAGAACTGCTCACACTCCTCCAGACAGGGGAAGGGGTGCTGGAGGAGAGATGTGCTGGGGAAGCACAGGCAGCAGGAAGAGGAGGAGGGGGAGGAAGAGGGCTGCCCTGGGTGAGGCAGCTCAGGGAGTGGATTCATACAGGCATGGAGGTGGCAAACACCAGGCGGAGAGGTGGAGCTGCTTTAATGAGAAGATGCTTCTATGACTCAGCCCTCAAAGGGATTGGTACTTTATTATTTTATTTTTCCATAATAAATTATGCCTTGGGATGCCAGGTCCTGCCGGGTTTTTCTGGAAATACCAGACAAAAGCTGGCGCTGCTACCTGGCTTTTGACAGTTTCCCATGTATGGAAGCTGAAAGTTCCTGGTCCTTCCTCTGCTCTGCCCTGGCCCATCCAATTTTGGGAGCAGGGCTGACACCTCTGCACCATTCCAACAGAACAGCCCAGCTGGAGCTCTTCACCTCGCAGCCCAGGTCCTGGAGAGGGTCCCTTGCAGGCCCATGACAATCCACCCTGGCCCCATGGCTGCTCCCAGCCCACGGCACCACAGCTGCTGGGACGCCGAGGGTGCCATGGGGCAGATGGGAGCTCCCGGAAGGTGGGAGCGGGCTCAGCTCTCCCACACCCCGGGCACCCCACCCCGGCTGGAGGGAGGAGCGCTCCTGCCCGACCCCCCACACCCATCCATGGACAGCAGCCAGGCCTCATTCACTTATCTCCATCCCTGAGCACCCAGCCCTGGCTCTGGGCTGTACAAGGGAGTATGATTATGCCCACTTTATAGATTAGGAGTTATTCATCCTACACCAAATCCTCAGACTCTGCCATGTCTCACAGACTTGTTCTGGAACTCTTTGTTAGATTTAGGCTGAACTTGGCCCTCGTTCAGCTCAGAAACTCGTGTTACAAAAATCCCCTGTACAGCCGCCTGTCTGAGGCCGTGGACCAAGCTGATGCCAAGGTCATCGTTCCCCCCAGCAGCAGGAACAGGGGGGGTTTCACTGCAGAGTGGTGGGAGCACAGAGACACCCAACATGCAGGGCAGACACCACACTGGTGTTCTCTTGCTGCCAAGAAAGACACACTCGTGGCAATGATGATGCAAGTGCACAGAACCAGAGTGTTCATTGTGGCAATGTCTTGAGAGAGCAACCTGGGGAACATGAAGTTCAGCACACCACCAACACAGGGCATGTGAGTGTCTGGGAACGTGGAGGAGGGTGAGTGTCTGGGGCAGACATGCATGCTCAGGACAGGGTGACAGGGATGTAGGTGGTTGGGTGTGGGGGACACCTCCAGAAATGCTCCAGCAGATCTTGGGGTTTTTACTGATTTCACAAGAGAGGCTTTACTAAAATATCACCTCTCCAAAGCAAAACATGAGCATGTTGGTGAATCATCATTTCACACCCCAAAACCAGGAATGAGTGGCAAAGCTCTCTAGTGAGGCACCAAATCCTCAGAGGATTGTCATAAAAGGCACCCAGTGACCTTAGTCTTCTCATCCTTTTCCCTTGTATCTCCTGTTCTCCACCCTTTGCTTTCTCTTGCCAACCTACATGGGTTGTTCAGCTTTTATTCCAAGCATGAAACTGCCTTAGGACTGGAAGCTTTAAGCAGTTTCCCAGCCTCCAGAAATTTTCTGGTTTTGTTTCTCCATAGCAGAGCAAACAATTGCTTTGGTACCTAGCCACCACACCTTTCTCCCAAATGCAATGAGAACTTGGAATTCTTTGGGAAACTTATACAAGAACATATTCTACATGAGTGAAACGCATGTTTTTTGTTCACTGTAACTATTTCTTCCTGAAGGGACTTGCCAAACTGTTTTATTTTCTGCAATCACGAAGAAATACAGAAAGTCCCTTGAGAAAGGGATGAAGACTGTTGCCAGGTTAACGCACAGGAAAGAGATGTTGACAGCTGGACTCAGCCTCTGAGAGCTCTACAGATGGGCAACAAGGGGCTCTACAGTTTGGGTGAGGGAAAAGCATCACCATCCCTTTTCCAAAACACACACTGCTCTGCACATAAAGCCTGTGCTTACATGGAACAGCAGTCTAGCCCCTCACCTGTGATCAGCACTACTGCCTGTTCCAACCAGCAGCTCCTGCCAGGGACCAGGAGCCCACCCACAAGAGCTGCACAAAGGAGATGAAGCCCTAGGGCACCAATCCCAGCTGTAGCCCTGCTCTGTGACCATCTGTCAGCCCAAAGATAAGCCCTGTCCAGAGAACCTTTGGGTAGCCCCTGGGCTTTGCCCATCCAGGGACTGCCCTGTCACCATGCCACATCCACCCTCTTGCAGCACCACAGTGACCTGGCCCAGCCCTTCACCCACCTGTGCCCCTCCAGAACCCGAGCACTGCACACCTTCTACATCTTCAACCCAGTCCCTCCCAGCTGCTGTTCCAGCCTGTATATCACTGGTCAACCAAGAATGGAGATTAGAAGCCAGCAAGAGGTTTTTTTGTCACCAATTCGTGCCTCCATCTCCTCTGCGAGCCTTCAGAGAGGAAACAGGGAGCAACAAGGTCCTGGTCCAAGGGGCTCTCAATCCTCGAAATGGATTTTACCTGTCTCTGAAAGCTGCCTCCATCTCTCACCCCCCATTGCTTTCTCCCTAGGGAAATCAGCCTAAAAGGGGCTAATGGAACAATGTCCCTCTCTCTCTCCCCCCTCTCATTTTCTCTCTTTTTTTTTATTAGCATTTGTGGAATTTATTCCCAAACTCTCCTAATCTTTCGTACACAACCATTTGATTTGCATAACCCAGCCCCCTCTCATAAAAACTGGCTGCTAGTTTAATTAAAAAATGTAAATTTGCTGTCATCTCGGGGCCTAGTGAATTAGGACGACATCGGCATTTTTTATTGCTGAAGACGTCCAAATTGATCCAGTCCGCACTGAACCGGAGGGGAGGAGACAGCGCCGCGTGGGACTTTTGGCTGGAGGTTCTGCCCCTCCCCTGCTTCCAGCCAAGCCTCCTCTGCCCCCTCTTTGCTTTGCAAAGAGCAGCTGAGGACGAGGACATTGGTTCTCCCAAACCTCAGCTGGATCGCCCAGCACGGCCCCTGCAAGGTCAGCACTTCTGGGAGCTGAGCCCTGGGTGGCACCTGAGTTCTCCAAACCTTGGGAATGGTTGCATCTTCAAACCCTGGGAGGGAAGGAAGAAGCCCAGGTGGAGGTGGGAGATGCAGCACAGGCAATGGTTATCTTCACCTACTATAGGACTTTACTTCCCAGATACTTTCAACCAACTTTTCAGAGGGCACCTACATTGTAGGCTGCACAGCAGCCCAGGGGCATGACTCGATGTCAGAGGGAGAGTCAAAGTGGCCACAAAGGCTCTCACTGTGAGAACAGCCAAATACAGAAAGTGGGACAGAAAAGGCTGTGTAGGCAAAGCCCTAAGATAAATTCCAAGCTCAGATAGTACTTTCCAGTTGCAGGAAAGTGGACTCAGGATAAAGCATGAACAGTTCAGGAAAACAGAAAGAGAAAATGATTACATGGAAACTGCACATTAAATATCTGATTCCCTCCAGTCCAAGTATCTGTACCATTCCCAACCAGTTTCAGTACAAGTTGCCTCTTCCCCTCTGGAACTCTGTGTCTCAGAGCAGAACAGTGTAGTACCTACACACATTAGCAAACCCTACTCTGTCAGTAGCAGACCTGGTTTAGAAGGACTCATAAGACCCAGCAGACAGAGTGCAGGTGAGGAAACAGGATCTTATCTCAGAGATCAACTTTCCCATCTTTCTGCAAGTTATCTCTCTTTAGTGCCAAAGCCGTAGAAACACTCCTATGGACTTCAAGCAGCTTTGAAGCATGTTCTCCAAGTAATAGCTGGGTGCTGCTTATTCCATGATGGGAAGGTTAATCCCTGCCCTGCTAAACCCTTCTCCCAAAGAACAATCTTCACTGGGTTGGGTGGAAAGCATTCAAGGCTCCTCCTTGAATGCTTTCCACCCAACAAATATCTCATAGAGCTACTGGAAAGGGACATGAACACCCAAACTTGGGAACCTTCTGCAGATCATGAGCTCAGGAATGACACCAACCTTGATTGAGCCAATGTCTCCCCAAAAATCTGGTCAAAAAAGGAAAAAAAAAAAAAGTTGCCACCAGCCCAAATTTGGTGTTTCTATCCACTAGCTGTTTCAAACAACACTAGTGATTTGACAAAGAGATAAAATGACCTTTGAGTGGGAAATTAGGTATTCCTCTGCCCATTTACCATAGGTATCTCGGTCCTCATTCTGAGGTCAGTTCCTGTAATCTCATACCAAGGATAATTAGGCTGGGGAACAGTTGCCCAAAGGAAGTGACAAGTGCTCAGTCAGACAAGGTATTTAAAACCAGATTCGCAGAAAGTCACATGTAAGGAACATCCTGGCACATTCCTTCGCAAATGAACTCAGTCCACAAATTCTTTTCAGCCAATAACCATTATTAACACTTCTGGCCCTAGAAGGTCCAGGCAAGGACTGACTGAGCTGAGAAAGCCCTCAGCAAGAGCAGACTGTCAGACCCCACATACCGAGTCCCTCTGGGAAAGAAACCCCCCTGGACTTGCCTGTGCCAGCTGGTAACTCGTATGAGCAGCCCTCGGGCACTGCCTCTGGAGAGTCACTGCCTGAGGGCTTGGAGAGAATTCAAGAGGCAACAACTGAGGGAGATAGGCTGGCCCAAGCAGATAAGGGTTAGAGGTGGTGATTATGGGGCAGGTCTTTGCCCCAAGATCATGACAAGACGGGTTCACCCACACACAGACCGTAATGCTGACTTAAAGAGATCTCCCCGATCCTCATTTCCATGGCAGCCCCGGGTTCCCATGCCGGAGACCAAAGCCCACGTGTTACCTGGGCGCAGCCGTGGCAAGGCTGAGCACCCACAACACTTCCGAGGAGCAGGAAGGTCCCTTTTTTGGGGAGGGGAAGGCGCTGGCGGGGCAGCCCCTACTCGGGGGAGCCCCACGGGGCAGCGGGCAGGGCTCCAGCCGGCAGGGGGCACTGCAGGGTCGGGGCACAGCCCTGCCCGCCTGGGGCCACCCCGGCCCGAGTCATCCGAGCAGCTGCCACAGCTCCCCGAGATGGAGATCGGGGTAAATCACTGTTTATTGCTCTTGGAAGCATTTGCCCTCCTGCAGTTTCACCACATCCTTAACTCCTGGGCTGCCCACGCAGTATCCCAACTTCTTGATCTAGAAGGGAGGCAGCCGCACGCCCACGGCTGGACCCAAGCAGAGCCGGCATGTCGTGCTCACAGGTGGAAGTGGCTCCAGAGCCACTCGGTTCCTGATATCAATGGTAGAAATAAGTAAATAAATGGAATAAACGACGACAAAATTATCCTCTCACTCAGAATATCAGAGAACATAGTTCAGGCCCAGTCAATCATCAACCAGTTTATTACCATCTTACTCCTTATTAAAAAAACCAACACACACACACATACACTCTGGCAGTAATTACCTGGACCATGGCACATGGCCAGCACAGGTCTGTTTGGCTCATTACTGCCGTTTGGTTTTTAAATGGCAGAGAATGGTTTACACCATTTTGAAGGAGCAGGTATAGTTGTGTTAGCTGGTATGGGGCCAAGGTGGTGGGACCTGGTCCCAAAGAGGGAGGCAACACGACCCAAGGGATTCCTACCAAATTCTGAATTTGCATATTTTGTCAGATCTAAATGAGACTCTGATCCAGACAGTCCAAGGACTGGAAAACCCACCAACACTTTGAGCCTCGCAGCGCCTGGCTGCACTCACACTCCAGCCTGATGGAGACCTGTCCATTATCACACCCAGAAGGGCCACCAGGCAAACCCAAGCCCAGCCCAGCACCAGGCTAGACCCTACTCCACATCCTGATACCTGATCAAAAAAACAGTGGACAAGCCGCAAAAAGCTACAACCAAAAACACACTCAACCCCAATACTAGGGCCTGTAATCTAAAACCAAAACATTGCCCCAGCCTAGCGACCTTTCCTCCTCCCTACATGATGTGAAGGGGTGGGGGAGGTCTTATACACCTCACATGAAAGGACAAAAACAAACCCATCCCAGAGATGCCCAGGCTGAAAAAAAAATCCCAAAAAAACAACTCATTAAATGTAATAAGCAGCCTCTTCATCTGACACTGCCTTGTCCCAAATAAATTAAATTCCTTTTCATTTAGG
This sequence comes from Lanius collurio, assembly GCA_020086605.1. NCBI lineage: Eukaryota > Metazoa > Chordata > Aves > Passeriformes > Laniidae > Lanius > Lanius collurio. The sequence goes on along the minus strand of JACBWW010000073.1, from coordinate 971,923 downwards.
CAGTACAGGAACCTGACAAGCAACCTTTACCACCGAGACGGCAGAGCTCAGGAGGGGGAAAAAATGAAAGAGAAAACAACCCACACAACTTACAACAAATACAAAGGCAGAATCATTTCAAAACCCCCATAAACTTCCCCTCCGCATCCTCTCACGGCCAGCCTGCTCCTCGCCCCGCTGCCCGGGCCCGCGGGGGCCGCGCTGCCGGGAAGGATCGACGGAGGGAGCAGAGCCCCCGGCTCACCTCGGCGGGGCCAGGAGAGCGGGGCCGAAGCGGCGGCGGGCGCGGGAGCAACTTCCGTAAAACAAGTGAAAGAAGCAAAGTGAAAGAGGCGGGCAGCCCCCCGCCGCACCGCACCGCACCCGGGGCCACCCCCGCAGCTCTGCGCCGCGCACCCGCCAACAAAGTTTCGGTGCCGCGGCGGCCCCGCGTCCGGAGAGACTGCGCTGCCCGCAGCGCCGGCCCCGCGGCCGCGGAGCGGCAGAGCCGCCGAGGAGCGGCTGGGGCGGACAGCGCTCCGCTTCGCACCGCCCGGCGCGGGGGGCACCGGCACCAGCGGCCGCACCGACCGGGGGATCCGCCGAGAGGCGGGCGGGGGGCTGGGGGGCAGCAAAAGGACAATTGTGCTGTACTTACCATAGTCGGAGAGACGAAAGCCGAATTCACTTAAATAATCAACTTTCATAATACTTAATTAATACCTAATTGCAGCTGATTGCTCCCGAATAACAAGTTGTTTAAAGCACTGATGTCATTGCCGTGCCGGTCCTCCCCGAGTCACTTTGGCAGCGGGGCCGGGGGCGGGCACGCCGCCGCGGGGGGCGGTGACTGGCGGCCGGCGTGCCCGCCCCCGCGCAGGGCCCCGGGGGCAGGGGCCGGGCTGGGACGGGTCGGCTTGGGTCGGGTCGGGTCGGGGGGCAGCGGCGGTGGGGTTACCTTGGGGGGACCCGGAGCGCGACTTCCGCGCACCCCGCGGTGGTCCCGGCACGGCAGGGAAGGAGCGCGGGGCTGCCCCGCAGGCAGGGCCGCCCGCCGGGAGCAGCCTGGCCGCGGTGCCCCGCTGCCATCGCTGCCGGCCGGAGCCCCCACCCGCCCCTGCGGAGGGGAGCGCGGCACCCACGCGTGGCCGCGGAAGCCCCGGAGCGGCGGGGACGGAGCCGCCGGCGAGGAGCAAACCACGAGGGGATGGAGGGGGCTGTACGGGGCCGGACGAGCTGCACCGGTGCCCCGGGTACTGGGCACGGCAGGACCCGCGGGCAGGGGCGCGGTGGGTTTTCCCGGCAGTGCCGTCCGACGCGTGTCCGGGCTCGGCCATGCCGTGTGCAGCGCGCCCCGAGGAGGGCTGGAGCTTTCGGGGCACTGGTGGCCTCCACCTGCGGGTGTCACAACCCTGGACGCAGTTTGCCCAATGGCACTCTACCCTCTACGGCGCTCTACCCCTGAACGCCGGGCCCACGGGAGGCGGGGGAAAGGGGGCCCTTTTGCAGTGAATTTCCTCATTTTTTGTGGCTTTATTTTTGTAAGTAGCAAAGAATGCGAGGGAGGTTCTGAGAGGCGTGTTGGGTAAACACAGATATAAGCCTCTTTCTTTAAAACAAACGAGCAGATGATTTACCTGATTAAATAGGTATTTTGAGCAGGTTGTAGGCTGTTTTGGTGAACACACCACGTTTGGCTCCAGGATTGTGGCAGAGCTGGGCTCCTCATCGAGGTTTACATGGAGCTGCTCATGGACTTACCAGTGCTTAAATCCTTTTTATAAGCAGAACTTAATGTGCTTCCCAAAGGAGGCCAGCATCATTACCCCACTAGGGATGGGGAAACTGAGGCACTAGTGAGGGAAGTGACTTGCCAGAAGTGGCCAGACAGGTTAGTCACAGGACTGGAAGGTACCCAGGTGTGTTTGGCTCCATGCACCAGGATGTGCTGCACCCAGATAGTGTCCTGAGCCCAGAGATGCAACACGAACTGCAGCTCATCACCTCAGCAGTGCTGCATTTGCATGGGCAAAAATGCACAGGCAGCGAAGCAGGCCAGAGGGCAGGGAGAGGGAAGAGGAGAGGGGAGTCATTTGTGGAAACCACAAATATTCTGGCTTCTCTCAGAAAAAAATCTAAACAAATTCTAGTGAAATGGAGCCACCCAGGGACGTTCCAGGCCAGGAAGCACGTGGGGACAGCAGTGTCAGGCAGGAGGCAAGTGTGCCCTGCCTGTGGGCTGCCCAGACAAGCAGCACTCCTGAACAGAGTCCTGTGTGGACCTCACCTCCCCACCTGGTGCAGTCAAGCTCCTGCTTTAAGAGACACAGGCCAAACTTTTATCAGCATTGCTCTGACTTCCCCACTCACTGGTTTCTCGCCATGCCACAAGCTCCCATCAGCACTGTCATCTGGTGCTACTTTTAAAATCCCGCCTGCCTGCACTTCACTGGGCCCCAATGAAGGCACCAGCCCAGCCAACAGCACCCACAGTCCTCAGCAGAGCCTGCTCTGGTCCATACACTTGAGTCAGGCACTACAGCACCTGCCAGGGAATATCCCACCCTGCAAAACAATGGACAGAACCAGGATTGCTTGTGCAGGCTCTGATAGCTCAGTTTGGACTCAACGCTTCCTTCCAGGTTTGAGTTTGCTGACAGGTCCCCTAAGTTCACTGCACTTCACATCAGATTTCTTCATTTTTGCTTCTCCTGTGAACTTAATACTTAAGTAGTGGGAGTTTTGCTCACCACCACTGTTCCCTGAGAAAGTGGACCCCAGCTGTATCTCCAACTCCTCACCAAGGGGAACACACTTTCTCATGTGGATATGTCACTACACACACACAGCCCCCACAGCCCCTCTAAACATACCTGTTCTCCTACGTGCACTGAGCTGAGCACGTTCACACATCAGTATACAAATGTTCCTCACCCCTCCCATCCCAGCATGCACACACAACATGCATATGCTCTCCACAAAGAAAACGATACTCTCTGCTCACTGGCATTCAAATACACACTTATCCATACACCATGACACACATGAACCCACACACACAACCAAAACACACCTGGAGGATCCCCTCCACAGACTTCCCACTGTCCCTCCCACTCCTCCTTGCAGGAACAACTTGCCAAGGTGTTTTTTCAGGTGAAATCCACACCCTGCAGCTGACGCAATGGCAAGGCCTGATTTTCTATCTCAGCGATCTCCTGTCACAGGATCAGGTTTTATTTCCCCATACTCCCTCCTTTGCCTCTTACCCAAGAAAAGTTGGTTCTTTCCTCTCTCAGGGGCTCTGAAGCTTTCTGCTCCTGTGCCCCCATGAGGCTAGCATCTCCCTTCCTTCCCCTATCCCTCCAGAGTATGGATCCACTCTGAGGAAAAGCTGCCTCTGACCATGCCCTGGAATGAAGAGGTTCCCGGATCCCCTGCTCTCCAGGAGCACTCGAGGGAAGGCAGCACCCCTCACCCTGCTCTGAACTGTGCTTCTGTGCCATGGTGAGAGCTGCCCCGTCCACTCCAGCCACGTCTGCCCTTCTGTGGCAGGTGAAGAGATCTGTCTGTCCCTTTCCACCCTCCCAGGGGCATCAGAAGCTCTTGGTAATTAATGTTTGCCAGGTGCTCAGAGCTCCTCAGATGAAAAGTGCAATGGGAGGGGGAAGGATGATTAATTTATTATTATTACAGTTTAATGCTTTCCCCACAGACAGTGTGCCAGGGCTGAGCAGGGGGTGAGTCACACTGAGATGTGGGACATCCCCCTTTTTGTGTCTCTTCTACCTTTGTTTTTTATGCTTATCCCATTTTCTTGGCAGTTTCTCCCTCCTTAGCTGGAGCTGGCCTGGGGGCCTGGGACTGTGCTCTGGATTCATGTGGGATCAGGGGGCTGGCTCTCAGATTGCAGGTTCAAGATCTGGCAATGCTGTGCCCCTCCTCCTGCTCCTGCTTGGTGAGTCTATTAGGCAAATGCTCTTGCCCTATTTCTGTAATTTTGTTTGATTTCTGTTTCGTCAAGGGAGGTGCCCAGAGGCCTCAGGGCCTGGGCGGCAGGAGCAGACAATCCATGCTTTCTTTCCCTTTCCTTCTCTTTCCCTCCTTCCTTCTCAATTCAGTTTCAATCACATTATTGGCACATGGCTCCCAGAAGCCACTGCCAAAGCAGCTGTGCTGAGTCTCAGCGTGCTAGGGAGGGCTCTGCTGGGAGTGCTTCTGCCATTTACTGTTCCTTGGCCTTACTCAAACAGTTTGACACCAGCTCTCCACCATGTGGCTACTGCTTTTCCAGGCACTCCACAGCTTCCAGCATCTGCTGGAAGCCAATGCTGCTCATCTCTTGACCACTGCCCAGAGGGAATGACTGTACTGGGAAAGAGCTACATGGCACTGAATGTACATGGCATGTGCTCCACAGGGGCCCAGGAAGACTTGGGGGGAAGGAGTGGCAGGGGTTTGAATGCACTAACAATTAGTTACAATTTACTGCAGCAATTAAAAGCGCAGCCTGGGGATTTCAGGGTGAGGAGGTAAGGGCATAGTCGTACCCAGGCATCAGGTCCAACAGGGAAGGTACCTGGCACTCAAAAGCAGGTGTGCTGCCTGCAAAACCAGCAAATACCATCCTGAACCCCACAAAGTCCCTGAGCCCGGGCTTGGCAAGGCAGGCAGCTGGGATGGGAAAATGCTGCCCAAAGATGGGCGCCAGACTGGGCAAGACCTAATCCTGCAGAGCATAGGGCAAGTGCAAAATGAAATGGTGACTTCTGTCTAGAGGACCTGCAAGCCAGCTTGTGTTCCTGCAGAGACACACTTGGATGCAAACGAAAATGTGAGCACATGCCATGTGCACACACACGGAGTCACACACACGTCAGACGTGGGAAGCCCTGTGCATGGTCCAGCAGCACATCCAGCATGCCTACCTGGGCACCCAGGACAGGGCTGGATTGTCATGGATATTTTAGCAGAGACTGTCCTGCTCTGGACACATGTGGAAGGCCTGATGCCACGGAGATGTCAAGGGACACTGGGTAGAAAGGAGTTGCTACCCTACTTATACTAGAGGGCACTGACTTGCTCCCCCAGCAGCTCTGTCCTGACATGGACCAGGCACATTGGTAAAGGCTCCCAACACGCAGCTGAGCAAGTAACAGAGATGGGGCAGGTCAAGAGACAGGCTGGATTTTACAGGACTCTGAAGCTGTGGCCTAGGGCTGGTCTCCATAAATTCACTCTGGATTTGATGTGGCTTGGCCAGGAGCAAGAGGAGAAAGGAGAGGAGGCAGAGGGAACCTGGCACATCGTCTGCTCTGCTCTACCTGCCCCATCCCAGGCAGAAGCCACATCACCCCTGCTCCCAGGCAGGGAACTGAGGCAGGTACAGAGCACTGCCAGGGACTGTCCCCGATGGACCAGTCACTCATTCACTGGAAGTGACAATGAGGGGAGACGATGGAGGAGGTAAGAAATGACCAGCAGACCCAGCACTGCACACAGTGGGGACTGCTCCTCCTCCTCCTCCTCCGGGATGTGACAGCAGGACCCTCACCAGAGCACGGGGAGGAAAGGCAAAGCGTTCCCTCGCACGGGAGCTGGTGGTGGGTGCGTTCCGAGAGCTGCCCGAGATGCAGCACGCGTGGATCCGCCTGGGCTGGCCCTGCCTGTGCAAGGGGGGCTGCCCGAGCCTCGGCGCTGCTGGCAGGGGATGCTCCAGCAGGGATGCGAGCCCTCCGAGCGAGGCGGGGACGGCCCCGGCGGACACAGCAGGGTCCGTGCGCTGCCCGTGGCACACGGGCACGGCCGGGCAGAGGCTGCAGAGCCCCGGCGGAAGCGCGGCCGCGGCCCCGGGAGCCCTGGCAGAGGGCCGGAGGGTGCGGGGAGCAGCGGCGGGCGCTAAGTGTGAGGCAGACGCAGCGATTGCATTACTGAAGGAGCCCGGGCTGGCAGTGCCGAGCTATCGTCCCTGTAATCCTGTTAGCCAGCAATCTCCATTCCGAAAGAGCTTCATTTCTTTGTGAATATTTGTAAACTAGATATCTAATGGAAAATTATAGGAAAATTATAGTGAAATTCATGACGAAGAAATCCGATTAGCCCTAATTCAATTATGCCATCTTAGCCCACACAGCACATTTCCCATTTTTTTCCCATAAATACCAATGCCAGGGGTCCGGGTAATCAAATAAAATTGAAAATCATCTTCCCATTAAATTCAATTAGCTGCAATTTCTAAAGCCTATCAGAGATTTTAATTACTAAATTATAAAATTCTCCAATGCTAAATTGAAACTAAAAAAATTGCACATCCTTATATTTCAGAAGAAAAAACCCAGCAGAAACCTTGAAAAATACCCTTCTCCTCCCATCATCACCCACGTGAACATGGGTCTGGACAAGCTTCACCAGAGAAATGAGTGTGGTGGGACATGAGCCAGGCCTAGCTACCTCTGAGAGAAAGTGTGTGGATATCAGCTGAGATTAAAACCTAAAATCCATCCCTAGATGGGCTAGCTGGGTTGGAAGAGGGAAGGGGAGAGGCTCGCAATCTGAGTTGTGTCTTTTCTCCCTTTTCCCTCCCGAGCTCCTTGGTTCCAGCAGGGTTTCTGAGCTGCTGTGCCAGGCACTAGTGGCAAGCCACCGTGCATCTAGTGATACAGCCGAGACTCTCTAGAAGCTGGAACGAGTTTTGCCTGCAGATGGGCGAGGTGAGGCAGTCCCTTGAGTCTCTGTGTGCCAAAGCCAGGGCAGGAGAGCTGGTGATGCCCAGAGGGAAGCAGGAGGGCAGATGCTAGCTTTGTGCTTCTGATAAAACTTCTTGAATAATGGCCATGCAAGCCCGGTCCTGACACTGAATTAAGGGAGGCTGGAGCCCTCAGCAAACTGATTTAGCTTGAAGCACTACTTCAGCAAACACGTGGGATGTTTCAGAGGAGGGGGACATAATCACCCTTCCCTGATAGCACAGGGAACTCCTGGAGTTCACAGAGACACCAGGCAGGCAAGCCCATCCCAAAACTGTTCTTTATTCAATAACTAAACCAAGCAGGCAAACGGGGAAACCAACAAAGCCTGTGCCTACAGATGCTCTCTTTCCAGCCCTGCTTCTCTGGAGACCAGCATGGCACAGTGAGGTGTCGAGGGGCAATTAACTGTGTGAACAAGCAGTGGGAGGAGAAGGGAAGCTCAGCTCTCCAATTACAATACCTGACCCTCTGCGAGGCAGCAAGAGTAAGGATTTTCCAACGCAGCTTTTATGCCAGAGAGAGTGTTTGTGTGGTACCCTAAAGGGTTTATTCACGTGCTAACATAAATGAAGCCAGTTTTCTCACAGCTCTAAATCGAAGCTCAGGTTGCCCTGAACCAGGCCGATACTTGGTTTAATTTACTGGGCACCCGAAAGCTGCCAGCAGGGAGTTGCCCGCAAACAGAACAACAACAAAAAAGTTAATGATCTGGGCTTTTTCTTTAATAAATAGGCAAACTGGCTGAGCCGGATTGTTGGCTGGGATTCGTCTCCCCTTTATCACCCTGGAGCTTCTGTGACACATTCTCCAAATCATCAGCATTTTGCAATTTGAGGTCGTTACCAAATAGTAATTTTTTGCCAAGGAAGGGAGAAAAATAAATTAATAATTAAAAAGCCCAAGCAGGGAGAGGCTGTGGGTTGGATGGCGCTGCCACCTCCGCGGGGATTGCTCAGGCACCTGGCAGTCTGCCCAGTGCGCACCTTGGTCGCTGTCTCACCCTGGAATGTGGTGCTGGCACCCAAGTGCTACTTGATTTTACTACGAATTAATCAAAGTCTCTTTTGCAAATGTCTAACACTAAATCACCACTGGCTGAGCTTAAAATGCAATTCCCCTGTTCCAGGGATTTGGTGCAAGGAGATTACCAGCTCCAGGTGAAGAGCTGAAGGGGGTTTCCTCTCTGCACGTCTTCTGGTTCTCCAAGGCATCAGCCTCTCCCAGCTGGAAGGAAAATAGATTTCCCGCAAGTCTTCTCCTGCTCGCAGCAGGAACTGCACAGACATCCAAGATATGCTGGGATAAATCCATCTGTGCTGCTTGACTGGAGTGTAGTTACACCAAAGAGGAGTTTGGCGTGACTGTGAACTGACCCAGGCGGCAGAGCACTGCATTGGCAGCTCGGGTGTGCCTGTGACCCCACGGTTACAGAGCTGTGCAAGCACCTCCCCACAGGAGAACACGCAGAGATGTGTGTACCTGCCTGCGTGGGTATGGCTGTCTGCACGTCTGTGCACACGGACATGCGTGGTCTTGTGGCACCGTGTGTACACACGGTGGCACTTGGCCACATATGTGTACAGGGCTGTGCAGTCAGATGTGGCTGCCCACAGACATTCTCTGAGGGTGTTCTTGCCATGTCAATGTGTGCACGTCGCATTTGTCTCCAAACTCGCAGTCCTGAGCACCCTCCCTGTCCTGCCCAGCCCCCCAGAAGGTGGGTCTGCCATGGCTGATGATCTGGATGGCACCAGCACATGTCCTCATACTGCTCCAGCAACACACCACTCTGAGCCATGGGCGAGCTGTACTCTGCTCTCCACACTCTGCCTGTCTCAGAGCCCTTTCATATTTTCAGTGCTCACTAGACCGTGAATTCACCTTCATACCAGTTACAGGGTTATTTAGCTGCTCCTGACACTGATAACCACCAAACTTTCACTGGCAGCTCAGCTTTCTCCCAGGAGACATGCAGCACTCCTCTCTCTCCTGCCCATGGTGTGTACCCCACCCACACACCCCCCAGGAGCATGGGGGCAGATGCCCTAGTGGGACATGGTGCCTCAGAACACTGCTCACCCGCCAGCCTCAGTCACTTATGCCCAACCCACATCCACACTGTGAAAAAGAGGAACAGAGCAGAAGAGCTGAACACTGGATGGAAAGAATGAAATAGAGGAGAGGGGAAGAGAGAGAGAAGGGGGAAAAAGTGATAAAGCAAAACCAATACAGAGGAGGAAAACCCCCTAAGACAACAGAGAAAGGAGCAGGGAGGAAGGTAGGAAGAGCACAGGAATATACTGTGGGGTTTTGCTGCTGCATACCCATAAATCAATACTCTCCAGCAGCTGACACCAACATATTCCACAGCTCTCCCTGAAATCTTAGGAATCACCTAGACAGCCCTTGTGCAGCAGCTGGACTAGCTGTGCATAGGCTGGGGCACTGTCAAGGAGTAATGAGGATGATCAGCCTGTATGGGTAACATGGGATTGTCCCCAGGGTGCCCAAATGCCACAAGAGTGCAGAAAACCCCAAACGTGAGGATGAAACCTCTCTGCAGGGCCAAGCACAAGGAAGGTCAAGCCTGGCGTTCCTACTGATCCCCTCTCATGAGGAAACTCTGCTCTCCTTTGCTGGCCCAGAGCCACCTCTGCCACTCTCCCTCCCACTGGCTCTGAGCCACTGTTGCCTGCTCCCCCTGCTGCAGACCTGTAAGGCACCTTTTTGCCAGCTTTCCCCTCCCTGGCCACAGCCTCCATCTCCTGGCATCGTGTCTTTGGCACAAGGCCTTGCTGCTCACTCCTGGCCATGTGGGCTTGCTCCCTAGTCCCTTGTGCTTTCCCACTCTGTGTGAACAATTCCCAGGTGAAGCAAGTGCTGCAGCGACATTTCACTCTGAAACCAAGCATGTGCTGACAGCGAGTGGCATCCCCAGGAGCTCCTGCTTGGCCCCCAGGGCTGTGCAGGACCAGACGCTGCTGACAAGGTGCACAAGTCACTGCACAACTTGTGATACCTCTGCCCATCAGTGTGGCTCCCCTGGCTCTGCCCCAAGCTGTGCCTGCAGCAAGTCACCCATCCCACTGTGGCCATCCCCATCTCCCATCCCACACAGCCCCTTGGAGCAGATTCACCCCATATCCCAGGAGACAAAATCCCTCCTCCTTTGGCCCAGGGATTTCATCTCTGCTGTAACGAACAGCTCAAAGCAGGGACTTTTTTTTATGTTCCCACAGACGTGGGACAAGGATAAACACGATTCCTGTCACTCCCCCAAGTGTGTAATGATATGTTCTCACAAGCACAGACTGTGCACAGACACACATAACATGTGTCTGCACACATAACATGGAATAGCATGGGAGCTGGTAGGGGGACAGAGCTGTTCTTGTACCTGAGGCAGTTGTTGCTGACTCCACCTAACACCAGAGACTGCAATACAGATGGAACTGGTGTGACTTTTGGGATTGTCCTGGGCAGAGCCAGGAGCTGGATTTGATGATCCCATGTGGATCCCTTCCAACTCCGGATATTCCATCATTCTGTGAGTTTATGATTCTGTGAACTGCAAGGGCCCAAAGGGACAACAGGATTGTCCAAAGCAGTAGCCCTGGCACAAATTTATCACAGCCAAATGCTTTTAGCACAAGTTCTTCACACCCAAACACTTTCCCCTGTTCTCCAGCTTCTTCGGGATGGTTCCTACCACTGGAACCTCTGCTGGCTTCACATGGCCACCCTGGCAAGGCAGATCTGTGCAAAGACCGTAGAGACACCCCTGCTGCCTCACCTGCCCCGGGAGCACACCCCAGGGCTCCTGCTTTCCCCCTATGACCATGGAAAAAAAACTCTGTGCCAACAATAGATCAATAGAGCCCCCCCGCCCCTTCGGAAGGAAAACAAACACCCGGATCACCGCAAATTAGAGAATGTTTCGCTTCACTTCATCCAAACAGGCTGACAATTTTTTTGGGTTGTTGCCACGGTGATAGAGTAACACAGCGTTCAGCCTGTTGCAGAACAATCAATTAAGTTAATGCCTCGGAGTGCCTGTTTACCCTGCCATTTAGGAGGTGCTGCTCTCCCTCACGATTTCTCTCTAGCTTCTTTTAAATTTCTCATCCTTTGCTTCCTGCTCCTGGTTCTTCTCTATTTAACCTAAAAATAAAGTCCCTCCCCTAACTACCTCTTGGCTTGTAAGAAGCCTTCAACTTTTTGGAATGATCACCTGGAATAAAGTTTTTCCTCCCTCTGACTTCTGTCATTTCATGTTCCTTCCTGGAAAAACTGGGGATTTACCTCTACCTTGCACGGTACAGCCACGGTACTCCTGGTGTGCTCAGGTACTCACCAAGTTTCTAAAGGCCAGCTCTAAACATCCCCTGGGGAGAGTGGGCACCTTCTAAAGAGACAGAGTAACTACTTTTAACAAGATGAAGTAACTTAACTAAAGATCTATGAAGTTATCAGCAACCTTTCCACTATTGCTGTGTTTTACACTGTGAGCTGTATGTAACCATAAATGAAGAACCATCTTGTGCTAAATGCTGCTTGAAAAGGAGAACTACAAAAGGGCCTCACAAGAGACTAGGTCTCATCCTATGGTCCATGTCAAATGAAACTCCTAAATATTTGCTTATATAATTTTGGCTTAAGCAAAACTCAACACAGTGCTCAAGGCATTGTGCTGAACTGAGCCTGTGGCGAGGAGGCTTTAAAGGGGGCACCACAGCCAGGAGACTATGGCAGATCCATCATTCCAGTCCTTTAAAACAAAGGATGCCAAAGCATCTCTTGTCTCTGCCCTGGCCACCAGCAGTCTGCCAGGCCTTTCACAGGTACACATGTTCCTGCCACTGACCTTGTGGGTTTATTTCCTGCCTCACAGGCAGTGTGAGCAGTTACATTTGGCTGTGTAACTTCACTGCCTATCTGCAGCCACTTTCTCATCCCTTGCCCAGTGAGCAGCAACAACTGCCCTGCATCTTCCCCAACCCTCCTGCAGATTGCAGCACTGAAACAACACCTCCAACATCCTGGGTGAAAAGGAGGTGTGAGAGGATTTATCCAAGGCCAAGCCTGAGATATAACTGAGGGCTTCTGTCTCCTGATCTCTCTGCACCTTGGTGCTGTCTTTCTCATCAACACAACATTCCTATGCTTTTCTTTGAAATCCGAGGAAAAGCGTCCATCTCCCTTGTATCCTCATCCTAAAGGCAGAGGCAAGCATGATATGAAAACAGGAAGATTCCATGATACTGTCTTCTCATCCTGCCACCAGCAACAAGTGCCTAAACGTAAAGCGTACATTCATTTAGTATCGAACAGATGGAAGAAAACTGTAGACCAAGCAGATAAGGAAGAATGGTGCTCAACACTAGAAGAGATTACAAGTAATAGGTCAAATATAACATCTCCCTGCTTCCCAAGCTGGATCCTTTTCCAAGGACTCCACTCTCCCAAGCTAACACAAACCTGCTCAGGGGGGAGCACTGAGGCTGGCTCTGCACGGGCTGCAGGACAGCCATGCCCCAGGTCCCACCGGTTCACTACTCTCCCCCTCCCTGAGAAGAAGTTGTCAGAACCTGTTGGAGCAGGGGCTTGTTGACTGCTCCCTGTCCATTACAGCCCGGATTATAAGCATATTGCACAGTGCTCTCTGCACGGTGCTGGGGAAATCCAATACGCTGAAAGGTTAATGCAATCAATTAGGGTGACAAGGAAGTAGAGTAAAGCCTTCTGAGTAGATGAAAGGGAGAGAGAGATGGAGACAGGGAAAAGCAAAGAGAAGCGGGGGGGGAGCAAAGAGTGGGAGGAGGAGAAGGTGGAAGATAGTATACAGGACTTGTGCTGTAGGTCTCAGGGTGCTGGTGTGGCCAAGGGCACCCTGCTCCAGCAAGGATGGGGTCTGTCATTCACAGATGCAAGGCAGGCCATGGCTCCACAAGGCAGTAGCTGGGCCAGGACTCCCCTGTTCATGGCTTCTCCTGCCATCTCCTGCTGAATGTGGAGTCCTGCTCAAACTACAGCTGCCCAGGCTGTCCTGCCACCAACCTGCTCCCTAAGGGTATTCGCTGGGGGACTGGCAAAAGTTCCTGTGCGTTTCCTGTCCAGGTACCCAGAAGGCATGGAAGAAATTGATTGGGTTTGCAAGGCAAAGGATCTCAGCAAGCCATGGAGGAGCACAAAGGGAGAAGAAAGAGGGAACAGGAAGGACAAAGAGAACTTCAGGCTGTTCATACACTGTGCACAAAGATAAGGATGAGCACCATCTCTCTGCAGACTTCCTAGGTAGACACTGGTCATCACCACTGGCCACTTCCCTGCTCCTATCCTCTTGTGCCTCTGTAAGCACCTGTAACATAGGTGCTCTCTTACTTTTCCAGCCTCCTTCCATGTGTGTCAGCCTGGGCTCTCCTGCAAGACCAGAGGACAAGCCCCAGCCAGTGCCCAGCCACAGCGGTTTCATCCCTGCCTGCAGATGGCTTAAATGAGGAGGCTGTGGCACTCAAGGCACCAGCACAGTATGGAGATCCCAGTGCCATAATGTAGATCCTGCTGCTCCGTCCAGCATGGCACAGGCCTTCCCCAGAGCATTCAGCTCAGGGAAGAGCCCCATCCTTCCCCTCTGGTCCCCCGAGCCGCTGCTGACTGGCTGAACTCCTGCTCTCTGACCCCCAAGTGGAGCAGTACTTCATTAACCTGGGCTGACAGGTCAGTGAGCACAGCCCCTTCCTACCACAGCTCCTGCTCGGGCACAGCTCAGCCAGGGAGAACGTGACACCAGCTCATTAGAACAAATTATTACTCTATAACCCCTGCTGCAATGTCCCTTAATATGCCTATTTAGCAAGAGACAAGTCCTGGTGGGCTCCTCGGCATTAAAACAACCTCACAAATCACCAGAGGCTCAAGCACCATGATCTCTGCTTCTGGGGGTGGAGAGAGAGCGGCTGTTCCTTGGATGGGTGCTGGAGGGGCACACAGTCCCGGGCTCTTCCCCTGCAGCAAAATGAAGCTCCAGATATTGCTGGGGGATGTTCTGCAGGCAGGGAGTTGCCATCTGGCTGTGGCTCACTGTGCTGCCAAACGTGCCCAAGCTTCAGCACAACAGAGTGTTGTTCCCTCACTGAAATCCACCGAGGAAGTGTTCTGGGATGCCCGTTCAAACTGTTGGGCCTGTTTTCCTCTGCCTTATCCCTGCCTAACTCTGCCCTCAGCACTACCATAAGAGTCATGTTCCACCTTAGACCTGCAAGATATAAATGTTTCCCTGTGATATATATGAAGTCAGAGCCTGGCTTTCCAAATCCATCTACAACACTAACCTCACCTGCTCACTCCTTCAGGTTAACCAGGAAAGCCAAAGAGCAAGTTTGGAAGCTGACATTGCTGGCAGGCACTGTGTGCTGCCTCCCCATGTGAAGTCATGCTAAATTTTGGGGCATAAATCCACTGCACATGAAAGCAGTTGGCTCATACCTTTGCAGGGTCAGCTGTCTAGGACTAATCCAGAAATTAAAGAACTGCCGTAGTTTTGGGCACAGCGAGTGAGATATCACAGGCGAAGACAGAAATACAGGCAAATGTCAGAGGAAGGCTGCTACTAAACAGGAGCAGGGAGCATGAGGAAATCAACCTCCAACCTCACCTTTAGAAGAGGGAAAAGGGAGAAATAAAACAGTAATTCATATAACAGAGAGAAGTGGCAGCCGTGCCAAGCAGGAGGCAGTGAGGAAGAAAAGTAATGGAAAGAAGAGAAGAAAGTGTGAGAAGTGTGTGATGCTGGGCAGGGAGAAGGGCAGGATGAAAGCAAACGAACGGAGAGATGAGGGACCTGAGGGAAACAGAGAGAGGGAGGGTGGGAGGAAAAGGAGGAGAAAAGAGCAAGAATAGCCATGCAGCGAGGAGCACGCGGGCAAGGCAGAGTGCTGTAACCAGGGTTGTGAAGCATGAAAAGGGAAGAATCTGCCTGTTCCTTTCAGCACTTGGAGCATGGCGCTCAGTGGTGACCTACACTGTGCCCGGCTGTGATCACGTTTTCAGGGCCATTGCCTGCCGATCACAAACAATGATGAGGAGCCTTTGAAGTCAGAGAAAGAAGCCGCAATGTGAACTGGGGACTTTTTTTTCCCCCCTTTTTTTCCCCTCCATTTTTTTAAGGGCTGGGGAAAGAAGGGAGGAAAAGGAAGGCCTGAAGTGGTGGGGGGAAGGTTGGGGGAGAGGTTGCAAGGACAAAACTGAGAGTTGCTCTCGGTGGGGTGCCCCGAAATGAGAGAGACAAAAAGAAAACAAACAGTTTATGAGTAGGGCACATGCTGCCTGTGTCTGCATGCCCCACACTACTGGCCCCCCGTGCTCCCAGGGAGGCTTCTGTTCCCCAGCAATGATGGATGGACGCATAGGGCCATTCAGGCCTGCCATGTTACAGCAGCAGTATTTACATAACACTGGCCTTCCACCGGTCACCTCTGACACTGCCCAGCCCAGCTTGGGGCCCCCTCCCACCCCAGCCAGCCTGGGCCCCTCTGATGCTGGTTAGACTCAGTCCATGAGCTCCCCAAAACTGGGCATCAGGGGTCCCCACTGCTGCAGGGATGCTCTAAGCACACACACTCCAGTGAGCACTCCTGGCACCTCTGAGTGATGTCTCACAGGGCAGAGCACTTCCCACCCTCCCCACAGCCTCTCTTGCCCTCAGACCTGTCTTGGTGCCTGGGGATGGAGGGGAGCAATGCGAGAGGCCAGATGCAATTGGTGATGCAGGGACACGGGGAGAGAGTGGGAAACTCTTCAGGTGACACACAAGGAACTTCATGGTCCTCCTGGAGCCAGGAAGAAAAGCCAGGGACAGCAGGAACTGCCTCAGCATGGCAGGGACTTCTCAGTAACCATTATCTGAATTGGCACAGGGAGTGTCTTACCCAGCACAGGGAGGTAGGGCATTTAAGAGACAACATCATCTTCCATTTCCCTGGGCTCTAGACCTCTAACTCTTACCAAGCATAGACAAAGTGACCATCCACCTCTAGGAGACTGTGAAGCTTTCTTCTAAGACAGACCATGAGGGTCTAGGTAAAGGGAAAACCCAGGAAAGTGTGGGTTCTGCTGTAGGCACAGATCTGCTCCCACACTACCACCATGGTTCTGCAATCTGAATAGATAAAAATGTGCCAGAAGAGGAGGAGAACATGCATATCACCATCTGAATTATGTGAAGTGAGCTCAGCAAAATTTCACAGTAGATGGAGACTGCATCCTATTCAGTGAAAGGACCTTATATCCATCTCTGCTAGCACACATGGATAAAGGATAAAGCAGTTTCCTTTCACCAAAATCCTTACATGCTTTTTTAGCTGTAATGATAGAGGCAGTAGAGAAGATACTGAAGAAAACCCTCAGTGACAAAACCAGGTGCCCAGAACAATTGGTGTACAAAGACAAAGACAGGATTAGGACACACATATGCCATGCCTGTACTGGACTTTCTTCTGTTTCCATCTCTTTATATGAGTAACAACAGTCCAACCCCAAAAATTCTAGTGCAGACACAGCCACAGTGAGCAGGCTGTAACTGTGAGAGAGGCACAGAGGAAAAGAGAACCCAGGAGGGCATAGTGACATACCCATTGCAGTCTGAAGTCTCTCCTACCTTTCGGAGATTTCAAGGCCTGGTTTCTTGCCTCGATTTTAGCTCTAAATTCACTTCATTCTGGAGTGAGAAAAGAAAGGATCCAGTTAACACACGGGGCACACCCGAGTAAGAGCCAAGACTCACAAAAGCTGGGTAAGAACAAGGTTCTGCATGGGACATTCACAATCCACAAGGGAACAAAATGCTTTCCTGCTCCTGGTTGTACCCCACAGTGCCATGCACCCCATGGCACTTCTCTGTGCAAGAGGCTCCTAATGAGGGTTGGGAATAATTTCACAGAGAGAGCCACTATTACGGGCCTGAACCCTGCTCCTTAGGTACCAGAGACAGACATTGTGCTGGTCTGCTCCATACTTTGTCCACACATCTAAGGCTGTGTTCTGCTTCATGTCAAAATTTTGCCTTCCCAATCTTCAAATTTCCTCTGTTGACCCCTCCTTTCCAGAGGTTCACCTGTGG
Source organism: Lanius collurio (assembly GCA_020086605.1). Taxonomy (NCBI): domain Eukaryota; kingdom Metazoa; phylum Chordata; class Aves; order Passeriformes; family Laniidae; genus Lanius; species Lanius collurio. The sequence goes on along the minus strand of JACBWW010000073.1, from coordinate 955,081 downwards.
GCTAATGCTGAGGCCTCCCTTGCACACCTTGTGTGGCACAAGATGACAGGGTGCAGGACTGTCATGTGAACCCCCTTATCCATTCATCTGTGCATTTTCCACCCAGGAGAATGCAGAGAGTGAGGAGGAAGGAGAAAAAGGACAGGGGAAAAAAAGTCAGAGCAAAACACATGAAAAGTAAATTGAATTATTTAAAACCATATGTTCCAAAAATGTGACAGAGCATAAAAGCTGTGCCATGAGACTTCTGAAGGGGGTTATTCTGTGCAGGCAGGGTGGGAGGACAGCTCACAGTTGGGGGAGGATTGCTCTGCAGGCAGACAGGGACTTCCCTCTCCCAGAGCTGGGAGGTGGCCATGAGCACAGGGTGGCTTCATGCACAGTGGCAGGGGGCCCACTCCTGTTGCCTCTGTTTTGCAGCCCTGCCAAAACAGCTCTCACAACTGCCCAGGGTGGCAGCAGAATGACAAAGTGCCCCAAGGTCACAACACAGCGTGTCCATGGTTGAATCCAGGAGCCCCCGGCTGTCCATGCCACACACTGGCTCTCCATATGCTCCCTTCTCCAGGGGCAGCAGTGTGTGCCATGATGCAGCCCTCCTGGGACCCTCCTGAGTCCCTTGTAGGGCAAAAGTGAGAGGGATTCAGGGGTCTCTGTGCTGCTGCCATGGCTCACCCTTGTGCTCCGGGGCCCTGGTGCTCTGTGCATGTGGACGGCCCCCTCCTGTCACTCTGCCACTGCCAAAGATAGATGCCACGTGTTGGCTGGGACCCAGAGCAGGAAGGAGCTGGTGAGATATCCCAGATGGATGGATGGACAGGAGGACGGAGCCCCTTGGCTGAGGAAAGTGCATAACCAGCCTGGCTCCTTCTCTTCCCACTCAAATCCTGATGCTGAAAAGGCTGAGGGCATGGCTGGAGTAACAGCTCCCCAACTTGAGCTGCTTCTCCCACCCTGGCATCCTCAGTCCTTCTGGCATCCCTTCGTCCACCTTTTTCTTCCCTTTGTTCTCCCTTTCTTCCTTGCTCTTTCCACTGCTTTCTCTGCCACTCTGTCACACCGTTTTTCCTCTCCCTCTCTTTTGTTCTCTCCCTCTTTCCCAAGCTCTCTGCCTGTAACTCTCTGCCTTCCTGCCTTCATTCCCTCACCCCTGTGCATGATCAATTCTTGGGTTTGGGTTTTTAATTGTTTTTTTTTTTACTCCTCTTCTTTTGGCTGCAGCTTATCAATGATGCAAGAGGAATAACGCCAATTTACTTAGAATGTGTAATCCCCAAATCAGATTGGGGGATTGTATGAGGCAATATGACCTTGCATATGTCTCCATTAAAGCCAGCCAGGCCTCCTCTTGTATTCTGTGTTCCCAGTACATATTTAGACAGATAACGCTAATTGTACTTGACATGTCCTCTTAAGGATGGACTCTTCCCTCCCCCAGCTCTGCTTCCCTGCCTGACAATGTGCCAGAGCCAAACCCGCTCACTCGCAGTGTGGCACGGCACAGCACCTGTGGGAAAGGCCGGGTGGGCATCTGGAATGGCCCTCAGGGCCAGCCCCACTGCGGGCCAGCCTCCAGCACGGCACTGCTCCGTGTGGGAAGGGGGCCAGAGAGGACAAGGAGCAGGGGGAGGGCTGCTGGAACAGTTAATCTGAGATTACAAAGTGTTACTGTGTCAATTGTGGCTTCTCCAGGAAAAAAGCCTTCAGACAAAGAGAGGGGACTTGCCCACCATGAACATCTTCGAAGTCTCCCTCCTTTCCAATGACAGGCTTCTACCCCCACCTCTTAGCTCCCACATCTGCTTTGGGTAAATATTTGTATTTGGCTACTGGACCCCAGATCCATCTTCTAGGGAACAAACATCACTGCAAAATCATAAAGTCTTGGAATGGTTTGGGTTGGAAGGGACCTTTAAAAGTCATATACAGTCCATATAGGCCAACTCCCCTGCCATAGGTAGGGACACCTTACACTAGACCGGGTTGCTCCAAGCTCCATCCAACCTGGCTTTGAAAGTTTCCAGGGATGGAGCAGCCACAGCTTCTCTGGGCAACCCGTGCCAGGGTCTCACTACTCTCACCATAACAATTTTCTTCCTTATATCTAGGCTAAATTGTCCCTCTTTTAATTTAAAACCATTACCCCTTGTCCAATCACTATAGGCCCTGCTAAAAAGATTGTCCCCATCTTTCTTGCAAGCCCCCCCTGAAGAAGCACTGAAAGGCTGCCTCTTCCCTGTGCCTGCCATTCATTGCTGCTCCAGAGCAGACATGCAGGATGCAGGAGGAGGAGGAGGGGAGCTTATTCCAAGGAAACCAATGGATCCAAACTCTTAAGTGGACTCAGTTTTTTTTTTTTTCCCCCTTGACACAACATCCTAATTCGACTTTTTCAGTATCTTTCCTTCAACAACCTTTTTTCCTTCCTCCCCTTCCTACCCGGCAACTGCACATTTATTAATTCATGAGGCACTAATTAGTTCTTTGTTTAATTTTGTGTTAAACAGACTGACCGGAATGATAACGACTTGCAGCGTTGCATTACGGTCCCCAACCGCCCCTGTTTTCTGACAACAAGGGAGCGCAGTGAGACTGGCGTGATGAACCCCAATTCCCACTCCAGTTGCACTTCATTAAGTCAAAATGTGACAAGAAGCTTAGAGAGCAACTTTCAGATCGGATCACACATAACAATTGGGCAGGAAACTTTCCAAGGGGGAAGCGGGAGAGGCACTCGCAGTGAAGGCTGGCACCGCGTGCAATCCCCTGACGTGCCTGCCTTAAAGGAGCCAGCTCAGGCTGTCCAGGCAGGAGTCAGGGCATGTGCTGCCAGCAGCAAGTGCCAGAGGAGGAAGAGGAAAGGAAGGGCAGCAAGACAAGCCAAAGGCACAGCAGGGCAGGACAGGAGGCATCATGTGCTCTCCTTGTTTTCTTTGCGATGATGGGTTATGCTGGCAGCCTGTGGGATGGGTTGTGTTGAGAACCATGGAGCCCAGGTGGGAGAATCCCTCAGTGGGTCACTTCAGGAGCTTTGAGGACATCTTCAGGCACCTTCAACTCCATGCCTCAGTTTCCTCCCTGTAGGTCTACAGTGAAACATCTAGTGATCTTCAGATGCTCTTCAATTGTCAAGAACTACACGATTATCATGGAACCCCTAAACTTCAAAGGGAGAGGGTGAATCCTGGCAGCCACATTGCTAAAATTAGAAGGGAAGAGACAGCTCTAACACTAGGGAGAGGAATGGCCGCTCTTCTGGAGAGGAAGCTGTGCCTTCCTTCAACTCTGTACAGTGCCTGACACTCCAGAAGCACTACCAAGTTTTGAAAGCATCCTGATCAGTATATTAACAGCAATAAATTAGACAGACTGCAAAGCAAACAGAGCCCTCTGCACTCAGCCCTACAGTTGGGAATCCGGCCATCCCAGCACTGCCCATCCCCAAGCTCTGATGACTACCACTAGTAGCTATGGCTACGGCTACAGGGTTTGGGTGTGTGGTCACCTGTTGGTCCTTGACCAAGCATTATCTGTCAAAAAACACCTGAGCATGATTTAGTCCTAGACACAGGTCGACACAGGGCTGAAAAACAGTTGACACAGACTAGGTCATGACCAGCTGGATCTGTCCCAGCCTTTTTGTTACACAAGGATGTTCAGTGTGTGGCCACCTCCCTGAGCCCCTTCTGGTTCACTGAAGGGCAGTGAGATGCAAACAGGAAAATGGCAAGGTTCTTAAAACACCACCTGAGAGGGGGTAGGGTGTGAAAAAGAAAAGGAGACTATCCAAGTCCACAGAACATGGAAGTTTTGTCACAAATCAAATATATCTTCTGCTACTGCAGAGACATCTGCTGTGGGAATAAACCAAGATCATCTAAAAGTGAAATGGGATGCAAGGTCTCAATGACTTTTGTAGCAGATATTTTTCCCACACTTCTCCTATCCCTCTCCCTCTTCCCTTTGGATAGGAAGACCCATCCCCAGCCTTGCTTTGCAGAGGCCCAAAGCTCAACTAAGGTCCAAAACACTGGCAAAGCAATGTGAGGGTCTATGAGAGTGTAGTCAGGACTGGTGAGGGACATGAGAGCTGTGAGGGAGTGCACAGCCACATGTCCTGGGCATGGCAGGGGCAGGGGCAGGGGAGGGAGTTCTGCGACTGAAGCCTCTGAGCCCCAAGGGAGACCTACTGGCTCCAGTCTCTACATGCATTATCAGTTGTTTTCACCCGAGTGAGCTATAATCATACCAGTCTTTGGGAAAGAGGCCAGGCTGCAGCAAGGTAGCACAGCACAGTGTTTGCCAGTACACTCACAGCTGAACAACATGCAGAGCTGAGAGCAGACGTGTTTGCGCTGGCTTCCATCTTTCATGAATCTGGAATGCAACAGGGACCTCTGTGACTGACAAAAGGGCCTTTCCTCCATGACAGAAATCCCAGGAAGACACCATATCCCTCTGATTTCACTTCTGTATGTGCTTGGGATAACATAAAAAGGCATATGTAGATAGTAACACTCAGCTGGAGGGTTGGACTGGTGTCCAGTAATGGCAAATCACCCATTTAACACCTGAAACAAGGAGAACTGAGAGAGTCCAGGATTCCTGGGGACAAGAAACACACCCTGCTGTCACCAGCCCAACAAATCTTCCTGGTTTTGCAGAGGGGCTGGAATATTCTGGCTGCTCTATAGAGCCAGTTGAGCAGTCTCACCCAGCTATCATCTCCTGCTAATCTTGGACTGCTCAGCTGAAAAGTCCTGGGCTGAAGGAAACTTGTGGTATTTCCCATTTCTTCCTTTTTTGGCTGCTATTACAAGGCAATATTAGCAGCACAGCACCAACCACCTCCATCCCCAGCTGGATCTCAGTGCTCCCAGCAAAGTTTTGTGCTGAAAATTCAAAAGCGTCCCAAATAGGTAATGGTCTATCCACCCTTTCTTCCTAAAAAACCAAGCTGAAATGCCCTAGACTCACTCTATCCCCAATCCTCTTTAACCATGGAAGCTCTCCTCCCAGCATTATGGGCCCATTGTCCCCCTTCTTTTCCCCTCCATCTGGCTGGGAGCAGCCTGGGACCAAGTGCTCTTCCTAGCCCTGGGAGAACCCTGCAGTTTCTCTCTCATAAAAAAGAAAAATGGGAGCTATAAAAAAGGCAAAGAAAAGCAAAGCAAAGGGAAATCACTGCAAAGGAGGAAAAGAGCAAAGTCCCCTTCTCTCCCCACCCCAACCCCACCACCTGCCTTAGCACTGGGTATAGCTGCCTGCTTTGCTGTGCTGGAGAGTCCCCTTGGCAGTGTTCCCTGGGAGATCCTGCCTTGCCTCCCACCCCGTCCCCTCTTATCAAACCTGTTGAGCAGAGCACAGCTCAATGAAGGTGATCATGCAAAAAGGAGGAGGAAAACCAGCACTGGGCAGTAGGAAAGGGGGACAGATCATTCCAGAGGTAATCCTGCAGCTTAGTGCCCACTGGCCACCTTGGGAGCCAGGCAAGGGACAGAGGACCAGAGACAGCATCCACTGCCAGTCCCATTTCCCAGCACAGATGACACCAAGGACCCGGGAAGGCCCCAGACCTCCAACTTGCAGCACAACGACAGCACAGCCCAGCAGAGCAGGAGGGCAGTGCCAAGGGGGGATCCCAAGGAGTTCACCTCCTGCCACGGCATCTGTAAAGCATAGCAGTCCCCAAACTTGGCTTTGGCAGCCCTGGGCTGGCTCCTGCTAATTTGCTGTCAGGCTGCCTAAGCAAACCAATTAAAGCTAATCATTAATTATAAAAAAGAGAGAAAGAAAAAGACCCTGCACAAATGAAGAACTGGAAAGGGCATGGGGAAAAGAAGGACAGGAGGGAGCAGAGTGAGAGAAGAGAGCTTGAGAAAGGAGCTAGGGGGTCGGAAAAGGATTTTAAAATCCCATCTGCAGAGCCTGGGAGGAAGTCAGCCAGAAGGGCAAATGGTTTCCTAGGGCAGGGTGGGGAGAGGCAAAGATGAGGGAATCGGGGAGGACTCAAGGAAAAAGCGGCAGTGCCCAGGATGCTGTGGCACATGCTGAGCCAGGGTGGGAGCCGGCACTGACACAGCCACTCCTCACTCCCTCCATCCCAGCCCCAGCAGGGCCGTGCCACAGCCAGAGCAGCACGAAGTGCATGTGACAGAGGAGTGGGCACCTGCCAGCCTGCAGAGACACGGCAGAGGAGGAGGAGGAGGAGGATACAGGAGCGCAGAGCAAATGAGGAGGCCGGAGCCAGGGGTGTGCACAGGGACTGCAGGGCGCTGTCCCCCTACACCACAGCTACCGGCTCTTCCTGAGCAAACGTCTTAAGCGGGGATGAAAAATGGGGCATTTATGAAAAGCCCCTGATTATGCAGACTTGGCTGGGGCCCTGGCTCCGCGGCCGTCGCTCCCGCTGGCTCCCCACAAGCCCGGTGGCAGAGAAGGCCGGCAGCTGTCGGCGCAGCCGCCGCCTCCCCCGCGCCGCCGTTTTGTTCGCGGCCCCGCACACACGCACGCTTCCCAACGCCCCTTTTGAAGAGCCTCAGGCCCACGTCGGGCTGGCGGATGGCGGAGAGGTGGGGGCAGTGCCAAGGGAACCGGCTCCTTCCTGGGGGAACCGCGTCCCCCCCCCCCCCCTCCTCGTCCCGGGTGCCCCCTTTGAGGAGCTGTCAGGACCCTGAGTGAGTGTCACACGACCCAAGGACCAGCCGTGACCAAGCCTATTTTCTGCCTCAAATTTGATTGATTAAAAAACTTTTTAGGAAAACCATGTTAAAAGACAAAAAAAAAAAAAAAAAAAAAAAAAAAGAGGGAAAAAAAAAAAAAAAAAAAAAAAATAAACAGAAGGGGACAAGGGGGACAAGGGGGGACAAGGGGGTGGGGGAAAAGGGAAAGGCTTCAGTACTGAGTTTCCCTGGCAATAGCACCAGGGGACAAGTGTCAGAGGCATATAAACAGCATAACCAGGCCGAAAATAAAGGTCAAAGGAAGCATGAAACTTAACACAACAGTGATTAAGATAATGATGAAGCAGGGGACCCTAGAAAAAAACAAGTGTGACACTCAGAAACATGCACACAGAAATGCTCCAAGTGATGGCCCAAGAGACCTGGTATGTGGGAAGAGGTGACAGGGCTTGCGAGGCCCTGGGGGTACCTGGAGAAGAGTGGAAATGGAGGAAAAAACCAAAGTGGAGGATTTGAGCAGTCTGGGATATCCCCCTAGGCTCGTTGCTACAGCTCGAGCCTGCCAAAACAAGCCCCAGAACCAAGAGGTCCCTCCCATAACACAGACACTCTGTCCCAGCCAAGCCATGCTCAATTTGCAACCAAATTCCTCAAAAGAGTTTCCCTGACACTGGGAGGAGAGCCTGAGTGTGTGTGAATTACGGAGGCCCTGTTGACACCAATGCTGGCTCAGGATCTGGCTCTTTGCCCTTAAGCAACTGGTATAAAAAGCCTCAGAGATGCCAAGAGGGGCGGATTCTGGTCAGACCTCCCTGCCCACCTCCTCCCCCTTGCCAAGGCTAATTCTGCAGAGAAAAGCCCAGAAAGGCTGAAGGACTCACGATGCACATCCAAGAATGTCATACCTTTTGACATTTCCCTACTCCATCTCCAAAGCTCCAGGATGATCTCACATTTTTGGAGCACAGCTTACAACTTGCAATTTCCTGGGACTGGCTGTGTTACTCTCCAAGACGTAGCAAAGAAACTGCAAATTCTTTGCCAGCTTCTTCCTCTGTGACTCGGGATTTTAAAGCTTGTGCAATATAAAGTGCAGAAGCACAAAAGGTTTTCCACTTTTTCTGTACCATTTTCCCCTTGGGAGTAACTCTCATTCCCTAGAAAATGTCCCTGTTCTGCCTTTTCTGCCATATCAGAGTCCTGGCAGAGTTGCCTCTGGGGATTTAGTGGAACAGGGAGATGCCTGGGCTTCCTTGTCCCTTGCATTTGGCCTCCAGGGAGGCCACTCCATCTCACTAATTTCCTTATGTTTGCACAGCTCAGATTCTGATAGAATGCTGGACATGAAAGGTTGTTCTTCTTCCTGCCAAGTATCTTGGGGAAAATAAGTTTTTAATTGAAAGTTTTCTTCCATGTAGTGTTTATCATGAAGAAAAACAAAGAAATGTTTTCACAGAAAGGCTGACAAAGTGCTACATGTATGTTTATCGCCACGCACTCTGAATTTCACTTGGTCAGAAGGCGGTTTTCCATCAAATATATTTCAATGCAAAATTTCCAGCATCATATTCATGTGTCTCCACCCTCCCCCATCATTGATATTCATGGTCTTTTGTAAAGAATGATTCAATTAAACCACCAATGTTCCTCACTAGGAGAGTCTGAACAGTGAGAGGAACCCCCCAAAAGTAGTTCCAGGCCAGGCTTTGTTCAAATATCCACCAAAGATGTGTGGGTTAGAGGGGCTGGACACCACCACCTCACACTCCCAGAAAAATTGCTGTGGAAGAAAAACTAAAATCACTGCTTTGATCCCTGACATTACTGTCTGAAAAATGGGATTTGAAAAATAATAATGGAAAACAAGGTCTTTTAATTTAATTTTTGAGCCATTATGGTTCATGTTTGCATTTTTTTTCCCCTTGGTAATTAGAAGAGAGAGAAATGTGATTAAAAACTTAAAAAAAACCCCAAAACAACCCCAAACAAACAGTGAAAGCTGAGATCCTCATGGGTCTAGGAACTGGACGTGTGTCCATGGACTTGAAGGCAAAACACCAAATGCCCTCAGGCACAGGGTAAAAAGGAGGGTTGGCAATTGTATTTTTTGGTTAATGCTTTTATAAAATGTACAGAAAGTCAAAGATGCAAAAGATACTTGTAAAGTTATACTTTAAAGGTATTCTGTAAAGGTTTCCCCCCCTCCACATGTGGTAACAATGATTTAACACCTGCTCAGATGTGTGCACAGCCCTGAGATGGGGTGAGAAACCAGTGCTGGGGTCACATGTGCAAAATGGTATTAAAGTTAAACTCCCCTCAGTGACAGAGCTGGTCCATTTCTACTTTTTGCAAGGAAAACCAACCCCATCTCTCCAAACCAACAGCAGAACTTTGAGATTTTCTGGCCAGATATTGGATTACTGTTCAGCAGTATGACAACCCCTTTTATCAAGGTATTTTTGCATTTTTCAATGAAAATAATACTCTGCATTCGCAAAAGCTTTGTGAGCAAGTATCTGTTTCACTTTCTAACATGCTTAAACTGATTTCTCTTCTTCAGAAAGAAAACACAGCAACTTTGGCAATTAAACTGGAAGAGAAAAGGAACATGCCCGATCCAAAAATTACCTGGAGTGAAGGTGTAGATGCTTTTCCAGCTGCACACACTCCCTCCCCTCTCCTGGCAGCCCCAGCCCAGCAAAGGAGCAACTTTCCCTGGCTGCTGCTCTGTGGGGCAGCACCATTTGGTGCCCTCTGGCACAGAGAACCCAGGCAGTGCCCATGGTGTGCCAGAGGGTTCCAGGTACGCAGGCAATGGGCTCAGAGGGAACCACGCCCTGACACCTGTGTGTCCCTGTACATGCAGGACCCAATAATCACATACACCTTGCAAACATGTGCAGAGCACACAAAACTCCCTCGCCATGGCCGAGAAACTGTCAGGAGAACACAAGCAAAATCTGCTTCTTGACAGCGAGTCATTTATATTTTAGCTTCGTTCCATTATCCTAACGAATCCTTCATCAGCAGATGCAATATTAACAGCAGAAAATCAGCTCATTACATCCGGGGGGATTTCATCAAGATGACAATCATATATGCAGCTACCCAAGCCTGGAGAGGACACGACTCCTGGTATTTAGTTATCCTGGTTTCATCTTAGAGGCTTTTTCCTTCTTTTTTTTTTACCTTTTAGGGGAACAGGGGTTGGTAGTTGAAGGGGAGAGTGTCCCAACCACCCACTAGACTCCAGAGCTTTTAGGATGCTGGTCCATAGACAGATCCACTCAGCTGGGAAATGCTCCAGCCACCCACAGGAGGATCATATTGTTGAAAGCACAAAAACCCTCTCACAAAATCTGCACCCTCTAGAGGTCCAAGGGCATTTCTCTGTGAAGTTCTGACTCAAGGAGGGGGGTTTGCATCCTATACAGCTCCTGCCTTGTGTCCAGGAACATCTGAAGTGGCTGTTCTGGTTCTGCTCCAGGCAGGACTCCCCCCTTCATGCTCCAAAGGGTCTCTCTCTGCAGTGTCCCCACAGGGATAATACACATTTAGAGAGTCTGGGATTTTCTGATGAACTTCCCAGGCAAAGAGCAGAAGAGTCAGTCTAGATGAGTTGAAGGTGAGGAGAACGGAGTAACAGGGAGAGTTAAAGGATGAATTCAGAAGATTGTGGGGCTACTTCCTCTCTTGACTTGCCTAGGGAGCACCAAAGAGCACAGCTGAGGCAGCCAGAGCAGGCTGTCAGGGCACCTTTAGGTTCTGCACTAGAATTTATCTGAAATAATCCACAGATCATCTTGTGCAACATCAAGGTGAAAACTTTGAGTCTTTTTTCTTCCCTCATTTACTCTTGATTTAAAATTAGGGAAACGGGCACACACATTTCAGGGTTACTTCTGTTTTTCATAATTATTCCAGGCACTACAGGCTGAGAATTCCTGCAGCAAAAGGGCTGTCTGGGTGCCCTCTGCTTAGCATCAGAGCAGCCAGATGAGGGGCTGAGGGAGCACCCCATGCCTGTGTGCTGCATCAGACACACCAGCAGCTCCCCAGGCAACCCAGCACAGGGCATGGAGACCTTCCAAGGCTGCCAAAAACCAGCAACACTGCAAAGCTTGTTCCTCGCTGCCTGCACGGCTGGGGCCTGGCTGACACTACCTCAAAATTACCTTCCTGCTCTGTCTCCCCTATTAAGGGTCTTCCTCAACAACAGCAGCCCAAGAAGTCCTTGGCAGCTCCAGTCTGAGGAGTCACTGCCTGCAGCTTCAGACCTCCTCCCTGCATACTAAGGAGCTTTTCCACCCACCCCGAGATTCCGTGGAGAAACAAAGATCTCCTGCCGAGTTCTCACTCACATATGGTGGGTGCCTTTGCCACCACATGCAACAAAGCCTGGTGATTTCAGCAGGAGAGCAACCTGACTTTCAGGACTTCCTCTCCATCAGGCAGGGGCTGAAGCTGGAGAGACTGGTATGGAACTCAGCACAGATCGCTCACGGCAGATCCCGGCTTCCAGACAAGCCTCTCTGCTGCTCAGCCCCAACTACCCAACACAGCTAAAGGAAGAAGTTGAGCTCATCTCCTCCAGCTCAGAGGGGGCTGGGGTGGGCATTTCACATTTTCCCAGCAGGGCTGGATTTCTGCACAGCAAGGAATATGTTCCTGGGATGTCAACTCCAATCTCTACTGCGCTCTGACAGATTTAAGCTCCAGTTTGTCCGACAACATCCCAAAGTGTAAGAAACTGGGGGCAGACTCTCTAATCAGGCTGTAGGACAAAGGCCCAGTCTGACCCTGTCACTTCCACTTACTCTTGCTGTCCATCTTGCTCCCCCCACCCTCTCGGCAGCCTCCCTGCCCACCCTGGGCTGCCCTCCCTTCCCTAACACAGCTGGGCTAATCCTGCTCCTCCCGCGTCCGGCACAAATCCTCCCCAGAGTAAACCAATCCTGGGAATTTTTATTAGATTATCAGCCTGCCAGCTCAGTGCTGGCTGGACTAATCCTAATCAGGACTGATTTCTATTAGCCAGCTTCAGGGAGGAGCTGTGCTATCCCAGCACCCCAGGCCCACACTGGGGGAGCCTGAGGCCTTTTAGCCCATTCTATGCAAATTTTCCTTTTAGAAAGGAACAAATTTAGCTCAGGATCATCAGCGAATGCAAAGTTTGCGTGTGGTCTGTGTGGGCAGCCATGGGGCAAACTGTCCCCACCTCATCCACTGAGCTGCAAGGGAAGCCAACAGGCTCCAGGCTCCACAGCCCCTCCAGCCCCAGCTCCTGGTTGGTGTGGCCAGTTAGTGCCACATGGAAAGATGCATTGTGGCAAGGGACACGAGCCTGCTCCGTTGCAGGCTGAGATGATGGGCTCGTTTCAGACAAGGGAACAAACAGCCACAGCTTGAGTGACCAGGACAGAGTTCGCAGTGCTGGCTGAGTCAGTGAGGTCTCCATGCCCCACTGCCCATGCCCAAAGCAATCTACTCTCACCTCCTTCCCCATTCTGTTAAAGCAAACTGCTGCTCAGGTATTTTCCTCCTAACCCCATCCCTGGCCAGGGAACTGACCTGACTGTGAAAATTTTTGCTCTTTACCGAGGCTGGTGAAAGTTTTGCTGCCGACTTAACAGGATTTGAGACAAGCCATGAGGGCAGGAGTTCACGAGAAGGGTGTTGAGAAGAGCAGCCTGTGTCCCTGCTTCTGTCCCTTTGTCCCATCCACGCACTCTGTGCTGAAAGCACAACTATTCCCAGCAGCCCCCAGGGGACTCCACCGCACTTCTGAGCTCAGCCAGCTGCGATGCAGCCACTCTGCGGCCGCAGAGAGATATCACACAGGGAGCACTCAGGAAAGCCTCTCTTCCCAAAAGTGACCGTGGATCCTTGAAACCTTCCAGAGAAAAGAGGTTATTCAGACCTAGCTGCTGTTAAGCCTTTTTTAAACATGTCTACTCACCCTCTCACAGTCACACCATCTTTACACTGCCTTCCAGAGGAGGAATTGCCTGTGGGACTGACAGCTGCATTTCCCTGGGACCATGGACGGTTCTCTCTGACATGGTGCTCCAGTGAACAGCTTCTCCTCCCTGCTAGAGGGACAGCATTGCACCAGACAGGGCTTCAAAAAAACCAAAAGGTGTCCCAGGCTGAGACCAAGAGAAAGTGTGCTTTACATCCTTACAAGAAGCCCCAAAATGGGAGCTGAGAGGCAGAGCACTGCCTGGGGCTTAGGGGACTGCTCCTATGCAGCCAGCTTAGCAGAGGGAAAGCAACCACACAACCCCAACAAGGGAAACATCCTCTAAAGGAGAAGCTCCAAAGTCAGTGCCTCCAGACACTCCATGCTGCATCAACTCAGAACCTTCTGTGCTCATGCAAATCAGTGTGAATGGTGAGTAACTGTCCATAACATCAGACTGTAACTCAGCACAGATCAAGCCCTCTTTCTCCTTTCTGGCCAGGCTTAGAGCACTAGTTGTATTCTGGTAGGTGGAAAGGTTTCCTAAGAGAGCTAACCAGATCCGGCTGGAATCAGAGGCTGCAGCAGGCTTCCTGATGTCAGAGAGAGAAATGGGGGACTTGGCCCAAACCCTTCAGAAACCACATCAAAAAGAGATGTGGGCGAGAGCCAAGAACAGATGATCCAACTGTGAAAGGGCTTTGTATGTGTATGTGTTTGTCTGTGTGCATGCGTGCAAGCTGAGGAGAGAGGAAAAATCAAACGAAAGAGAGAAAGGAAAGAGGAGGAGTAAGAATGAACACAAAGATGGAAAGAAAAGGTGTGGAGGCACGAGATCAAGAAGAGACCAAAGCTGTCACAATGTGTGTGGCCTGCATGCAGGCACGCGATGAACACCAAAACATGGCAAGGATATATAATAGATGTCATGTGTTAACGATAAACGCAAAGCAGGAGAAATGCTGGGTTTGTCTTGAGCATCTCCCAGCCCGGATCTCACACTGCTGCAGAACCATGGGGCCAGGCTTGTTTCAGTAAGGCAGCACAACTCCTTCAACCTTGATGAACCCATGGCAATGGGCATCCTTTGGAAAACCCTGCACACTCCTTGCTCTGCTGCAAACCCAGGTACCGCTCTGCTCATGTGCATGGAGTGCTTCCACAGAGGCAAAGAGAAGGCAGCAAATTTCCATGGGGGAGTTGGGGGAAGAGCTGTGGCTGGGGACCAGGAGACTTGACTCCCAGTTCTGTGATTTAACTACCAAATCAATGTTTAGCCTTTTTAGAAGGAAAGCAGTGATAGCATCACACAGTGCAGGCAGGATGGGGTCATGATCCCAGGCTCCTCACTCAGCATTGCCTTCCCCAAAACCATCAGTGATGCACTGAGGGAAGATTTCTGTGACTCAGCTTTGCCCTCACTGCAGGAGGTCCCCACCATACGGAGGTCTGCAATAGATAAATCAGATCATGTATCTCTGCTGTGGGAGAGCAACATCTCACACAAACCAGCTCCTCGACTGCATCTACTCCCCCTCTGGGGCATGCCCATCAGTAGGAGAACTGGGGTGAGCACTGACAAACATCCTCTCACAGCCTGGTGGGACAATGGGAGGACTGCAAAGATCCAAGGGTGGATATGCCTCTCAAATGTCAGCCTGTCCTCCTGTAGCTGGATCAGTGATGCAGGCTGGAACAAGATCTGATCTGGGGGGTGTTCCCCATTCCAGCTGTGAGCTCCTGGCCAGTTTCACACTGCAGAAGGAATGCTTTGCAGAATTCATACCGTGCCTAATGACCCCATGAGACACTTCTCCTTTCCCACTTTACTGCTGTGCCTCCCTTCTACTCACATAACCTGGCAGGGGAACTCCAGGTAAGGGAGATGAGACCCAGGAAACAGCCAAACTCAAACCTCTTGTTGAAATCCACAGTCTGAGGGATGGAGAAAGAATAGTAAGGCCTTTATACCCAGAGGCTTGGACCATAGCCAGACGTTGCCCAAAAATGCTTGAGTACCATGGGTGGAGGTGAAGGGGAAGATAACCTATCCAGCAAACTGGGGACAAAAGAAGAAAAGGGATAATGCAAGAGATAGAACCAGGTGGACAGTGGGGACAACAGAAGAGAAAATGGGATAAACCCAAGCTGCTTCTGTGCTTCACAAGAGCTCTGGTCTCTAGCAAGGACACTAACATACACCTGGCCTCACCATCCAGAGTGGCTGTGGTTGGGTATGGAATGTGTCCAGTTCCATGTTCCCTGGAAGCTGGACCATGCCCAAATGCAATAAAGGAAAGTTTAGACTTTCCTCTCCCCACTGCCTCTTTTTTTTTTCTTTTTTTTTTTTTTTTCCCCCAATTTATCAGCAGATGTGAGGAGCCGAGTGGCGCTCGCCTCACCCTGCTAAATAAAGCTTTGGTATTTCTGATAAAGCCATCAAATTCCTTATCAAGCTGACACAAAGAGCATTTAAAGAGACACACACACTCTCCAGCGCCCTCCACTTCCCAGTCCCCGGCGCCTCAGGGTAACCTTTTGGAGCTGAAATGAAAGGGAGTGTGTGTGGAGGGAGGTAGCTGTTTGGAGCCCTGTGTTTCCCAAGCCCCCAGCCCATGTTGTTAGGGGACTTTGGCGTGTTTAACCTTTAAAGAGAGAAGCTGGGTTCTGTCAGGCTGTCCTGAATACTGGGACAGATTCGATAGCTCTGTGTAAATAAAGCAGGCTGAGATGTGGCATCAATAGAAATGCCCTGCAACAACAAGAATATCGATAGCCGGAAAATCCTATGAGGAATACAGCAAACCCAAGTGTCTGTAGGTGCTTTAAAACGAGGAGAAAAGGAAGAGGACCAGCTATCTTTGGCTATCATGAGGACACAACTGGGGCTGCCATTGCCACTTGGATGTGCTTTTCATCATGATGGCCTTGACAGGGTGTGAAGGGATATGGCTGTGCCACAGCCTGGACTTTGGCCCTGCCTTCTCCCAGCTACACCAGCCTGAAACCTGCCCCCATCCCCTGAGCAATGTGACGGCAGTGCAGGCAGCCATTGGGAACCCGTTTCCCTCCCCGCAAACACAGCCCAGAGACATTCTCTCTCCTCTGCCACAGCACAGGCTGTTGTTTAACCTTCAAATTTATTATTTTTAATTATTTTGATTTATAAAAGCATGCAGCAGTTAAAACCACATTAAATAAACTCAGCGTTACGGTGCTTAACAAACACACATAACTTTGGACTTCTGAGGACTCCATAAAATAATCATCCTCCTGGAAGTTGCTGCAGCCGCCCGCCCGCGCCTGCCCCAGCGTGCTCCCGCCTGAGCGGGCTCCCCACCACCACACATCCACAGCCACGCATCTCCTCACCACTCCAGCCCAGCCAGCACTGGCTGTGCCAGCCAAACAGGATCTACACTGGCACGGTTCCACCACCGCATGTAATCCCACTCTGTGCCCAGCCTCGGCCTCCTGGCATCCCTCCTCTCTGCCCTCACCCCACTCCTCTTCCCCCTCTACAGTCTCTCCATGCATCTCGCCTTTCCAGCTTGGCTTTCTGCCCTTCTCCAAAAGGATATTTCAGTCTCTGACCTTCCCTTCCCCAAAGGTGTTTCACTCCATCTTACACACTGCTGAGATTTCAAAAGAAGAGCTCATAATGTTTTGATACCGTGAAAATCAAACAGCATTAGGTGCCTCTTGCCTTAGCAGATCTCTTACTGGGCTTCAAATTCAGCTCTGAGCACCAGTTCCTCTCCTTGATAAGCACACAAACAAGCCTGGAAGAGATGAAGAGGAAGAAACAAGGAGAGGAAGGAGATAAAGAATGAATAAGAAAGTGAGAACACCTGTCTAGTAAACTCCACCCAGAATCCCATTGGGAAAGGCTGTTTTAGGACCAAATCCAGCATTAATGAGATCTCTGCTTCCATTGCCTCTGAATAAAACCTCTTCCATCAGCTGAATGTTGGAGGTGTGGGCTCTGTCTCACAGCCCCTCTCCCCACCTGCCCATGGATCACAGAGACATGAAGAGGACACAGTATCCTCCTCCCATCTGTCCTTTGCTTCCAGAGGCAATAAAACATGGCAGTGCTTTTAAATCCCAATCACTGGCTGCTTTTCAGAATGGCAGGGCCATCCCAAGAAACTCAGTGGGGGGGGGGGGGGCCTGAGACACACGCAGGAAGTTGAGGGAAGAGACTCCTGCTCCTCTGTTTCACTGGAATCTGCAATGAAACATCAGTGATTTATACAGGGAGTAGGTGAAGAGCAATTATAATTGATTGGGAATCATTTCCTGATGGTGTCTGGATATGACTGATGGTTGCCGTCCGACTGCTAAAGGGCAGCAGGTGCTGAAGAGACGATCTGTAGTTCCCATCCTCTGAGCTGAATGTGCCACAAACCACCAAACCCCCTTCTGCTACAAACTCCTGTTCGGAGAGACGTGATTCTCTCCAAACCAGTCCTGTCCTCAGAACTGAGCATCTGATCCCTTGGTGGTCATGGTGTAACATCAAACCTTTCTGTGCTTTGGTACGGTGTGAGCCTGAGAGGTACAGGCCTCCCAGGAGAGCCACAAGGGGAAAATTTCCGTCTGCACTTCAACTGCTAACGCACATCCTACACTTTCCTTCTTTTCTCTAGATCCTAATACATATATAGTACAGTGACATTTCACATCTTTACAGTAACTCATGCCTAAGCCCATGCTACCTCACAGATGATATTCCTGAGTGCCTATCCTTCCTCAGAAGGAAGAGCAGAACAAAATTCATAAACAAATCCTGTTGTTAAAAGTCACAAGCAAGTATCCCAAATCCCTGCTTCAAGCAGAACTTTACACTCCCAACAGAACCTACAGAAGCTCCATGAACCTCTCCAGGAAATTCACCAGCAGACATGAAAGGCTTTTGGAGGCTGCAGTGATGGTAGAGATTTACAAATGGGGAAACCTAGTCATTAAAGATTAACATGTCCTGTCCTTAGCAGAGCCAACGAGGAGGTTGTTCCCATCCACCTCCTGCTCCAACCACCATTGCCTTGCACTGGAGCAATGAGGATAGCAAACCTCTGCCAGTTTGGTCTCAGGAAAAGAACTTTTAGGCTGACAGGTGCTGGGATTTTGTTATTTTTGTTGGTTTTCTCCCTGTTTGTATTGAGCTACAGGAGACAATGGGGAGGACTGGATGTGGGGCAGACAGGGAGGACACTGTGCTGACCTCCTTGCCTGCAGTTGTATTTTGTTCCCCGGGAAGGCTCCCAAGTGCACTGTGAATGTTGGGAGCTGAGACAAGGGACCCAGACATGATAAATATAAAGGCTGCAGGACTGAAGAGGGGTTTTGGGTTGTTGTTCATGGGGAGGGGTGGAGGTAAAGGAAGAGGCTGGGTCACAAATTGCCTGCAGTAACAGTAGCCTGCCAATAAAGTTTGCATCCACTTTACTTTACTTTCTGTCAGGGATTCATTCCCTAATATGGGGCTGTCAGCTTTCTGGGTTATTTCGAGTGTGTGTGATAAAGTTTCCTGGATACTGATGGCTTCCTAGGATCAGGATTCTGAAAAAAACCCAGCAATGTGCCTTGATGTGTAGGGTAAAGAGAGGAATCATGGCTAATTACAGGTCTTTCTGCAAAATAAGGCAGTTCAGGGGTGTGAAACATGGTCCCTTCATCTAGGACAGAGCTCTCTGGAGCCAGGAGCTGAATCTTCCTACTAAAGAGGAAGATTTTATCATGTGCCAAAGCCTTTCCTGCAGAGATTCCAAGCACAGAAGCAAGGCAACCTTGCACCCTCCTTTATGGCTGCTCCATTATGCCTGACCCCTTGTGCATCAGGTGATTTCTGAGGATGAGACAGCCTGAGGCAGTTGGGCTAAAATATCAGAGGCAGGAAAAGGGAAATCAAGGCTGAGAGAGATGATTTCATCTCTTGATGACTTGTTTAAGGTTAAATGGGTCATGGCAAAGCCAAGAAGAGTAGCTGGGTCCCTAAACCAGCATTCACATGCTCTGGGTTGCACTGCCTTCCCCACCTTCTGGCAGTGATTTCAGAGGCCCAGAGAGACTTGCTCCTTGCACTCTGATAAGGCAAATTATCTTTCATCTATTCCCAGCTGATTTCCTTAAACCTACCCCAGCAGCCCCTGCACTCCATTACTGACAGCTCTGGAGTACTTGTCTAACCAGAGCCTCTGCTTTGTCCTTACTCTCTCAGTTTCAGGACCAAGTTGTGTTTGGCACATGGGGAAACTCCCCCAGGGAGATCATGGCCTCAGAGGGATCTGCTCACACCAGGCTGTACCAAGGTGCGTGCCCTGCTCCGCCCAAAAGGCAGATGGGCTTTCAGAACCAATTTCCCCGTTGTCTAATGCACAAAAATGGCAAATCCTGAAAACTGACCCCAGCAGATGTCCTCAGGGGTCCTTCTGACTTGGATGAACTCTTAAAAGTAGAATCAAGCAAAGCAAAGCATGACATAGGTGATATGCCATGACTGCAAATGTGCCCGGCTCTCTCCACCTTCTCTGTGACCCAGTCCCAGGAAGCATTCCTGTGGGGAACTAGAGCTGTGCCACTGTTTGGGAATGGCAGGGAGCCCTCCATGGGCTCCTCTCCAAGCATCCTGGGGCCAGAGGACACTTTGTGCTGTGCCTTGATGAGCCTGCCAGCTCCTGTCATCCTCAGCACTGGGCAGGGAATCCCAAAATTGTGTTCCTCTGCAATGCTCAGCTGAGACTCCTGAGGGCAGCTCTCAAGACAAAGGGATTGGGAACCTGCAAAACCAAAGCTGCTGCCACACTTGCTGGTTCAGAGCAGCTTGTCTTTGGGGACACCTCAGTTAAAGGAGCTTGGTGAGATCTTGGTCCACATCATCAGACTGGCTGGAAAGGACAGGACTGGGCTCAGGGGAGGGAGTCTTCTGTGTGAGCAGGTGGACAAGGGCACTCACCAATGCTGTGGTAACTTGCAAAGGAGAACACAATCCCTCAGTCCATATCTGTATCAGTTTTAGGTGAATGCATTTTACCTGGAATTTGCAACAGGCAAGTAGTGTTCTCAGAGTGCCACAGCACAGCTAACAAGTGGCAACTTGCTGATCTGCCATAACATGATCATTTACATTCATGGGAATGTACCCGTGGATCCCACTGCAGTGTTAACCTCAGTGTCCTAGCCAAAATCCATCTCAAGCCAATGCATGCTGCCTACAGAAATTCCCCAGTGAGTTTCCAAAGTACAGGGTCAGGTTCTTTACACCCTGCCCCGGGCTGCTGCCAAAAGTACCAAAGGCTGGGGTAGGAGTTAAAGAGGGGACTCTCCTATGGACCATGTACACCACCACTGACTTAACTGGGGAAAATGTTATCCTTGCCTCAAATCAGAAGACACCATAGAAAGAGACAAGGAAAAGGTCACAGCTGTGGAACCAACACCCATCCCAGCCCTGTGGCACCTCCCTCACCTCATCTGGGGGTAACAGTAGCAGGACCTGAGCAGAAGAATCTCCCTCCCTTGTGACCAGGGTGTTTCCCCAGGCACATGGTTGCTCTCCCATTGCCACTGCTTGCTTTAGGCATGCAGGCCACCCACTGCACACAGATCCTGCACTCCTGCCATCTGAAAGGCCTGATGCTGGCACAGCCTGAGAGGGAGCAGGATGGCCAAGGGGCTATCAGGAAAGGGAGATGTCAAGGAGGGCCCTGTAACAACCCAGCTCTGTGGATGGACAGATTAGACAGGGGAAGATGTTTTGGAAGTGCATTTGTGGCTACCTGGCACCCCCGTGGCCTCAAGAGCAAAGCTATGGAGAGAATGGTGCAGTGCTCTACAAGCTGCTCTGAGACCTAGCCTTTATTTATTTATTTATACTATTATTTTTGCTATGGGCACCAGCTAGTTCTGGGCCACAAGGGGTTAACCACAAAAGCTGCTTTCTCTGCCTTCACTCTACCTCAATTTCCACTGCTCCCATCACCTTCCTCCCCCACCCCCTGATCTTATGAAAAAAACCCATCAAAATAACTATTTTATGTCTCCAAATATGCAGATCATTTTCTTTAATGAAAGATGCTTGACGTCTCCGATCCAATTAATATGCAAATGCAGGCGAGGATTTATTTGTGACATTCTGTCTGGGTGAGAGAAAACAAAAAAGGCCTGTTAACCAAAACACTAATTGCTGTGACTGATTGTCACATATCATCATTTTCATAGGATCTCCTCCATCCCTGGCTTGCAGGGAGCTGTGAACCAGGACTCAGAGACTAGCAGACACCAAGGAGAAACAGGGCAACCAGCTACCTGCCTGGCACGCTTGGATGAGCCGAGGCCTTCTTCCCACTGTACATCAAGCCCCTCCAGCTTGCATCCCTCCCCAGTCCAACCAGCAGAGATACTTGGAAGCAGCTTTTCATGACCCCTTTCTGGGTAAGATACTCTCTTATCCCCCCCAAAAGCCTCAGGAGGTACCAGTGTTGGTCTTCTCTTGTTCTCTTTGCATTATTACAAACGGTGCCATGGAAGCACCACACTTAGCTTGAACTCCAAGAAGTGCCTGTGTAAGATGTACTGATCTGGGATCTCATCATCACCACCCACCTTGGCATTCCTGGATCTCATTCTCCACTTCCATAACTCATTCCAACTTAGCAGTTCAGCCAGGAAGTGGTTTTGGTCCAAAGACACTGAACCAAACATCATCCCACTGGAAAAGAGCACACCCAAACTTTCCCATGGATGCCCTTGGATACTGAACTGGACAAATGACCTATCTCAGTCTCAGCCAAACAAAGTGCATGACTGTTTATAGCATGCACCTTCTCTTTGTCCACCTGAGCATAAGAGGACAGGGAGAGGAAGAGGGTGGAAAAGGGCACAGCAAGTCACCAAGGCTGTAACTACACTGCAGTTCTCTTGAGTACCTCAGGCTGAGCAGCTCTGAGCAGCAAAACCTTCCAGAGAAGCTGAATGGAGACCTGGCAATCAGCCTCTCCCAGAGTCTGTGCTGTTCACACTGTGGCCAGCTGGTTTAAAGGCACTGCTGAGCACACCCCTGTGTGCTGTGAGACCTTAGACTTGGTCAAAGCCCACAGAAGAGGCAGGAGGCTGCCAAGCTGTACTGCTCACTCGACACTCCACAGGCTGTGCTGTCTCTGGGGGAAAAAACATGCACCTCCCTCTGCCCTGCACCTTTTGGTGAGCAGAAGACCCAAAGATTACCATATTTTAGAGTCTAAGATGCTTAAGGACACAAGAGATGACATATCCCAAAGGCAGCAGGGTTAAAAGCAGAGGTTCCCAGTTTTTGGTGCTTGATACTTGCCCTGGAACATCACCTGATGGAAAAGTGACTTCTGTGGATGGTTGCTCCTCATTCCCTCAGCTCCCCACCTGCTTCCAAAGTAAGTAAGAAGACACAAATTTGAAAAACTGCCCAGAACTGGGGTCAATTCTGCTGGCACTTAAGTGTCAAGTCAAATTTCTGGGACTTCAAGGAGATCAGGTTTAGGCAAACACAAAGCACATACAAATCCTACCAAGAGTATTTTCCTGCCATTACCTCCCACGTAAGCAATTCCTGGAATTGCCACAGGGAGATTCTGTGATTATGTACAGAAAGGGCATCAATCAGGCCAACTCTCTATTCAGCTGCCTCCCATCCACTGAAAGAAGTCTGGGAACGTTTGATCTAGAAGTTAGAGCACAGGATTGAGAGGTGGGTGCTCAAGCACCACTCCCTGCTCTGCCAAAGGCTCATGAACACCTGAAAATTATTCCCATAACTTTTCCTGTGACTTGATTTCCTCTTTGCTTGAAAAGGGAAATTAATGCTCCTTCACCTTGCATAAAGTCTGAACTTTTGCTGATCGTTACAAGAGTATTAAAGGCATTAGACCTGAATTAAATGGCATCATGGCTGCCAAGATGTGTGCTCATGTTCTACTATAACACTTTCTAACACAGGATCCTTAAATTTTCTCTAAACCTTCATCAACACAGCACATCAGCCTACACAGTCGTGAACAGGAGGTGGGAGAAAGCTAAGAGGGCTGGGTAGTAACAGAAGCACATCTCAGCCCCATTGTCCAGACTAGCTGCCAAAGGACATTTCTGTGCTGGGGGAAGACCTCCCTGCATGCTTCCAGGTCCAGCACTCCCTTGAAAAAAGAAGCAAAATTTCTCATCACCAGCTGTAGCTGAGTGAGCAGTGGGTGGAAGTATTTTATTTAACTTTCAGGGTGTTAGGATAGGTCATCACTAAGAAAGACAGCAGATTCCTGACACCATTAAAACTGAAGTGAAATCCATGTCTTAATGAATTCACCAGTTCTGGAATCCAGTTCAACAGAAACATGCTTTGTGTGGATAATTCAGGTTGTACCTTTAACGTGATCTGAGAGGCTCTCCAGAGTTTAGCTTGACCAGCTAATACATATCAAAATAAATTTTAACCTTTTTTACACAAGACTTTTCATAAGGGTTAGCAGAAAACTGCTCTACACAAATCCTTTTCTTTCTTACTTGCAAGGAGAAGACCCAGGAGATGAACTCTGCAGAGACTAGAGAAACAATTTCTGTTTTACAGCATACATGCTCTGACATCTGGTTTAAAACCAGCCCAGATCAAAAGGACTGTAAGTTACTACTCTGATGGCTGCCCAGTGGTCTATACAAAACTGTCACACACCACATCTGTATCCACATCCACCCCCTTTAAACAGGTCAGAGCAGCTGTGTAAGGTGTATGAAGTATAATCTCAGAGAAAATACAAATCTGTGATGGTACTGATAAAAATTTCCCAGCACAGGCAAGAATATGAAATGGACAGAGCCAGGTATTCAGGCCTGAAGCAGGAAAACCTACAGATGCAGATGAAGTGCAACATGCTTCCTGCACGTCCAGATTCCTTGTTGGAGCAGAACTGGGGATATCACCCTCAAAAGTGCTTGTCTCCCTAAGTATAATTCAATGACACATTTCCTGATAAAGCCAACTTCCAGGGGATCTGGCTCACAGACAGTCAAGACAACAAAGTCAGCTCTGGGATGAACACCCTTGCAATGCAGGGACGCACAAAAACCAACTCGTCAGCACGCTCAGCCTTTCAGCAGTTCTGGATTGCTCCCAAATGGGATGTCTGCTGCACCCTGCCACTCAGCTCTGGGATAAGGCAGCACTCAACTGGAAGAGGAAAGGGCCCCTGAAGAGATGCCTGAGGGATTTGGTGGGCTGGGAACCCGGAAACTGTCTGGGATGTGGGTGGAGAGATCAGTGCGAAATAGCAGAGCTGTGACACATACACTTTCCATTCATCAAAGTCCAGGGAGAGAAAAAAGTAATTTTTTTTTTCTTTGCACACATGGGGGAACTGGGGCACTGAGACCACCTGGGAACTCCACTCCAGGAGCCACACCAGGCTCAGCCCCTCAGTATGGCAGAGTTTGACACCAACACATCCTTCCTATCAACTTTCCTCCGAGAGTGTTATCTCAGCTACAGAGAGAGGGAACTGAGGCACAAATGGGGTAAGAGATTTGCTTTAGATTAACACAAAACTTGGCATAGTAGAGAGCTGAGACAAATCTTAGATCTCCTGAGCCCCAAGATAATGCCTTAACAGCCTCTGTTCCTCAGAAAAGACTCCCAGTTCTGTGATTCAACTAGTTCATTATTCCACCCCAAGAGTTTAAGGAACATCCCAGCTCTGGCTTCTCTAATCACTAAAAGTAATGATTAGACTAGTTTCAGACCAGTTCTGAAAGCTGTCAATGATATGATCCTGTTATAGGCAGAAGGCTCATGGAAATGTTGGATAAATCCCACAGGGATTCTCCAACCACAGATCCACAATGTGGACAGGGCTCCTGTGAAGATGATGATGAAGACAATGAAGATGACAAAGCTGACGAAGATGAAGGAGAAGGAGAAGGAGAAGGAGAAGGAGAAGGAGAAGGAGAAGGAGAAGGAGAAGGAGAAGGAGAAGGAGAAGGAGAAGGAGAAGGAGACAACGTAAAGGGGACCAAGTTCCTTTTCAGCAAGAGGAATACTTGCTGAATACAAGAGGAATCCAGGAAGAGGGACAGTGACACAAACACCCTTGGCCAGTAAATGTAGGAGAGGAGCAGGAAAGCCTGTCACAGCAGTTGTCCCCAGGTCCCCACCTCTGTTTTAGCTCCTTTGGGGTGACAGCCTTCCTTTCCATAGCATCTAAATGCCTGAGAACTTCAGCAAACCCGCTCTCACAAGGCATAGTGCTCTTCCCAGCACAGGAAAGTGAGGGACAGAGAGGTAAGGTCAGCTCCAGAGCCCAGGGAGCGTTTGTGCATCTGCCATTCAAGCTCATGACAGAGGTGATCACAGACAGAAGAGAAACTGTCAGGACCAGGGCTTTCTCTCTTGTGCCATGGAAGTAGTCAGTTAGTCTGAGGACTTCCAAAAGGCATCATTCTGTGATCATTAACACCCCTCATCCAGAACTAGAAGATTCCTGAAGCCCACCAGCAAAGGTGGTGGGAAGGGCAGCATTGCAATGGGGGCAAGAAACACTGTGGCAGTGACACTGGAGAAGAAACAAGCAAGGGCTGGTAAACAACCCCCTCCCATCCCCAATCCCAGTACTTTGAAGATCCGTGTGTTTTGAATTTAATTTTGATTTTCTCGACTTCAGCAGATTAAAGTTGAAATAACCTACAAATTACTTAATGTGTTGTAAATCTTCTAAAATTAAGGCCTAATGGGTAACACATGTCAGCAGGCAGGAGACACAGAGGGGAAGCTGGGTTTCTCACCAGCTCAAGGAATGCTGTGAGGATCTGAGCCACAGGAGAGGGGGCTGGGGCAGGGGATGTGGAGTCACAGCCCTTCCCCACCAGCCTCCCAGTGCCCACCTTACCTTTGGGTCAGAGATAAGAAGCCACCCCTCATCCATGCCATCCACATCTGGCAAGGGGGATAAGAACCATAAGGGCTGCACTGGGAAGCCGCTGAAGGAACTGGGTGGCAGGATGTTTGTGGGCCAGCAAGGGACACAGACACCATAGAAAACCCACTTAAACACCTCATTTCCCATGTGCCCTCCCTGTTCAGCCCTTCTGTCCCCTATCCAGCTCACAGAGCCCCACTGCCAAACAAAATACCCCTTCACACAACACATGCCTGCGGGGACCTTGGGAACGGCTCCCCTGCCTTCCGCATGGGATACCCTGGCACGCAGCTCTCTGCAGAGCCAACAACTGTCCCTCCTCCTTAGGGCCTGTCCTCTCCATGCACCTGTCTCACCGGTCCATGTGCCAGGCAGCCTCAGCTCCTCTCCCATGCAAGCCACCAGCTCTCTCACTGCTCCTGCCTGCTTGGGTTCCCCCTCCCCTCCCTCCTCTTCAGCAGATTTCTCTCAAGTGCGCTGCCATATGGTTCCAGTTAAGCCCCATATTTTTTCTTGTCGATTGAAAAGACACACTTTCCTCTGTGCCAGACAGTTTACAGATTGCTCCATTGGCTCAATTTCTTATTGGATTTCTCAAAAAAACTGACATTTTAAATTAATTTACAGCCACAACAAAAAGAGTTC
The DNA here is from genome assembly GCA_020086605.1 of Lanius collurio. NCBI lineage: Eukaryota > Metazoa > Chordata > Aves > Passeriformes > Laniidae > Lanius > Lanius collurio. Next base: position 928,856 of record JACBWW010000073.1, on the reverse strand, counting down.
AGAATTTTAATGGTGTTGTAAGTAATTTTTAGGTAATCCGCTCCAGATTTTGATATTAACCTTTGAATCGAAGTTCAGGCAGCTACTATGTTACAGCACTTTAGCTGGCCTAGGTTTTGGGGAGGGGGCAGTGGGTTGCAGAGGGGGGAGATAATTTACTACATGGCAGCATGGGAGCCGAGTGCATGGGAAAGCACAAGGCAGCCTGTGCACAGGGTAGGCAGCCTGGGTGTATGTCAGCAGCGGCGTGCGCGCCGGTGACATGTGAGTGCAGATGTGCACAGGCATGTGCCTTCCCAAAATGTGTGCCAAGGATGGTAAGTGCGTGTGGGAGCTGCTGGAGGACAGGGAGCAGCCGTGCCCACGGGCAGGCCGCGGGCACACACCTCCGCACGGGCGTCAGCACGCGCAGGCAGGTGCGTGGGGAGCCCAACCTGCGGCTCGGCAGCGGGAGAAGATGCTGGGAGGAAGGCGGGCAAGGGAAGCGGGAGCGGAGGTGGGTGGGAGGCAGGTGCTGGCACCTCAGCACCAGCACAGGTGAGCGCAGTGGCACGTGCAGGTGTGCCTGCAGTCAAGGCCCACCCCGGCGGCCAGGGCCTCCCACACCTCTGTGTACGTACACATAGCCCAGGTGTAGGGCACAGACTGGGCTCTTCGTCCCTCCTCTGCCAGGGCCACATCCAGCACAGCACCCCACAAGGGTGAGGAGCAGGGCCAGCTAAGGCCGTTCCCTGGCTTTGAACTTCTGCTCAGGGCAAGGATGTGAGTGTGGTTCTCTCCTTCTCAATGTCAGCCCCACGAGGTGTTCACTCACTAGGGCCACCCCCCAAGTTTAAAGCCCAAAGGTAAGGGACATCTGCCAAGTGCAGCACAAAAGGGGCAGCAGCTTGAGGAGCTCTGCATAGAACAGTGAGGTGTCTCTGAAAGAAAGCAACTCACTTGGGATTAGAAACAACACAAGAAAAAAGCCACAGATACTGAAAATGCCCAGAGGAGGAGAGAGGGAAGAAAAGAAAAAAAACAGAAGGAATGAGAGAGGACAACTAAGAGTGACAGAAATGAAAGAAGGAAATTAAGTGGCAAACAACAGCAACAAAAGAAAGAAAAAGCAAATGAGAGAGCAGATGACTGAGAGAACAAATTGAGGAAGAAGGGAAGGAAATTAACAAATAATTAAGAACAAATGAATGAGAGAACTGAGACAGAGTGACAAAGATGCAAAGCAACAAAGTGAAGGAGCCAGCAACCCTCCTCCCTGCCCCAGCCAACAGTTACCATGCCTGAGTGCCAACAGACAGGATTTGCACAGAGCCTGCTCCTTGCTTGCCTTCATGAGGCCCATTAGATCCCAGCTTCGGCAGCAGCCAAGCGACCCGGCCACCTGTGGAGCAACACGTCCCTGGCACCTTCTCCAGCCGCTGGATGAGGCACATCCATCCTCCGCATCTCCCCAGCCACAGCAAACATGCCAGGGTTAGCAAAACGCCTGGCATGCCCCTGGCCTGATGCCACAGACCCTCACATTCCATTTCCCTTTATAATTTGCTCTGCCTGGAAATCCCTTTTCACTTTCCAGTTGCATATGGGCAGCAAAGCCCCTGTGCCACCCTGAGCTGTGTTACCACCATGCAATTGCCAAACCAACTGAGACAAAAGGGGAAGGGGGGGCTGAGTACAGAGCTGCAGTCCTTGCCAACATTTTACTAAGCTATGGCACGGAGCAGACGGTGGCTGGATATGGTGCCAACTTACTACAAGAGCAGATTTTTAACATTCCTCCCCTCCAGGAGTCACTCATGGCAGCCAGGGAACCTCAAGTAGAGAGATGTGACGACAACAATGGCAGCCTGAGGTCTGCTGTCTTAGAAATCCTGTCAGGGGACAGCAGTGACAGCAAGTACCATCTTCTGGAGCACAGGCCATGGCTATCTGCACAGGTGGGAGCAGTCCAGCCAAGACTGGCTGCCTGCACTGCCCAGTTACGGGCTCTAAGTCTAGGACAGTGGCTCACAAGACTCGTGAAGTGTTCAGGAGGTATGAGAAAAGCCAACAAAGTAATAAAAGCAGACTTGTAAGAGCCCAAGAGCACTGAGGTTCTCCAAAGGCCAGAAGAGATGGGTTGGGAGGAGCAGAGGAGATGCTCCCTTCGCTTGCTCCCTGTGGCAGCTGGAGCCTGCACCATGGCGGGGGGGTCCATCCTGCTTCCCTAACCATATGCCACAAAGGTGTGACTTACAGCTCCCTTGCTAAGCACATCTGTCTCTTTCCAGCTGTGCCATGTCCTTCGTTCATGCAAGAACCTGTGGGATTCATGCATCCTCCTGCAAACTCAGGAGTTTAAAGAAGTGGTAAGTCACTTCCTGGTCCGACATCCTGCAAGACACAACAGTGGTTGATAGTGCTGATCAGACCTGGCATGCAGCCACTTGTAAGGACAGTGTGCCACGTTCTGATCCACTTGGCACAGCGCCACAGGCAGAGGGACTCAGATGACCCTCGGCAACATGCCATGCATGGGGGGGATTCAGATGCCCCCCTGGCGCTGTGCCAAACTGGGGGGAGCTTTGGATACCCCCTTTGGCATGATGCCGGGTGCTGAGGGATTCTCCCTATGGCACTCTGCCAGCGGGAACAGGGACCCTGGAGCCTGGGTCCAAGCTCAGGATGGAGGACTGGATGTCTTCTGTTCCTGTGCCAGCTCTGCACAGTGAAGGTGTCTGCATTTCACTAACATAGGAAGCATCTGAGCAGGCTGATGAGTCTTGGTGACAGGGATCCCTGAGAGCTCCCTGCTCAGGGCTCCTCGGGAGCAGGGCTGCCCTGCCACTCAGAGCACCCCTTGGCAGGCTGCCTCACCAGTGATTGACTGGAAAAAGTTGCTATGACGACCCTGGTTTGAAAAAACCTTCAGTAGTTGCCAACTATTTGTGTTGTTGTTTTACAACTGTGGCCAGTGTCACATGAGCGGGAGCCAGCTGGGGGCCTGGGGACACAAAAGCAAATGGCTTTTTAATGGAGTGTCCTGCCAGTGCTTGAAGACTCAATAAAGAGGAGCTGGCGAGACCCCTTCATGCGGAAGGCCCCGCACACGGGGCCAGGGCCTCTTTGTAGAGCCGCGGCCAGGGTGGGAAAGTTTGGAGAAATCAGAAGAAAAGCCTCCCCCTGCAGCTCTGGGCTCACAGCACTGTCTCCCTGGGGATGGATCCATCCCCAGCTGGCCTGGATGTTTCAATGGAGTTTAGTCTGGGCACTTGTCTTGCCCAGAGCTGGCCCAGTGGAGCGGGATGGCAGCATCTGGGGAGGATGCAGGAAGGTGCGGGAGGAGACACAAACAGCTTTCCTCTTTGGAGCAGGAGGAAGACAACTCAAAGAGGGAAAAAATGGAGAAGGAGGAAGAGGTGGATATCCCCACACCTCCCAGGAGCTGTCCCTGCTGACAGTCAGGCTCTAGGGCTGTGCTGAGTCCAGATGATACACAAACCTCCGAAGCCAGTAGGTTTGAGCTTGGGAGCAGATGCCCTTCTCAAATGGAAGAGCCTAGGAGCAGTTTTGGGGGGCAAACTGGGAGCATGAAGAACCAGCAGCAAAGACCAAAGACATGTTCAGAAGCAAAGGGCGCTTGGTGGCACAGAAAGTCCTGAACTTGGAAATAAGGGAAAGGACAAGCCTTCTTCCCCCCCATGCAATTCTTACAGACCTTTTTGACTTCAGGGCCTTTTCTTACAGAAGCTATAATTATATTACAGAGTTCCTGTGTAAACTACTGAGCTTTATTAATTAATCCTGCTTGGTCTCACCCCAGCCAGAGCCTTGGCCTCATGCAGAGATGTGGAATTTTCCAGGAAAACTCGGAAATTGTCATCAAAGAGAAGAAAATGTTTACACTTAGCCTTTTAAGTGTAAGACGGAGAAAGGGCTCATTTCTCTGACTCAGCTGTGAGGTGGGAAGAGGCAGTGAACACACAGTACAGATCTGGGGTGTCCCTGACCAGGGCTGTCCAGAATTAGCATGGCATTTTCCCAGAGAACACCCTGAACATACAAATTTGGTCTGGGGACTCCTAACTGCAGATTTCAATATGAATAAAGAGAGGCTTAAAAACACACCTAGCTGTAAAATCCCTCTGAGCTCTCAACTAAGCTTTCTCAGTTGAGACTTCAACCCTTGGGGCCAGCAGAACAGAGGCAAGGGGGGCCCCATTAGTTTTTGGATAGTCTGAAACAAGCTGATTCCTCAAATGACATGGGACCAGACATCAAACAAGGCAAAAGTCACCAGACAGAGATGGAAGCAGCTGAAATGCAACCTCTCTATAGGGGTTTTGCATAGGGATATGAGACTGAATCTCTGGAGAGCTCCATAGATTATAAAATAAAAAATGTTACCTGATGTCATGGCATATAATGGGGAACTAATGCCATCAGGCTGACTCACCTTTCCCAACCCTCATCAGGCCACAAACAGAGAAGGGAACAGCACTGCCTGCAGCCTGTGCATACCCTCTCACTCCTTTCCCAGGCATTTGTACTTGGAGGAGGTACCTGCCTGCTTAGAAGCTGGTCTTGGAGGACAGGCACAGACACTCCTCACCCTGGTATAAGCTACAGCTGCAAAACCAGAGGCCAGAATCTTGTTACGAGGATCATACAGAGAAGTTTGGACTCAAAAGGCAGTGTTAGTTTTTTCTGCAGTGGCCAGGATGAATAAAAAGCTCACCTGATGAAAGCATTTTACTTCAGAGCTCAGGCAATCATCCTCCTTCCTTCTCCACACTGGAAACTCCCTGTGCACCAAAGATTTAGCACCTCACCCTGCTCTGCTCATTGAAGGGTTGTGCATATCCCTGTAACTGTTATTGAATCCTTCAGAAACACATTCAAAGGTGCCCACCTACACTTCTGCACATACAGCAGTGGCACTTGGGCATTTTCATTTGCACACAGGCACATTTTCCTACCTGCTCATGACTCCTGTCAATCATGCTGATGAAACTCTACAATTTCAGAAACTGCAGCAAAGCAGCAAAACACAAACTCTCAAATGGAGACGTCCCTCCTTAGCACACTCTACCCACCCACAGAGGCTCCAATCCTGAATGTGTCTAGTTCTGTCCCAGCTTAATCTCTTGCCCTAAATTAGGTAAACTCACTCCATCAAGGAGCCACTGGCTTCTACCTCCATCCTAAAAAAGTAAAGGTGAGTCAGTGATCAACAAAATAAATTAAAACAGAGAAAAAGGCACTAATTGGTGAGCACCTGCCTGCAAGGAATGGGAAAAATATCCCCCTGAAAAAAAAAATCCTCTAGGAAAACAAAATGAACCAACATCTTTTTATTTTGTTTTTTTCGGTAATTATACTAAAGATGAAAAACTCATAATAAACATCTCCCAGTCCCCACCTGCTAACAGTAATTATAATAGACTCAACAATAAATGGTAAAGCAGAGCAGTGCTGCATCTCGGGAATTCTCTAGGGTATGTGGATTAGCTCGGAAAGCCTGAATGATTAAAATACACTAATTAAAATTTTGTGTTCCTTGGTAACTCGTCTGCCTGGGCCCCTGGTGTTGGCAAAATGGGAATTAACGTGACAAAAGCAACACAGAGGGTTTTTGTTTTAAATAAAGAAGGGGGGGGGAGATCTATATAAACAAGTTCTCTCTGCACACACACACACACACAAATTCAGAGGGACACAAACTTAGGAAAGGACTGAGGCGTGTTGCTGGTGTTTAGGATGAAAGCAGCACTGAAAGCCTTCCCTCATTGCCTAGTTTACCCCCAAACCATCAAGGAGGAAAGCCTGGGAGAGAGGAAGGGAGAAGACAGAAAGCTGGCTTAAGACAAACAGGGTCATACGTGACCAGGAGCCCAGCTCTTTTAAAACAATTAGAAAAATAAACACATGGAGAGGTGAAGAGGCTCGCGCAGGGAAACCCCAGCGCAGGACACTCTTCCGCTCCGTCTCCCTCACGCACATTCCTCCATGGTCTTGTCTGCCCCACTCTTTACCAAAGAAAACAGGACTTTGGGATAACACACGAGAGCTTCTACCCCACTGCAGATACACAAAAGAAATTGAACACTTTTGGGTTGCCCTTGGCAACCTAATTGCATCAGTACATTGCACACAGGAGCCAAAGTAACTGAATTTTGATGAAAAGACGGCGGTAATTTACGGCATCACGAAATTAGTTGTCATAGCGACGGGTTAATTACATCTCAAATTAACAATGCAAGTGTGGTGAAATTAAATATAAATCATATTTTCTGCATAAATTATAGGGGTTGATTAGACCGGGGCTCAGGGAGAGGGAAAGGTTGAGCCGCCATGGGCCTACGCAGCTTTCTGAGCCGACGAGAGAGTCTCCTGGAAACACCGTGAGGAAGACAGAGTAGGGGGGGAATAAAAAAGTGTCAAAGAAAAAACGCAATGCCTTGATGCTCATCTTCTGTGGGGTTTTCTTTGGCTTTTTAATTGTCATCTGAACTCTCCCTTAGTTTCCCCTCGTGGCTTCTGGAGGAAGTGGGGAGAGGAGCCAGGCCCATGAGCTGTGAGGAGCTGCAGCTCCCAACCCATCCCGGCACCGTGGCTTGGAGCTGGGGAAACAGAGCTGCGTGTGGGCTGCCTGCTGCCTGTCCTCAACACCTCCCTGCCCTCTCCACGGGACAAATGAGGGTCTGGCTCTCACCAGCACTGCTTGCAAACTGCTTGAGGTCAGCCCAGCCTCCCTGGTGCAGGTCACTACATGCCATCTTACACCTCTGGAGTCACACTGCAGCTGCCTGGGCTCTTAACACACCCCTAATGTCTAATTTCTTGCTTGGTTTACACCAACAATGTGAAATGTGGTCTGCCAAACTGAGGAAATCCATTCCTGTCAGAGTTTTTGCCTGGAGGAGTGGCACAGCCTGACCTGACACTGGACAGAGGGAGGAAGGCAATCCCTGATGCATTCTCACCCACAGTTTCTGTTCGGAGCACGTCCTGAAAAGCAGGTCAAACCAAGTGCAGAAATCAGAGGCTAAAGAGAGCAAGAGAAAGCATGTGACACTGCTAAGAAATCACAGCAGGTAAAGGAGAGCTCCAATGCCCAGCTGCAGTTCAGACAACCCAAAACAGCAGAGCAAAGCCCCCTCATGCCCGGACACCACTCCCATGCCCTGCCAGCATGAGACTCCAGCGCAGGTGGGAGGGAACAGCTCTGCTCCAGGGCAGCGGGACGGGTACAGCAGAGACTGCAACAAAGCTGGGAGTCACCAGCTGCACCACTGAGGAGCTGTGTGGCTGCTCTATTAAACTCTTGGTGACCCTCCGCGAGTGTGGAGCATTGCCACTCACAGTGGGACACAGCTAACAACAAACAGCAACTACAGAAAGAGTGGCTAAAAATACTCACACCGCCCATGCCCTGTGAGGCTTGGCAGCCCTGGGGGCTGGGTTCCTCCAGGAGCTCCAGCCACTCCTCCCACAGATGGTCTCCTCTTGGCTTCCAGGAGCTCACAGGCAATGGTCACAGTCCATTGCAGGGGGTGTACAACAATCTTGCAGCCTGGCTGCCAACCAGGCCTGCCCCAAGCAGGGGATAATATTCAAGAGCCTGAACTCTCAGGCCCCGGCTTCTGCCTTCAGGCTGGGTGATGAGGGGCACCGGGCACTTTTGCCCAGGGCCCCAGTGCTGTGCCCAGCCAGCCCCTGAGAGCTGCAGCATGGCACTGGGGAGGAGAGGGGATGTGGGAAGTGCCCACTCCAGGAAAGAGGGGACATATTCGTCAAGAAAAGACACAAGGGAGTCAAACCCTCCAAGCAGAGTCCTTTGCTTTCTGCTTCTGCAAGCAGAGTGAGGAAAGCCTTAAGAGAAAGTCTGCAGAAGGCAGACAGGATATAACTGCAGCACAGGCAGATGAGGATTAACACCAGAACGAGCCAGGTAAGCTGCTCTCCTAGCTCCAAGAGCCAACAAGGCCTCCCACAGCCCTGCGGGACTTGCTGCAGTCCCCAACAGAAGGGGAGATTCCCCTGTTTAACTCCTCAGACATCTAATATCCCTGAAGAAAATGCATCCAGGAACCTTTCTCACTGTGCCACTCTTGCAGAATTCAGTGACAGAGCTCCCACAGGCAACTATCAGCCCAAAACCTCATGCTGCAGGTTTGTCTGCCTATCCCAGTCCCATTAACTTTGCCTGTAACGACCCTCCTGCAGTCACTATCAGAGGAGTGAATGGAGGTATTAAGGCTCTTTGGTGACTTCCCTAACATAACAGTTCCCTTCCACTTTAAAAATGTTTTTCACTTAGCCTCCATCTTCCCTGACTTCTTTACCCTCACACAGGCCATCTGCTTATGGTGAAACACCACTCTGCCACCTCCCAGGTACCCTCTCAGTTTCTGGCTCCTCACCTGCACTGCCACACTGCCTTGCCTTCTGCCCACAACAGCTCGCAGGCAGCTCTCAGACAAAATACTGAGATCCTCACAAAATCCTGCCACATTTCATCCAGGCCTGTATGAGGAATTTCTCATGTAGGGGAATGCAGGGTTTGGGTTTTTTTTCTAGAGGGTAAGGAGGGAGAGCGTATGAAAGAAGGGAAGGAAAAAACCTAAAAGTAAAAAGCCCCTCTGGTCCTGGCAGCCGGTGTGATCGATGGTGGTGGATTTGCATGTACATTTCATTAATTTTTCAGCATGCATTTTATTTATCTATGCGCCATACATCTGCTGAAGTTTATATACTTGATAATATATAAATATAGACACACAGCAATCAATACGACATCCGCTTCGCAGAAGCTTCCATTAGGCACACACCACCCCCCTCCCCGCTCTTTCCCTTCCTCATTTCCACAACCTGCTGCCTGGGCACCTTGTGCTGTTCAATCGGTTTCCGATTTTCATTAGCGGTGGAGCGCCAGCTCCCCCGGCCCCCAGCCCTCCCTGTGCCAATCCCATTCACGTCTGTGCAGGCCAGGGAGCTGCACCCGTGGCCAGCAGGCACCTGCCCTGTCGTGGGGAGCCTCTCCTCCTCACCCTCCCTTTACTCCCAAAGCTGAGGGTTTGCTGAGGCTGCCTTGAACCTCAGGGACACTTCAGAGCGTTCTCAGACATCCCCATCTTTCCAGCCATTGAGTGGGATTGTTTCAGCAGGCAATGGGAGCAGCAGTGGGGCCAGCACAGAACCTCACCTGGGTCACAGACACTCCTGGGTACTCTCACATCGACTTCTCGTTCCCTTCCCCAGCTAAGCCAAAGCCAAAGCCTGAATGTCAGCATTGGGCACCAGGACAGACCAAACACCCTCAATCCTTTGGCTATTTTCCCCACTCCAGTTTAACTCCGTCATCCCACTGTTTTCATTCACTGTGCTGCATGTAATACATTTGTGTATGTGGGTGGGAGAGAGGGAGAGCACATCCAGAAGATTCCCTAGAGGGAAACTCTCTGAGGAGGAGAGCTCTGCCCTCAGAGCCCTCTGAGCCAAGCACAGCACCCTGACATGCTGCTGCCCAGCTGAATTACCTCCTGCAACATGGCCTAGAAGCTTATTAAGTGGCTTTGTAGCCAGGATCAAACCACAGCTGCTAAGAACAGCCTGGGTCAGTGTAAACTGCGGCCTGAATTCCCGTTTTTATCTCAGCTGACTGTCTTAATTTCTCCTCAAAGGTTGAGAATTTGACATGAACATCCAATCTGTCCCTATTGTATCTTTGTCTTGAGAAAAGCTCTTTTACACTCTGTTTCTGACCTGTCACACACCTTGGGCCCGTGACTCTTCATGGAATGTTTCTAGTCCCCCTTTCCATCCCAGTTTTCAGCGCCATAGGAAGGAGTGTTTCTCATTATTGATTTATCTGTCTTCACAACAGTCTTTATCTCAAATTGGCTGGTCCATCTATAGCACAGCTTACAAACATTTGCAGTCTGGAACAAAACACTTGGGAGCCACTCAAACTACTTTTTGTAACAGCCAGGCAGCACATCATGTAAGACAAAAACTGTAGTGTGGAAGTGCCTTGCATCACAAGGAAACACAACTGGGAAATTTATTTTAAAAGAGTAATTGTTCCTATTATTATTATAACTGACTACAAGCAAATCAGTGCAAAGCCTGAGGAAGTTTATAAAAGCTTTCTGCCTGATTTAGGCTGGGAAAAGATATCTGTATAGGAAGGTGTGTGAAATCAGAGCAAAGAAAGTAAAGCCCAAGTAACAGATTTCCAGGGAACAGCTCTGAATTACAAGTGCATCTTTCCTGTCTGACTAAGGAGCCACACAACCTCTTTAACAACCCACTGGACCTGCATGGCCCAAAATTTCACTCTCCCAAATCCAAGCCTGGCACACTGCTCTCCTCAAGCAGAAGGCCACTGGCCCATGTTGAGATACAAGTGGAGGGTTTGGCAGCAGACCCTGCCCTGTGCAGGAGCCACAGCTGCCTCTCTACAGCCTGTCCTGGGCACTCAGAGATGGCCACAGGCACCCAAACCTCAACTTCTCCACTACAAACCCTCTCCTTGTGTCCCAACAGCCTTCCTTTCCTGGCTGCATCCCACTCCACGCAGCAAACACCATTCAGCTACTGGTCAAGAGGAGGTCTGCAAACAGGAGAGAGACTGAAAATAAATAAAAGGATGCCTGTGCCTTTAAAAGAATTTTCATTTATAGGCTCTTCTCCTCTTCCACCATTTCAGTGATCTATATGCAAATATGCTAATGAATGCAAATTAAGACACCACTTTTAGTCCCAATTTAATAGAAAGCATTAAAATACCTTTTTTTTTTCCCCAAAACCTCCATATGCATGAAGGAAAGGCTTTTTAAAATTTATTTTATTTATTTTTTAATTTTTTAACTTTTTGTTTAAGTCACATCCAGCAGCAAACACACCATCAAAGTGCTGGAGACAAGGAGGGGAAATCTGACTGACATTTCCAGGTGCCAATTACTAAGATCATGTTCTTCTGGGAAGACTGTGAATTAATTTCTTCAATTTTTTAGAAGAAGCTATTAAAACTGATGGTTCAGCTATGCTGTTCTCACTCTGAGTCCCCCCCACACACCTCAGTACAAGCCCAGTGTGGAAGGGAGCCCGTCACATCCATGAAGATCACACTGTGTGTTAGGTTACACTCACTTTTTGGAGGGGCAGGTGTGGAAAAGCTCATGCACATCATCCTGGGAGCAATGCACACACATCCTGGCTCTGCAGGAGGGACACATCCTGACCATGAGCTGTGACTAAAGCCTGGCACTTGGAGGGGCTGCAATAGCACTAAAAACTGACCCAGTTGTTACAGGATCTCCCAGCCTCCCATTCCCAGAGAAGTCGCCATCCCAACATCAGCCTTCCCAGCCTATTCAAAATCTGCTTATCTTAGCTCAGTGAACAAAAACCTCCAAAACCCAACAGATGCAATGCTAGATTATGTTAGCAATGCTGTGAAAGTCTACAGGAAAATAAACTATGACTCATCTTTTTAAAAGTATTTTAAATACAAATCTTTCCACTCAAGTGAAATCACAGTTTTTTACCAAAACTTTGTGAGATGAAAAATGTAAATGAAGGAACAGTCAAACTTTTCACAAATCCAAAGTAATTCTGTATAGTTGTTCATGTACAGAAAGAAACACCATTTTCCTTTCAGTATTTCATTTGGTTGTTTTCTAAATGAAAACTTTCTGCTTTTACCACCACTGTCATTTCATTTTATTTTAAAATCTAACACTCAAAATTGTGTAAATGGTTGCCTCCATTTAACTCAAAGCAACTTTACACACATTTATACATACATTTTAATTGAGAAGCAGGAAATTGCTCTGCACCCAGCCATACCTGCTGCACAGCCCCCTGCCCCAGCATTGCACACTCAGTGCCACAAGGCCGAAGCAGAGAACAAAAGCCAACAGACTCCACTCTGCTGACTGGGGTTTATCTGTGTTAATTTTACTTCCTTCACAAGGCAGTGGGCCAGACTCCTTTTGCAGCAACACTAGAGTAAATCAAGATCAAAGCCTCCCCCCAGGACAATGGTACTGTTACTTAGGGATTTGCACAGCTTGGGCATGGATGAGAATCCCATCCCTGCAGAGAGTGTCAGGCCCTACCCCACATCTCCTTGCTGAGTGCCCTTCAAAATGCCTAGAGCACGGCACTTCCAAGTGAAAACTGTTAACAATGATCAATAGGCAGAACAGGCAACTGGCTGCATGACAACACTTCTTCCTGGATGAGACCAGGGAAAATCATTCCGTCTGCTTCAGCACTCTTTGTGCCAGCTGAATGCCTGTGGTACCAACAGGGACCCTGCTGCTGGCTCTGCTCCCATGCCAAGGTGGCTGCTCACCTGCTGGCAAAAGTAGAAGACATTTCCTTATCTAACCTGGATGGCAACAAGGTGACCAGGGAGCCTTTGGCTCCAGGAGCCAGAACAAAGAAGCTGACAATCTGCCTCGCACAGGGCCAGATGCAGCAACGCTGGATGCCCCTTGGGCTGGGGGTGCCAATCCTTGGCATGTCTCCAGCTCTCTGCCCACCTTTGGTGGCCTCTGGCAAGGGGCTCTTTGACTGGGGTCTGCCCCAGAGCTGTCACCCAGTCCCTGTAGCACAGCCTGGGCATCGGATGTGGCTGCTTTGCCCAGGGACAGCTATCACCCTCTTGTCTTAGTTTGCTCCATTTCTTTTCCCCACAAAGTGCACTGCAGGCAACATGAAAGCACAAAAAGTGCATAAATAGGCTCCTCTGACATGATTGGGCACATCTCACAATGTTTATGGCAGAGAACAGATATTTAGATATTTACAGGGAATATCTTTTTTCCTTGCCAAACCCTCGGTTTTGCTGTCAGAAAAAACAAACACAAGCACCGAAACTTGTCTTCAAATGGAAGCCTGCACAGGAGAAAGTGATTTCCCCATCACACCAGTTTTATTAGATCTAAATATCTAATTATTTGTACCAAGTGCTGGGTTACCAAATATTTTACATGCAACTTTTAGATCATGTGTAGGAGTCTTTATAGAGAAAGGGCTATGTATCTACATACATATGATGAACCTGATTTGAATGCCATCTGAAATAGTTTTACTTTTCTGATTTTTCCTGGGTTTTTTAAATGAAGATTTAAAAAAAAAAAAAAAAAAAAAGAAGAAGAAATTCTCTCCCAGTAGGAATTTTCCGGGCTCTGAACACCTCCCACTCCAGTAATGTTATTAATGAGACATTTGCACCTCTGAATATTCCAGCAGGCTATTTTCCTTGATCGCTTTTCTAACATCTTTTCAGTGTTATTCCTGTAATTTTGTCAATGCGCAGTCATGAAAAACACATTCCAAACACACTCAAGACTCACCAAAGCCCATCCCTCCAAAGACCAGAATTAATGAAGTTAGCAAACATCACAAATACTACATACAAAACTCATATGTAATACACAGAGTGTGTATCCTAAAACACACAAAATCCTTATGACTCAAGCCCAAATTCCTCCTCTGGCCTCACATAAGGAAAACATACACAAATCTACATACGTACTATCTACACACTATAGAGGGATGTGCCCACACAACAAACACTACGCCAGATAAAAGCACACACAAACAGCCTGATAAACACACACATCTCGTCCATACAAACATTACGTACCCAAACCACAAAAAACAGAGCCTAAATATAAACTCCTCCCCAACAATACACAAACATCCCCCAAAAACACACCATGCACACCCAACGCCTGCCAAGTATACACAAATACACACAGCAAATACCTGCTTCAAAACATACAACTCATCAGAGGCAGCCCACTAACTACAGAAAAAAGAAGCTCAATGTGTGTATTTAAAGGTTCAACACCTTATGTCAGCTTTTCCTTTCTAAAGAGCAGGAAAAATGAGACAGACAGAGGGGAAGGAGAGAGTGGGCAGGAGGCGATATGGAGGAGGAAAATGGAAGCTGCCTTGTGGGGAAGGATATGGATCAGGCTGTCATCTGGAGACCCATCTTCATCCAGAATTAATGCACTAAAGTTCTTTGGTTTTACTCTAAATGGTTTTAAAGAGACAGCAGAAGCTGCGCCCAGGCTGCCAGGCACATGGGCACCCCAGCTGGCTCCAGCACTTGGGAACAGAAAAGGCAGCAGGTCCAGCATTTTGGGGCTAAGCTGGAGGGCCTAAGCTGGAAGGAGGGATGTTCTTTTTAAGACTGCTACAACTTTCTAAGAAGTTTAACCTGTAACCTCACTCAAGAGTGCTCAACAGGGAGCAGGAGGAGAGGGAGGTGCAGACTTTCACCACTGCCAGCAGCTCTATCCATGGGAGAGGGATCAGCCCTGGGCTCCCTGCTCTGACCCACGGGCAGGCACTGGCTCTGCAGAGCAGCTGCAGAGAGCTGCAGAACCCTGCGAGGAGAGAGCCAGCACAGCAGGTCCCCATCCTGCTCAGTTCTGCCACGGAGTGGGGATCACACAGCAAGTCTCTGAGGCACTGGAGTGAGCAGGCAGAGAGGAAGATGCTGTGGGGAGAGCAAAACCTCTCAGCACTTCAGAGGGGCACACTGTGGTAGCCCGAGCCTGGCAGAAAGGCCGATGGAACCATGGGCTATTGCTGGGTGTTGCCTTGGGGCCAGCCAAGGGATGCCTCACACAGACACAGGGAAGAGCAACTCTCACATTCCCTGCTGCACCCCTCAAACCACACACTGTCCTCAAAAAGAGAGCTCTGGAGGAATGGTGTGAGCTGCATGCAGACCCCCCCTTACCACCTCCCTTAAGGGAATCAATACATCCTTACCTCCAACTCCCATATCCCAGGAGGATGCTATGGTTGGGGAGGGGGAGGAAGAACTGAGAGCAAACAACAGCAACAGGAACAGAGTTGAGCCATTTCAATTATTCATATGCCAGATGGATTATTTTCCTGCCCTTTTTTTTTCCTTTTGCTACAAAAATAAAAAAAAAAAAAAAGAGGGAGAGNGGATGGAGGGATGGAGGGACGGATGGACAGATGGGAAGCAGTAGCACACACCCCCAAACCTGGCTGGTGCCAAGGGGACCACGCACAGCAATGCTGGGACAGCTGCCAGCACTGGCGTGTGTGTGCAGGCGCTGCAGGTGCGCTCCCCCAGCAAGCCAAAGCTCGTGCATGCCTGCCTGGCGTGGGCACACTCACCACAGGGAATGGGCTGGGGGGCGAGGGAGGGTGAAACCAGCCTGAGGATGGGGCGGCACTTTGGTGCTGACAAGTCCTTATTGAAAGGGGCAGCTGCCTACACCACAGCACAACAGTGAAGGAAATGGCTCTTGGGGAAAACAACAACATAAAAGCACCAGTCCTCAAAACAACAAATATATCCAATACTTGTAACCCTGGCAGGAGCTAAGGGGGTTACAGGCCTCCAAAACAGCTGGGCAAAGAGTTTCCAAGCCAAGTGGGAGAAGGCCACCTTTTCACTGAATGGGGGCGGGGATGGAGGAGCTGGTGCAAAGCCAGGTGCATGATATGCTTTCAGCTGTGCCAAGACAGTCGGCAAAGAGCTCACGGTAAGAAAGATCAGGCCCTTCAGGACAGGAGGCTGATGCCTCCAGTTGAGTGTGCATGCAGGTTTATGACCTTGGTCATCCAAAGTGAAATCCCTGGCAGGTGAGGACAGGCACCAGCTCTAAGAGCAGAGCACGGGCTCTCAGACAACACAGAGGCACTGCTGGTGAGTTCTGGGCCAGGTGATTCTGGCATGTGGGCCACCTCCCACCCAGACAGCCCCATGGATCACGAAGGGAACACAGAAGCCCATGGTCCTTCTCGGTGTAAGGAAAGGGACAGATGTCTTGGGTGAAGGGGCTTAGGTGCCAAGCAAGGAGGGAACTGAGCCCACAGAAACCCTGAGACACCAGAGCAGAACAGGCACAGCTGCTTACAGACAGGCTGGTCTTGCAGTTCAGGTTCTTCCCAGCCCATTTGGACTATGTCATGGGAAAACCTCTGCTCAGAGGGAAGTCTCTGCAACTTGGAACAAGCAGGGCTCCTGACCCTCTGAAGATGGGGCAAAAAGGGTCCTGGGTCCTCCTTTTCTCTGCAGAACAAGGGGCTTGGTGAGAGTGAAGGGGGAGAAGAAAGCACAGAGGCAGAAGACAGCACTGGGAAGAATTTTCAGTGATGGAAGAGAAGGTGGCACTGAGCCATGGATGGGATAGGAAAGGGCATGGATTCACAGGGCTATAGAGAAATTTTAAACCAAGACACGGGCCCCACTCAGTCAAAACTTTGTTCAGTAAAGAAGTTAATTGCTGAGGAACCAAATAAAAGAAACCCCACAGGCTGAAAACTGCTCAGAGTCTTTAATTAGCCAAAAAGTGAAAGTGTTTACAGGAAAATTAGAGTGCAAGAGGGGATCCCAAGGGAGTACTTATGCTACTCCCCCTTCTCTCCTTCATCACCAAACAGCCCAATGTAGGGCCATGGTAGCAGCCTCTTTGATAGCAGATTTGGGAAAAGCTGTTGGGGTTGGTTTCTTTTGACTGTCCAGAAGATGAGAGCCCCAGCCAGTCAAATGCAGATTTGAATCAGGCATCGAGTAAGCCCAGGGGTTCTAGAGCCTTCTGTTCAACCCTGCACCAGTGCCTGCCAGAAAGGCAGGAATGCCCTCCTCTATTTGCATTGGGACAGCTGGTTCTCTGCCCCCCTTAGGGCCAAGTAAAATAAATTACCCCTAGGGCAAAACCCTCAAAAACAAACAAACAAACAAAAAATAAGCTACAGGTTGGAAGCAGCTTGTTCTTTAACGAGCTAAAGGATCATCCATACAAATTTACCCATTTCTTCTAAATTCCACCAAAAAAAATTCACACTTCTTCCTAATCCCTACACAGCCTGGCAACCATCTGAACAGTCACATGGAATTCCAGTATCTTGCCAGCCATTTCTTCTACTGCTTTAAGAAGAAAGCAAAGTGAAGATGAGAGAAGTGACTGAGTGGTTTAGCTTTTCTGCTACCCCCGCAGACAGTTCACACCTTGCCCCTTAATTCCTGCCCAAGGCAACTGGACTGGGTTTGGCGTCTCACCCACACAGTTCTCCTCATTCTGCCTTCTGCCACTCACAGGCTCTGGAGTGAAAGCTCTCCAGTCCATACAGACAACACACAGACTCACTCCATGCCCACGTGGAACAAAAGGACACAACCTGGAATCAGGGAGCAAGAGCCAACAATGCTGGTACGTAACCTGTGAATGGCACTGGAATATGTGACCACCCCTAGGAGCTGGTTATGGACCCTGCAGTCAGCCAAGCTAAGAGCCTTCCCAGAGTAATGATTTCATGCATGAAAATAAATAATAATAAAAGAAAGACTTCCAAGAACAGCATACATGAGAAAATAACACCTTATGGAGGAAGCATCCAGCCCATCCTGATTTCCAGGCTGATTCCACCCTGCTCCAGCCTACCCCCTCTCCTGGGGCCTATCTAGCTGGGAAATCACAGACAATCAGGGAGGCTGTTCCAGCCAATTTCCTTCAGGGAACCTGCACCTTCCTTCTGGGACTGTCCTCCTGCTGGTTTATTACTGCCTCATGGAAGAAAGTGAGGGCCCCAATCTTTACCAGAACTGGCTCTACTTTTGCTCTTCTATCTGAGGCAGCACTGAGAGTCACAAATATGACACATGGTGTTTGGACAGAGGTAGTGAAGTGGAGGAGGGCTTGAGGAATGAGACTGGTAACAGTAGGAAACAGGGTAAACACAGGCGTTATGCAAAGAGAGAGAAGGAGGGAGGTACTCCAGGAGGCTGTAAATTCATGTTTGTAATTACTTCCTCATGTTTTTCAGCACTCCTCAGTCAAGTTTGATTAAAATTCCTTCCAAGGGAAGACACTCCAGAGAGAGAGCTGCAATGGAACAGGCAGCTTGTAGAGTTTGCAGAACTGCTGGGGTGGGCACTAATAGCAGTAGTTTGAGAGCTGGGTATGGATCAGCTTCCCCCCAGCATGGCTCCATGCCCTGTGGGAAGCCACTCTTTGGACACAGAGCACCAGTTCAGGTCTGCCTGTTCTCATACTGTCAGTGTATGAAATAGGAAACTGCTCCCTCAGCCCTCAGACACAGAGCTGATGTGAGACAGCTTCCACAATAACCTTCCAGAGTGGCAGAGAGTGTCCTCCCAGGAGCATGTAACAATTTCCTATGAAACATATGCCTCAGCAGATGTGGAAAGCTTATGCTTCCTTCCACCCAAAAGTTCCTTACATAGGGGCTACTGCTCTCCACAGTGAAAAGCAGCGCTCATGACATCACATCCTAGTTGGGTTATTCAGGGGAGAGAAAGCCCAAGATCTGGCAGATGACAGTAATTAATGTGTAAGAGAGATCCTTCCAAAAGAATGAAAAGGAAGCACAATAATAGAGAAGGACTAAGGGAGAGACCACTTTTGTCACCTTCAGTCCTAAGCAGCCTTGACACCATCCTTACTGGCACCAGCTGTCACTGGGCAGGGGTGGTCTTCCCAGTAGACAGGACAGTTTAATAAATTTCCTTCAGAGATATTTCCAGGAATGGCTTCAGGGTGAAAAGCTCAAAGGCTGAGAAACCCTCCTTTGCCAACTCATGGTTAGTAATTGTGCAGGACATTTCTGTCTGATTCATTCCCTCTTTCTGCTGGCTGTAGGAATCTCTATTGCCTACAGTTAAGCAAATCCCAGGTTCCTGTGTCCTGTCTGTGTTCTCTGTCCATCCACATTCAATATGTTCATCCACTGCTATAGCCAACTCCCACGCCACATCTCCCACTCTCTGAGTCCTTCCAAGCCCCTGGAAGAAAGGGTTTGAGTACAGCCAATTCTCCCTCCTGACCCTGATCCTGCTCTGCCAAGCTCTCTGCAGGAAGGGATGCCCCAGGATTAGGGCTGGGACCACAGAAGGTAAGCAGCATCAGGGGCTTTTTATTTACCCTTGATGCTGTAGCAAGAGTGAGACCAATGCTGCTGGATGTCAGCTTCCACATTCCCTTCATGGCTCTGGGGAAATCATTATTATCTTGATGCCTGGTTTCTTTTGCTTCTCTTCCCCTCCCCTCCCTGCTCTGAATATCCAAGTATCTTAGTGCTCATGTCAGTTAAGGGACAGACCCTGCAACAATCACCTGAGTGTCAACAGGCAGGTTCTGATGAGCCTCCTCTCTGATGTGCCTCTGCCAGGGCACACACTTCACAGTTCAGCTCACCAGGAGACCTGCAACCCATGATACTGCCCATGCCAGAGTGCAAACAAATGATAAAACACCCTGTCTTGTGTTCTGGTTCTGGTTCGCTCTCCATCGTATGCAAGACACAGGTCATGGAGGTGACTCCAGCCAGCTCTGCCATCCTTTTGTTCTCCCTTCCCAGCCAACCCATGCCTGGCCTATGTCAGAAGGACCTAAGGATAAGGAGAGGAGGAAGCAGAAAGATCCCCACTGCACCTCAAATCCCACATTCAGGACTACTGCTGTCCTTAGAATAGAAGTGCAGAAAATTCTGTTTGATGCCAACTCAGACATGATCAGGTTGGAGAAGAGGGCTTGTTCTCCACAAAAAGCCCTTGCATGATGCAAGTATATCAGTCCAAAGCAGGGAGACCACAAAGTAACTGTCTAAAACCTGCAAACACCGCAGCCTAAGCCAGTAAAGAACATTCAGGCAGAGCAACACAGATGAGCATGACCAGTCTTTGGAAGCTGCTACGCAGGCAGTCCGGGACAGGAGTGTGCCCAGCACCTGATGCTGCCCTGCTGCCTCTGGAGATAACATGCTGGGGATGGAAAGTGAACATACTGCTAAGCACACACTAGATGTGGGAGAGTGGGGGGACCCAAATGCCCTGGGAGAAGGGGAGTATGTCTGGATGCAAAGGAGGCAGCAGTTTGTGCTGCATGGCAGGAGTCTGATGTAGCAAGGCAAAACCCTGTACCTTGTCCTCCCCACTGGTAAAGTGCCCAAGATGTGTATGGAGAGGGAAACCTCTCTGAGATACCTGGAGGTGGTTTGAGAGGGGCCTTTAACTCCAAATTCATCCAAGTTTCTGAGTTAATTAATTTACTGTGGAAAGAAAGAGCAGGAAGAACAATAAAAGAGCCTTTGTACTTAGGGTGGGACAGAAGCATAGCGAGTCATTTCACAGAATAATGAGTTGGACGCAAAAACCCCCAGAAAATAAAAATAATAAGCTGATTGACAAGCTTACAAGAAAAGCCACATTTTTAACATTCTTAATCCCTAGAATAAACACATAAGGAGGAATAAGGACAGGGCTGGCTGTCTTTTGACATCACTGGAAGAGACTGGGTTTAGTGCAAGCAAGAGATTTTGTGCTGGTGGCTGTTGTGGATGGTCTTGCCCAAGCCAACAGAGAAAGAGTGTAGTGGAAACAGAGGAGAGGACACTAAAATCAAAGGCGGACAAGCATTTGAATCTTCAGTCTCTGCTTTTTTTGTTTCGTGCTTTCTATATTACTTCTGTTTTAACACAATCAAAATTACACTAGAAACACAACTGAACAAGTCCCACACAACAATGGAAATACAACAGCACTTTGAGAAATCTACATCTTCCCACCCCAGTCAGCTGCCTTAGGAAGAACCACACTATATGACACTGTGTGCCCCTACCCCCTGCCTTCATCTAATTACCATCCATCCCCAAAACATCTTTCAAATTTTTCCAGATTAGCAGGAGTTAAAAGGCTGGTTTTAGTGGTAGAGACACATTTAGGAAGGGATTGAATTTGTGCGTGGTACAGCCCATTCCCTGTTTATTAATAAGCTATTTATCACTGGTGTTGCTTTTAATGCCATTTTGGTTTAACGTTGTTAATGAAATATAAATACCCGCACTAATGATGTTGGTCAGGACAGTGTGGGCTACTGGCAGCTTTGCAGGAGGGAGGCCAAACCACGGCTGTGCATATGAGAGGCTGCAATGGTGTGACTGCCAGCCCAGCCTCCAGAAGAGCTACCCCACACGCTCCCACCATGAGACTGCCCAAGCACAGCAAGGTGAGGAAGGATGGGGTGGGATGGAATAACATGGGATGGTGCAGTGCTGGCAGGAGATTTCCAGACCACTCTGGCAACCCAGGCCCACACAGCTAGTGCCCTCCAGGAAGGTGGCTCATGGTCACAGCTCAGCTCCAGCATGGCACAGCACTGTTCCCTCTCCATTCTCTGCCTTTTGAGGTCACAAGAAACCACCTGAGCCCAACATGTCTGTGTGGGGGACTCTGCAAGCTGCAAGGTAGCTCTCTAAATGGAAATATGTAGAAGTAGTCAGATGAGTTTCGTTGGCTTAATGCAGTTGCCCCACTGGAAGAGCAATCTGCAGGCATTGTGCTCTGCTCTCCTAGGGCAGCATCCACATGATCCCAACCCCTTCAGCAAAGCAGTGCTCACAGAGGCCACCTCAGGGCTGTTTGTTGCTCATGCCAGGCTGGCCCCAAGGCCTTGGGCTGGCTCCAGGCCATGGGGTGGGGTGAGGTGGGGAGGGCAGGAGGAGCTCTCCTGGCTCCTGGGACAGCGGGCCACTCCACAGCCATTGCCTTGCTCCCTGGGCCTTGTGCTGCCCTGGGTATGCTGCAGGCCAGACGGGGATGGAGGAAATAAAGGAGTCTCCTGCCCTTGCAAGGAACAATGCCAAAAGCCTGACCTTTGGCAAGGGCTCAGAGGTTTGCTCTTGCTCTGCAGAGTGGGCTCACACAGGCCCCTCTCCATTAGCTTGTCTCTAGCACTGTCATGGGGCAGGGATTACAAATCTCCCTAAGGCGGCTTTTGGAAATCCCATCTTGCATTACCATTTGCATTACAGCAGCCCCTAGAGAGAGCTGAGGCCTGGGCATGATCTCAGAATGAACTGTGGGCCAGGAGAGGTTTCAAGGCACCAGAAGAGACTGGTATGGAAAGCCAAACCAGCTTTGAGACTGGGCAGTGGAAGAGGCAGGGGAAAACCTGTGCCCAAGGCCACTGCTCTGCCCAGCAGGAACAACAGCTCCTGGAATCAGAAGAGAATCTGAAATGGACCTTCACCCACCAGGAAGTTCCAGGCCTCTACAAGGCTCCAGAACAAAACCAAGCACTTTCTTCATGGGCAAACTCCAAACCTCACAATCACCTGAAAATTCAGTGAAGAGGCAAATTTGGAGGAAAAAAAAATATATCACACTGTCTTGAGACAGGTCTCCTGATAGTAATTTTGTCTTGCACCAAGTTGACTCTCTCCACTAATCCCATTTAAGAAGTAGGGAAACGAAGTGTTCCCCCACAGGAAGCCTAAGTGAATGGGAGGACTAAGTGCAGAGGATGACCACGCCCTCCCTACCCACTGACCTTTCCCAGGCCAGGGGCACCCAGCCCTATGTTCTGCCATCAAAAGAGGTGGCCTCTGCCACAAAAGCCAATGCATCAACTGTTTGCATAAACTGCAAAAAGATTCATCTCCCTTCCAATCCCCATCAACATGCCTTTTTCTTCTGCTTTGCAGTCTCCCTCTCTCCCAGGTAGTCAGCACAGAGGAAGCTACAACTGGTCTGCACTGGGAACTCTCCTGGTGTCCCCTGCCACAGGGAGCGCCATCAATTTACACTGCTCCTTTAAGACGTTATCTTTTAATTTGGTGCTTCCCCCTTTCCCCTCTTCAACTAACTGATTTATTAGTTTACATCTCATAAATTGTAACCCCTCACCTTCCCCTTCACCCTCCCAGATGCCATAAATCCCCTTCAGGGCTTTGACACCCTTCTGCATGTGGTGAAACCCCCTGCCCCCCAAAGTCACCTCTGAGTCCCCAAGGAGCATGGGGCTCATTTGCTGGGGGTTTGGTCTAGCTCGTCTCAGCAGCTAATCCCTTGGGTGGCTCCTGTCAGATTATTAATTAGCTAAAGCGGATCGGCCCTGGAACAACATGCGGTTGGACTTCAGATAAAACAGGACGGCAGAGGCTTGGCATGTAGTTCTTTAAAGGGACTTTGTCCCTTTTTTTCTTTTGCCTTCTTGTGGGAGTGAGGGGAAGGAGAGGAGGAGGAGGAGATGGGCTGCTTCCACAGCTGCTCACAGCCCCCAGCAGTTTGTCATCCTGGTCACAGGGCCATGCTGCTCAGAGCAGAGCGAGCACAGGCCTGGAGGTGCAGAGGACAGGAATGGCAGGTATCGCCCCCATTCTCACCCTGTGGCAGCTAAAACTTTTCCAGATGTTAGAAAAGGTTTATGAACCTATTCAGAGGTACACAGCACTCAGCTGGGGGGGTCTCACTGCTCTTCAGTGTCACTTCGCTTCTGCCGTCTCTTGTCCTCTCATTGCTCCCTATGGAAAACTTGGTGTTTGTACTACCCCAAAAAATGAGGCAGAGTCTGTTCCAAGGGGCCACAGCCATCCTCACATTGAGAACAGTTATTTTAAACAAGAAGCCATCCAGTTTGTGTGGCAGGTTTTAAAACTCCCTTTCTCATCCTGGGCAGGATAAAGAGTGAGTCTCATACGCATTTCACTGGAAATCTGCAAGAATGAGCTGGAACAAGAATCAGCCCAGTGGATGCTGGGGAGCAGCTCACCTCCTTGCTCCCTTCCCTCTTTGGATTGCTTTGACTCAAACCGATGAAGCTGAAATATCGAGTCACAACGGCACTAAACTTCATTACAAGCTCTTAACACAGATTACTTAATAAAAACCAGGCTGCTTTAATTGTTTTTCCCCCATTAGTATTTCTGGAGGAGAAAATTTTGATTAATTTGAAGATGCACGTTTCCCCCACCCCTTGTGCTGGCCTGTGAACCAGACCTCCTTCCCACACCAGCACTGTCCAGAAGAGCATCCCAGAGAGTTTCAACTGCACCTAAATCTACATGACTCTGAAAAACAAAGGAACTAAGAGCCTGGATGAACAGATGGGAGTAATGGTGTGAAGCAAACAAGGGGAAGAAAAATCTCCCCTCCTTTCTGGTGAACCCATAAAAAGTGGCACAAGGGAATGAGGAAGAAGCAGGCCGAGGAGGATAATGGGAGGACAGCCAGCGTGGCAGGGTTCAAAGAGCAAGGACAGAAATTGGCAGGTGACTGATTTAGTGGGGTCCTGGGAAGCACCTTCACCTTCCTCTGCAGCTGGGAAAGGAGAGGCAACTCTGCTAGGGAAACATTGTGTGGATTTTCAAAATTTGGACCAAAAGCCTGAGAGCTCAGTGCTCCCCAAATGCACATGAAATGGTCCCTGGTCCTTGTTCAGGCTCTGCCTGGATATCCAACTCTAGGAAAGGGTAACTGTACTTCCCCCCTGGCTGCTCTCCCACAGGTTAGGAGCACTAGGAAGTCAGGGACACTTAGGAGAAGCACCCTTCATATTCCAGCAGCTCCCTCTGGGCTGGGAAAGCCAGGGATACACCAGTCCCATGGGCAAAGGAAGGAGCCTCCTGGGGGGAAAGCCAGAGCCCTGGGCTGTGCTGCTACAGCAGAAGATGCCAAGCAGCTCTCCTCACTTTATTCCTGGATCAGGGATCAAGAATGTCCAATTCCCAGTTCCTCAAATATGGATGTAGAGAGGATAAAGGCCCTCTGCTTCATACCATGTGTGACCAGCTCAGGTAGGATCTGCACTGTTCCACTGCCAGATAACCCCAGGTAAATAAAACAAGTCTACCAAAAAAAATCATTCCCAGCTTTTGGGACAACTGACTTCAGCTCCTGTTGTAACTAGCCCTGGCAAGAGACGATGGCAACCAGGCTCCTGAGCAGGCTGTTCTCTAGGTCAGCATACTTCAGGGACATGGTAATCAAGTAGAAATCGCTCCTATGTGCCAACTCATGTCAACCTTGTATATCTTCACATTTTTCTTAAAGTCTGAGATCTTGCAAGTTACATAAGATTTCTGTTTTGTCCAACAATGTGTGTACAGTGCTATCTCTGCTCCCTCTGCTCCCTCTGTTCTCCTGCTCTCAGGGCACAGCAACCTGAAATGCGATCTGTGTGCATGCTGAACTATGGAAACCTTGGTATTATTTAGTCTTATAATTGCAGGGAGGAGGGGAGTAGCTTTTGACTTCTGAAAGGACAAGGCTAGCAATATTGTTTGCTCATTTTACTTTCAAACTCACCTTAGTTTGTCCTCTCCCCTTTTCTCTTCCATGTTCTATTAACGTACAGCTTAGACAAACTCAGCAAGAATCACAAGAAAGACACTGGGACAGATTGTAAACTGCCCTGGCAAAAATTAGGATAGTTCTGCTGACAAGAAATGCAGCCCTGGTGCATCAGCAGATGGCTTACCTGTGGGTCTTAATAGTTAATATATAACTGCAGTAATAGCAAAAAAGAGCCTCAGCATTACCACATAATTTGTCAGAGGCAATATGCTAAAAGAGCCTTTCCATATTCAGCTCAAGAAGTGAGATAAGCCTCACCTCTGGCACTACCCATGGGCTGAGCACCAGTTCTGGAATGAGCCCCCAGCAGAAGACATCAGACAACAGCTACCATTCACTTTACACTATTTGTTCATTTTTAAAATTTTTTGATTTTATCAACAGATTTATATGAACTACATTTTGAACATGCATTTCCCTCGAACACTTGTGCATACTTAGCACTGATTGCTCCAAGTGCTTTCCACCTGGTTTTCCTTGAGGAACTCTGCAGGTCAGCGTCCCTGTTGGCTGGAGAGCTGCCTGACAGACAGACAGACAGACAGAGGTGTATGTACAGGGCCTACTAGAGCCAAATGTGCTCCTAAATGCTAATGGAACCCTGCAAAGTACTATTATTATTTTTTCAGCCAGCTGTTTTGTCAGGGCACCACAGAACTACTGCCTGTATCCCAGCTCAGAGAACTGCTGTTGGATCTAAGGATGGGAAGAAATACTGTTGGATGGTTAAAGGAATCAGGAGATCTGGCTTCTCCTCCCAGGTCTGCTTCTGAGTCATTATTAACATAAAATCAGGTTTGTTACATCAGTGAAGCTTGAGTAAATAAACCACAACTCATCACTGTGTTTTATTTTGCAATATCTCAGTGGGCTCCTCTCTACAAATAACCACTATTAAAGATCAGTGCAATTGCAGGTATATGGGGAAGGAGAGAAATGAAAACATCTAAACTGGTCTAAAACCTTTATGAAGAACAGGGCAAAATCTTTTTGGAGGATAATTGATTTCCACAGGACAGGCATGTAAAAAAAATAGCCAACCCTTACTTAGGGACACCAAAAGGCAAATGAGTCATGTCTGCAGATCTGACAGAGCTGATGGGTAAAAAAAGATTGGGAAACATCCCAATCCCCTTCTGAGGAGCCAAGCCTGAAATCCCAATGCCACTGAATTTTACAGTAAAACTGGTGCTTGCTTCTCTAGCACCAGGATTTAACCTCCATAAATTTCAGCTGTGAAGACAGAAGCCTTAGGAAGAAGATAGCCAACTTCATCAGCAACAGTTCCAGTAGACTGAGGCCATCATTAATCCAAAAGAGCAACTGAAGGTGACAGGGAAAGCAAGGTCTGAACTCATGAAGGCTTGGCCCAGTCCTGTCTCCTCCAGTACTGAACATCTCTTTATCCATCTGAGTTTTTGGAGCAGGCTGGTCTCCAGTGTGACAGTCACCCAGGCAACTGCCAGCCCCCACTGAAGCCCTGGGCTTCTTTAGGGCTAAGCTGCTCCACGTATCCATACACAGGAGTCCTGTGCTTGCACCTAACTCCAC
Organism: Lanius collurio; assembly: GCA_020086605.1. Taxonomy (NCBI): domain Eukaryota; kingdom Metazoa; phylum Chordata; class Aves; order Passeriformes; family Laniidae; genus Lanius; species Lanius collurio. The sequence goes on along the minus strand of JACBWW010000073.1, from coordinate 902,158 downwards.
CACAGGCTGTGTAGTCAGGCCTCATTCAGCACTGGGAGGGATCCTGTTCAGCCAACTTCCTCACTGCCACAACACCTCTTCAGCTTTTGCCCCTCAAACAGTGACTCCCCCTCAGGAGCAGGTGCAAAATCACCAGCTGCTGGGCACTGCTGGGCACTGCTGGGCACTGCTGGGCACTGCTGGGCACTGCTGGGCACTGCAAGGGCTTTGGGCTGCCCTTACCTTTGTTTTGAAACTGACTCACTCCATGTTTCTCAAGAGCCTTTTAAGTGTTCCCTCCTTGAACTCTGGCATCAAGGCCCTTTCCCGAACATCTGAGACCTTTCAACCTGCTTAGATCCCACTGGTGGACTTCACTCTCCATCAAGAGGTTATATGAGCATCCATTGCCATCCAAGTGAGCAGCAGGTGCTAAGGACCTTAGTGGACCAGTCTTCAGTCCCATTCCCAAACCAGATATGGTAAGAACAGCTACAAGGCCTGCCAAACACACGATCCTCTTTCCCCTCCTTTGACTTCCCCCATTCAGCTTTCCACAGCCGCCAACTAAACATCTGATCAAAGGCCCGGGGGAGGGAGTCAGAACTGTCCAGTCTGGTTATGAGTGAAGGTCATTGATCTAGTGCAGACTAGGGATGTGGAAAACAGGGGAGGGAGGAAAAAACCCTCAGAGAGACAGAAGAGAGGGAGTGAGGCAAGATGAGGGAGCGTGGAAATAAGCACAGGGGAAGGCAGTGGAAGGGGCTGAAACATGGTTTCACACTCCAAGACCCAAGGGTTGTTGTCAACCCGTCCTTCATGCTCACATCTTGTCACACTAGAGGTCAGGTCTCCCAAGCATTCCTGGAGAGCTGAGCTAGCCCATATGGCAGGCAATATGTTAACAATATGGATGGATCAGCTGCTCATCAGGGCCTGAACAGATGGATGTGACAACCCTGCTCTTACCCAGACAGGCTTTTAACATCTTCCCTCTCCTCTCCTCAGCCCTGCCGGAAGAGCTCTGCCTGGGAACTGTTGCCTCCAGCCTACCTGAACGGTGGGGCCACAGGTCAGGACAAGCAGCATGGAAATGCCTGCCTGGCTGTACCTGGATGGAAGCAAGCAGGGTAGAGCTTCTTTCAGACCAGTGCTGGCAGGAACCAGGCCAAGCATTTATCCAGGGACAGGGTGCTGCAAACGGAACGGCCTCATTGTAATCCAGATATGTGCTATTAACTCCCAAGCAGGGTGATACAGGAGATACTGTATTCAGATATATGTATATGGCATGTTACCACCAGATGCCACACTTTACAGTCTAGACTGAGTTTTGTAACTGCCTGGGAAAAAATTCTCTCACAGAACATGTAATACATAAATAGATGTGTATTTTAATGGGCAAGTTAAACTCCTCCTGGCAAAGGCAGGCAAGTTGATTTCATACACAGGTGGGTAAATTTCCACAAGGATTTTGCAAGGCTGTTTCGTATTCCCCAGCCTAGCTCAGGATCTGAGCCGTCAGGGCTGGCTGGGCTGGCCTAGCTGCACTTCTGCAGAAGGCAGTGTTCCCATCTCATTCCCTTCGCTGCTGTGCCCGTGTGGGAATCCCAAGGATCTTAGCAAAAATAACACCATCAGTCCAAGCTAACCCCCAAATTTAGCTTTACTTTAGGATTTAAACAGGGGGAATATTTTCCAAATTCAAACAGAGACAGAGCAGATATTTCTAATCCCTTTCCCACACTGTTTTTAGCTTCTTTCCCCCTGCATAAAAGTCTACCTTCATTAACTGAACAAGAAAACTCCCTCCAACCCTTATAGCTCTAGGACTAAACAGCCATCTTGTGCTTATAAACAGTGAAAAAGCAATCACAGCCTAGGGATGGGCTCTGGAGAATGTGCAAACAGCCTCTGTAGCCCAAAGTAAATTGAGCTTGTTTTGAAAGTAGAAGCCATACAACTTGCTCCAGGGCTGAAGAGTGGAACACAAGGATTTCTAGTCCAGAGCATGAGAGATCACAAAGCCACATGCCTGAAAGGCTAAATGCATCTCCTCCGCTGCAGAGATGTTTGTAGAACTAGGGGGACCTCAGAAAACAGCTGGAGTCCAGGGAAATATTTCTATTGTCTAATGAGTGACTGTCCCTCAGGAAGCAGCCCCTGAAGGACACTCAGCAATGCACCCAGCAGGTACTGGGAGGAGACAAATGTGGAAAAGGATAACTGATTTACAAGAACCTGAACCTCAAGGATCACCTCAGCACTTAAAGAATTCCTGATGTATCAGTCTCCTCCTCTTACCTTCGTGTCTCAGAGGTTCTGCTCATCCCAGGTCCAGGTCAGATGGACAACACAGGGTTTTCAGTATCAGGAGCTACACAGGGGTCACAGGAAAAGCTCCTTGTGATGGAAAAATGCATCCAGAACTTATGAGGCAGCTTCCTCAGCAGAGTTTTTCCCCCTGGATGCTGGACCTCTCTGGAGAGGCACATAAGGGTGTTTGGTGGAAAATTCACCTGCTGCAGTCAAACCTGGGAATTTGTGTCTTATTTGGTAAAACCAAGGCTCTTAGTTGTCCTTTATCTTACTCCCTCAGGCAGAGCTCCTATCTGGGAAGCTCTCTTGCCTCTGGAGGCCTGGGAAGGCACGTGCCATTGCTCTAAAAGGGGACACAAGCACCAGAGCAGTTCACACAGGGAAAAAGACCAGAGTTCCCTACATTAATACTTCAAACCCAGGCTTTCCAAATAAAGCGTGCCAGACCCTGGAGGTGTTCCAGCACTAGGAAGGTGTGGGAAGGCACAGCTCACCCCTATCCCATCCTGAAGCACACTGGCAGGCTTACTGAAAGCACTCAGGTCTGTAGGCTCTGAACATGTGGCAAGAACTAAACTCTGCTGAGCCTTAGAGGATCATGGCTGTTGTTCTCTCAGGTAGGGCTGGGGCACTCAGAACACGAGCAAATTCCTCTGTGCCACACACAGCCACCAATGAACAGGGACAGCTGGAGCCCCAGACCAACATCTCAGCCATTGTGACTTTTCTCATCTCCACTCTTGCTAAGCCAACACAGTTCTTCCACCCAGACCCTTCCAGTTCAGGTCTCAGCTGCACCTGTGACCCACATCAGCTTTGGACACACTGCTTTGCCCAGGTAGCTTTTATGGCTTAGCAGCAAAAAATAGAGGAACATGATGATACACAAGCTCCTCAGGGACTTCAGTTGCTGATCTTCATTCAGGCCTCACCAGCATTTAATGATGTCAGCACAGAATGGAGACACCCCCAACAACACCTCTCTGCCCCCTACAGAGCACATGCCATGTCATGCAAAGGCCACACACACAGCAAGGATCCTCAGCCCCTTTTACCTGCAGCAGTATGTCAGTGCCACCAGGTACCTCCCAAATCCCCAACCCATTGAGAAGAAATATATTATCCCATTGTTGTGTCATACCTTTCTTTGCAGACAAGCTGTGACAGCAGCCAAGCAGAGAAGAAAGTAAACCAGTGTTTAGAAACAGAGTCCCACCCCCTCACAACCTGAGTTACCCACCATGACCACAGACATACTCAAACTCCCTTTGTGAAACAAGTCAATCAGAAACTGTCCCACACAATACTTACCCAGGGGACTCCCATGCATACAACTTAGCTAATTGTTAATACTGCACAGCAGCTCATTAGGAAGAAGGAGGTGAAGAGAAAAAGCTGCTCAAACCAGCACTCTGCTGTGTCAGCTGGGTGTTTGTGAAGAGATGAGCAGCGATGGCAGGGGTAAACCCAGTCCTACTTGTAAACCAGCCCAAGACAAACCAACGTCCCACCATGCATTTACCACCTAAACCACGGACTTCCAGCTGCTCTTTCAAACTTCATGGGCCAGAGATTTCCTAGGAGCTGGAATGAAGGCTATGGAGAGCCAAAATCACTCACTCCAGTCCTACTTCAGCACAGAACAAAAGCTAGTACCTTGCATTGAGAAGTCACAGGCTTCAAGGTCCATTCCAGCGTACAAAGCCAGGAGAGAAGTCAAGTTCTTTGTTTTGGAGGTGGTCTCAGGTGAAGACAGTGTGAATTAGATGGCCTTCCTTCACTTGGTGAAGTCTCCTTTCCCTGAGGAGAGTTTCAAAAGGAAATGAATATTCCCTACTGAGCAGAACCAAAGCTCAGGTGAATCATGAGCACAAGCAGTGACGCCAGCCTCAAATGCCACAGCCACCCACAGACCTGAGCCCTTGGTCACACACACGAGGCCAGCAAGGCAAGGCATTTCACGCCCTGCTGAACACACTGCATCCCCATCTCCTTGTCTGCCACGTGTGGTACCAGCAACTCAAAAGCCAAGGTACAAACCACTCAGGTGACCATTCAGTGGGCCACACACTCCAACTTTCCCCAGAAAAATCCAGGTCAATCAGTGGCAGAAGCAGCCTACAGTACTAAGCCACTTACAGCAAAGAGCTTCCCTCTGTAGCCAGGTAAGCATTGCTTCCCACGTGAGCCTGTGCTGCCATCCCTTCTTTGGGGGGAATCCAGCAGCACAGAACTCCTTGTCCACCCCCACATCAAATCTCATGCCCAAAAATGTTATACATACAACCAGATGAGACAAAGGAGAATGGTTATTTGCAGTTTGGTGAAGTCCTCATTAATTAAGGGACTTGTCAAAGCTCACTTGGCAAATCTGAGGCAGAATTGGGAACTACAGGTAAATCTCTCAACTTTTGGTCCAAGAGCTGGACTGCAAAAGTCCTATGCTCCTTGGGCACATACTGCTACCTTTGCAATAGGTTTCGCCCTTCTCCCTGCTCTCCCTAGACAGTTAAGACAATTCCCTTCAACTCCTGCATTGAAGGAAATTAACAAATGCACAGATTAAAATAACAAGAACTTTTACCTTACTTCCAAAAACATAAAATTAGAAAATGTCTTAGCTCCAACCTTTGTCAGAAGCTCAGAAGCTTCAGGCTCTTCTATGAGGTGGGATCTGTAGACTGGAGGGTTTTGTTGGTGGTGTTTTTTTTTAAATTTCCATCAGACAAAAATAAAAGAAGCAAAACAAAAGAGGGTTGTTGAGATCAACTTGTGATAGGTGTCGGGCCAAAGAAAATGGAGCCAAAGAAGTCAGAACCCTGCAACCAGCAACCTTTGTGTCAATTTAAGCAAATATTGTGGCGTTTCCATGGCAATCCCTGTTTTGAATATCCACTACACTCACTTTTTAAAGGCCTTTTCCTGTTTGTGTTTCAACTTCAAAACCTGTAAATATTTTCAGCCTTAACACATCCCGACCTCCCCCAGCCTCTGAAATGAGATACTATCAATGCTCTGACATGAGGTCTGCTGTCTGCAATACCCCAAAGCTGTGAAAACTCATGGCAAAGGGAGGTTGGCAACCCAGGACAGCTGGGGGACCCAGAGGCTCGTCTGGCCCTTTGTCCCACTCTCAGTGCCAGCTTCCACAGCTGTAGGTACAGGAGCCTGTTCCATGCTTTTCCAAAACTGATGAGTGCAAAGAGCCGTCACAAACATTCAGCATTGATAGCATCAGCCCAGGGCAAGCAGCAGACAGCAGGTGTTTTGCTGGTCTCCTTCCATGCCACTCTGCCAGCTCAGGCTGCCTCTGACTCGCCACTCCAGCTGCAGTTTCTCTGGGAGGCTCTTCCTGTGACCCACTTGGAGCCAGCCACTCCAACAGCCCCACCACTGCCCCCTGCCCTGAGCTGGCTCTTCTCCCTTCCCTTCTACCTGAGCTGAACCGAGGCTGTCAGTCACACTCATTTATGGGATGCTGTGTCATGTGCAAGTGAGAATGAAAAGTCAACTTTGTCCACACTTGCAACCTGGGCGAGGGTGTGAATTCCCCAGCGTCCTCAGCAGCAGCCTGCAGGTCCCTGCTGCATCGCCCTATCCCTGCTCCACCATCACAGGGCCCATGGGAAGAAAGTCCTGGGGAAAGAGACCTGGTCAGGTGCTGCTGTCACTTGTCACATCTGCTGTTAACCCTCCCCCCAAAGAATAAAGCTGCCCCTGAATCTAATGCTGGGTTGTGGGTTTTGGCATGCATGGAGGTGCACAAAAACACCTCCTGCTGCACTTCAGAGACACATTAAGGACTTTAATCCCCAAGCCCCCAAGTCTGAAAGGCCTGTGCTGCTGGAATATAGCCATTCCTAGCAGCCATGGGAGTGCACTGGTTAATTCTGAGTTTCCTGGCTGCGATGGATTTGTGCCAGGCCTCCAATGTTAGCTTAGTGTAATTTTTGGGAAGTCAATTTCCTTTGGGTTTTTGTTTTGTTTTGTTGTTGGGGGTTTTTTTTTGTTTTGTTTTTGTTTTCAAGATTTTCTCCTCTTTTAAATCTAAAAGCAGGAGCATTTGAACGAGAGTCAGGATAAGGCTATCCATCCATGGGCTGTAGCTTCCCAAGAGCATTCTACAGGCACAGAACAGCCATGGAAACAAACACCAAGCTCCTTCGAAAGCTGTTATGCCAAATGCCCACAGAGGCTCCGAGGAGCGCTCGGTCCTCACACGAACATCACCCCTTGGTCCTGACCACCGCTCCTGCAATGCTGGGTGCTTCTGATGCCACCAGCAGAAGATGCACAATACCTGCTGTTCTGGCCAGCTTCCAGATCAGGTAATTACATCCTACAGGAGTTTCAGCTGGATATTTTATCCCTTCTTCACTTCCGGCCCTGAACTGCTTCACTGGGAGTTGCTAAAACTCTATCCAGATCCACCCCGGACGTGAGCACGTGCCAGGGGCTGGAGGGAATTCTGCGCATCCCTACAGGTCCCAAGAGCCCGGTGTTTCAGCAAACAACCTCTAAAAACATGTGACAGCATACCTTCTTGTGTACATCCCATAACACCCCCACCCAAGAACAAGGTGCACAGCTGGGAAAACAATTGCCCTACCACACCAGGAACCAACAATTTCTGCACATATGTGCTTAACACTGCCCAGTGGAGCATGATTTGGGACATGGACACTGGCTCCTGTCCTTTGCTGAAGTGGGAACTTTCCTCCCATCATCTCATAGTCTTGGCAAAATTAAAACTTGTGGTGGCAGTGGTGTGAGGCTGAACCCACAGCCACTGGTCTGCCCTCACACGCTGCAAGGGATACAAGTGATGTTGAACATACAGGAAAAGATGGGCCAGGTTTAGAACACTCATGAGAATGTGCCTAGGGTCCACAAGAAGCCAGCTCAACAAGTGTCAGTGTCTCTGATCTCCCTCATCACAGTCCCACTGAAACACCAGGAGAAGGTAACACTGGTAGGGTGACACTCACACCAGTCCCTGTCAACATGTGCCCCAAAGTGCAGGCAGAGGTGGGTCCATCATCCTCCCAAAGGAGCTGTGCTTTGGCATTCCCGATGGCCACAAGAATTCAGAGCCCTTCTGAGCTGTCCGAGACATTTGGAAATGATGTGCTGACCCACCTTCCACTCAGGGCAGCCCAAGAGTCCCCAGGCTTGTACATCAGCCCTACCAAACCTCTGTTTCATGCCCTCTTTGTCTTATTCTTTCAGCAGATTCTGGACCAGATGCTCAACTGGTGTAAAATCAGTGCAGTTTCGGTGGCTTTAGTGAAGTCATGCCAATTTAAATGAGTTGAGAATCCTGCCCTCCAAGTTACTCAAGTTGCCAGTTCTTCCTTCGGATAATCCTGAGGGTGATTTCACAGCAAGCAGCAGCACAGGCCCAGCCAGCCTGGCAGGATCAGCTGTGCTTTCCTACCTCCCCCTCATCCCCCCCACTCCTCCACCCTCCCTGCCCCAAGTCAGGCAGTCTGTGGCAGTCCCTGCTGTGAGACCCTGCTGCAGCAACGCTGGACCCATCATCATCTGCTTTGCGTACTGAGTTTCCTTCTCTCTGTTGCTTAATGAGAGACAGATACAGCACAGAGTAAATTACTCTGGGCGTTGGATCAAGGCTTTCTACTCGCTCTTTGCAGCAGGGTTCTTGCCTTACAGGGCACTGTGTCATACCTTGCCAAGTATTTGCAGAGGGTGCTGGTCACTTGTCCAGCAGCAAACCCTACCCAGGTTAGGTTGACTGTGCAACAGGATGTATTTACGAAGAAACCAGATACTGTCTTCCCCTCTCTCTACTCTCACCAGTCTCTGCTCCAAGAAATGCAGAAAGCCCATTGCTGCCTGGCAGCTGCTGAGTGAGCAGCTACAAATCCCTTCCTCATCCCCAGTTCCACTGTTGTCCTGCCATCTTCACCACGTCTTGACACGAGGGAAGCAGGCAACATAAGCACAGGGAATGTGGAAAGGCTTCAGCAGGCACTCGATGTGCAAGAACTTTACACGCTCTGCCCTCACAAGTCCTTTGCTATCCCCCCCAGAGCAATTTTCTAGGCAACAGTGTGGTTGCATTCCCTTCTCTATCTCTTAATAAATATCATGCTAAGCAAGATGAGTATCTTCTTCCCAGACCAAGCAGCATGACCCAGTTTCTGAATCAGGGCAGATGCAATTGGGCCCTGGAGTCCTGGACCCCTCCCAAAGCACAGAGATTTTGTAACAATTACAGCGAGAAGCTGAAGGAATAGCAAAGTAATAAGTGATCAAAGAGTGCAGTGTTGGAGCTGAAGCTGTGGGGTAAGCACCACTCCTTGCCATCCTGTGCTCTGGCATTTTCCTAGGACACTGAGGCAAGAGCCATGTGCATATTCACCCAACATCTCTCCTCCACTGCCCTACATTCCTCAAAAGTAACAGGTCCAATTTCATATTCTGGCTAATGGCTCAGGCAGGCCAACTGTTGCCCTCCTTGCACATTCACCCTGATTCTTCCCCTTCTCTTTTCCCTTCCCCACAGCAGAGCAGGAATACAGGATTCACATTCCAGCAGTGCCAATTCCCCCCTTGAACAGACATACACATACAAATGTCCTGCCCTGCCCCAGTGACAGCCTTGAGGCTTTTATCAAAGCAGCTGTGCCCAGTGTCCCAGCACTGACACCTGGCTTTGTGCACCAACTCCCAGTGATCCAGGAGCTTACGGGGGTGTCACCACCTCTGCCCCCTCGCCTCCCAAGTCTCTCCTGACCCAGAGGTTCCAGATCTGTTGTTCATAGTGGGGAGGCTCCAGCTGGGATCCTTTACAGGTGCAGTAAAACCAAAAGCCCCTGCAGAAGGCTCATGCTTTGGGGCAAGCCCAGCCTGGCTCTCTAGAGTGGAGGTGGCTGGATTCTAATCCCAGCAGTACTATTCTGTTTGGAGATGCTCCATTTTTCCAAGGAACAGCTCTGTACCTTTCCAGATGTAGCTGGGATCAGATTATGACCCAGTGGGCATGGAAAGCAATTAAAAGGAGGTGGGATGGACACCAGTAGTGCTTTCATAGCTTGAATCCACAAAGAAAACTTCCCTCCCAGGGGAGCATTAAGTCTCCATGGCCAAAAGAATATAGAAAATCCCATAGCAGAGAGGACAACATGCCAGTGCCCAGACTGGCTCCTGGGCCATGCTCAGTCCTTGAGGCACACAAATCCACGAGCATCTGTGCCCAGGGGTGCTGGGACACCCACCAAAGGGTCACTGCCCGAAAAGCTCTGCAGGAAACTCACCTGGGAGTGTGACAGCAGAAGCCCAGCACTCTGAACAAGATGAGACCTCTGTGCCAGGGACACACAAACAGCAAAGACAGCGCTCGCCCCAAAACAAGTCTGACAGCCAGGAATGCCAGGCAGGGAAAAGAGTGGAGCTGCTGTCACACACTCAGGAGTTCAGAGCTGGCTCTGGCTTGCAGACTCTGGATTTCTCCCTTGCCCACTGCCTACCTGGAACACACCACCAATCCAGCCAACACACACTAAAGGGGGCTCTGACCAGCACCAACAGCTGCCTTTGATATTTGACATGGTGAGATAAGGCAAAAGTAACTTTTAAAAGATTTCTATGACATTTTTTTCTTCCCAGTTAAGTAAAAGAATTTTAAAAAGAAACAGAAAAAGAAGACCCTTTCACCCAAACTTCAGAGATAAAAAGAGAGGGAAAAAAATCTTCATCTTAATTTAAAATCCTATTTGATGTGTCGTGGCATGAAAATGTTTTTCACTGCATTTTTTCAGTGTGATCTCATGCACCCTGCAAACGGGGTACGCCCAAAACACCAGGTATTTTATGGGACACAAACAGAGCACAAACACACAATTAAAAAAAAAAATGGGATTGGTAAATATTTAAATTAATCTGAGCTGGCATCTGTGCAGCCTCCCCTCCCAGAGAGAGGGATGTTTGCAGCTTTGAAAAAATACAAGTGAATAACATGACCTTTTCCTTCATGTTTGTTAGCTCATTGCAGCTTGGTGGGTTGGGGCAGCCCAGGCACCTCCCAAACTAAGTCCATCAAGTGCAGCTGGGGCCGCTCCCCTGCCTGGCTCCGGGGGCTTGGGGGGACAGAGCTGGTGGGGATAGCACTGGTGGGGGAGTTGCTCCAACCTGTTTGCTGTCTCACTCCATAATGCATAGGTTTTGTTGTGTTTGGTTTGGTTATTTTTTTTTTCTTTCCAGTTTAATTGTTGGAGGAGTTTATGAAGCTGTTTGCCAAAAAACAATCGACTCAAGGGAGCCAGCTTACACAAAAAGGGTGTGTCACCCGAGTTAGGCTGTGGAGCCATGGAAACCACCACCTTTTGCATTTGCCCAGGTGAAGCCAAAGCTTTGTGGATGTCTTGTGAAATCAGCAGGGATCTGCAAGGAAGTGAAACACATCCAACACAACAGTGCATTTAGCACTCAGAACGGTGGTCCCGTCCACCGGCACCAAAATCTCCCACAAGCAAAGGGGGAATGTTCACACCTTGGTAGAGCTGCTTTATCTGACAGGTCACACAGACACACCAGTGAATGCACAAGGTGTTCCAAGCATACCCAGAGCACTCTGCCTCCAGGTTGGCAGGGGCTCAGGCAGAGGCAGTTCTGCCCGGCAGCACATGCAGAGTGCACTGGCAAAACTCCCCCAAATGGCTGTGTGACCAGAGAAATGGGAATCTGCATGCACGGGTGAAAAAAGGGCACCCCTGCAGCACAAGCAAATATCCCAAAAGCAGAGCTAATGCCTTGGGTGCTTGATCTGACCTGCAGGAGAGCAGCCAGTGGCAGTGGCAGGCAGGGGATGGTGAGAGGATGAGGGGTGTCCCCCCAGATTTCTCTGCAGCAGTGGGGTATGAGGACTGGGCCATGCAGGACGCCGTGTCCGGACACAAATGAGCATTTGGGAGGGGGATGTTTGTCTTGTGGGTGGCTGGAGAGGGACCCTGGCTGCATTCTTCTCAGTCTTAGAAAAGAAAACAGAGAATTCCTCAGGAGCACTGGCTGCTGGCCTGACTGACAGAAAACAATCCAGGAACAAAGCGCAGAGAAGGGATTTTACAGCCACCCAGCTCCTGTGTGTCTGCTCCAGAACTCTCCTGCTACCACTGGGAAAGGGAAGAGTGCCCTGAACTGTGGTTCTTTTCAAAGGGGTATTCCCCACTGCCAGCTGCTGAAACTGTGCTGACGGCATTTCACACTACAGGTTTTCCACTGCTTTCATGGAATACAGGCAGGGAAGTGAGCTGAGGACAAAGCCTTACCAGGTCAACTCCTGGACAGAGCATTGGGTGGCATATGGTACAACCTGGAAAAACTGAATGGGCACAGAAAGTCCACTGGAACAAAGTTCAAGGATCATCCTCAAAATCAGAGCTGGCCAGAGCCAGGTAAGAAGTCAGAAGTTTCTTTGGCTGGTTTGACTTCAGTGTGCCACACTAACATTGGGATGATTCAATCCCAGCACTTCTCTGACATGAAGCCAAAGGTCCCTGACCACAAACCCCATCAAGAATTAGTTCCTGTACTCCATGAACCCTGAGGAGAGGAGTACTGACCCCTCAGCCCAGAAGAGATGAGGGCAGTGACCTTTCCCTTGGTGCAGGGAAAGAGAGAAACCTTGCAAAGCCCATCACTACTTTTATGATTCACTGTTGGCCTCCACACATATATTTACACCAGATCCAAATGTGTCACCAAATGCAGTGACCTGGCTTTTCCCCATTCATTTCTTGGACATTTCCCAGCCCCTCGTTCTCCCCTTTTGTTCAAGAATCTCAAAGTAGGTGCCAGACAGACACTTGTGGATTGCTGTTTAACTGAAAGGTTCTCAGGGTGACCTCCCAGAGAAGGCAGAACTTGGGGCATGGGGCAGGACCCAAGTCTTCCAGCCACTCTCTGCACTGCTGTGCTGTTCCTTGGCCCAGCCTACAGCCACTGCAGAGCCTGCTGCTCCCCAAGGGCAGCTGAAAGGAGCAAGGGGAGCTCCCTGAGCAGGCTCCCTCAAGGGGGACCACAGGAAGGACCCAGCAGATCCACAAAGCAGGGAAGTGCCGGTAAGGCTTGGTGCGTCAGCCTTTTTGGCATCGACCTCCCAAACTCATTCAAATATTTCCCTTTTCTTTTTAAATTTAATGTTCCCTATAATTCATCTGTCCCAAAAGATAATCAATAGAGGCCGTAATGAAAATTTGAGTCATATTTTATGATCCGCTGCAGGAGAAAGGGCCACATCAGCAGGACTAGCCTTGGCTTCTAGCATAATTTCTGTGTGCATTCACCAGCTCACTGGCCAGATTCCCCCTTCCACCCACCCAAGGCTGCTGACAGGGGCAGGCCCTCCAGGATAAACTTCCACCCTTTCCTCCAACTTCAAACAGCTGCCACTGGATCTGCAGTTGAAGATGTACATGTGGGGGTAAGGGAATTTCCTACAGAGTGCAAAGGGCCCTGACCCAGTGGCCCTAGGGAGCCTCCAGACCATCCCTCAGATCCTCAGCTCTCAAACAAGTTCCATGACCCTCCACCAGGTCACTTGGGATATGATGATCATGTAGCAGGATATGAAGAATTACTTCAACCCCTCACAGTAATTCCATAATCCCTGGCACTGCCTCTCAGTCAAGATGGGCTTTAATGCTCCTCTTCTCCAAAACATGAGGGCAGTCACTAATGGGGAAAGAAGAGGGACTCCCCCAGGAACTGCCTGAGTCGAGAGCCTGCTGGGCTGCACTGCAGCCTTTCAGGGCTCCCACCACGGACAGTAAAGACCAAAAGAAGCACCTTTGGGCTCCCTGTCTCATGAGCATCCACACAGTTACAAACAAGGGATCACAGTGAGCTCAGTGCTGTCCAGTTCCAGACACTGAACATTAGCAAGCACAGGAGCATGCTCCATAGCATCCCTCCAGCAAAGCACTCATCCCTTCTCCCTCCTGTTCACTATCATCTGGGTCTCAGTCCTACAGGTACAGTCAAGCTTTTGAATGGTCTGAAAACAGGAATCTGAAATCCCAACTTTGTTGAGCACCACTGGAAAAACAAGGAGGGAAATGGTTGCTGGAACCTAAAGCGCATTCTCACATCTACCATAAAAATCCATGTCCAGTCACTAGGCCTTGTACTCCTCCATATCTAGTTCCAGAGGAAGCTCAGACAATCCCAGATACTTCTCTTTTTTCCTTCTAGGGACAAATATTGAAACTGCTCCCAAATCCATCCATTTTACTGTAGAATGTATTCATTTAGGAGCTATGCTGACCATTTAGGAGCTATGCTGACCTTGCTTGCCCAAGTGGGGAGTGGCAAGGAGAGGCAATCATGTCTCAGTGCCACCTACACACGCTGCTGTGTGTTTTTTCAATACACACTGTAAATCCTACAGCACTCCAGAGCACCTTGATCTATCCTCCCAGCACACAACTAGCAGGCTTGTTGGTTTTGCACATGGATGCAGCCAGGGCTGAATGAAGGCAAAAGCCTTGGTCCTGTTCCCGGAACCCTTCTCCATCTCAGATTCCCAGCAGCAGGTTCCCTGTCCTCCCTTTAAAGGCTGGAGCATATTTCATTGCCTGAAGCTGCCACATCTGCAGGGAGCCGGAGGTAACAAAACTGTCTTTGATTTGGCCAAGGGAAAAATATCAGAAGTGAAAGGCCAGAATGAGGAATTTATAACAGCAGCTAAGGCAGCAAAAATACAAGTGCCTGACCAGAAGCTGCCCTCCTTCTCAGCATGTCATGTTGTTCAGCTTCCCATGTGTCTTGAAGGGGCAGGATATTGCAGAGAGCACAGCCAGAAACCACCAATTTCCTACACACACGAGTGTACTGATACCCTCACTAGATCCCAGTGCAGCATCAACCTGGGGGCATAAGCTGCAAATCCAGAAAATCTCTGCTCACCAAGAGGTGCAGGAGGGGACCCTGTAGTGTGTTACTGCTTAACACTGTTGCCTTTCATTTACAAAAACGATGTAGCACCACTGTGCAGGTATAGTGATGGTAATTTTCCTCCCAAGACAGAAACACCCTCTGTCCAGGATGGACAGACTGAATCCCCAAAACAGCAGTAGCAAGAGCAACAGCCGAGTATTCTCACCTTTCCTTTCTCATGGAAACTTGGAAATCAACCATCTTTGTTTAAAAACCAGAACACAATAATCAAATTAATTGTTGTTTCCACTACACGAGGTGACAGACTTGCGAGATGTGGAACTTTAAGGACTGGGAATCCAGAGAACATGGATGAGCAGCTTCATGCTTTAAACTTACACTGGAAAGGGGACTGAAATCCCAAGCAGAACTGGGAAAGCACTGATGTCTCTGAAGCCCTGTGTCAGCACCACACAAAGCCATCCTTTTTTAATCCATCTATCAACACAGGAGCGACAGAGATACCTGCCTGCAAGAACTCAGGGAAAAGCAGCAGGGCTGTAACATGGCTTCTGCAGTCACTGCTAACCTGCCCCAGATTTGAACTGGTGACTCTCACTAATATCATCCAGTCCCTTGATATCCTCAGAGAGCAATCAGTACGTTTTATTAACCCAGCCAATTTTGGAAGTGCATAGGCAGTATTCTAGTTACTTGTTACAATTATATAGGTCCCTTTCACCCCTATGCTTGTGCTGAAATGATGTGCAGCAGAGCTTTCTGCCCTCACACTGACGGCACAAGGAGCCCAGGGGTCAACCAGCCCTGGTGTTCTCAGAGCACAGAACAAACCCAGTGCCTACACTCATCACTTTGCAGCAGTGATAGTCCAGCTTAATACAAAGCCCCAGAGATCACCAAAACCAAATCAATTTTTTTTGAAATGACATGTTTCTACCTATTGGTCCCTGGAGTTAAGTAATTGCTTGTGCTAGTTCTAAAAGCCAGACTTATTTCACTGAAAAAAAACCAGCAAGTGCATGGAAACTCAGAGACATCCTCAGATTTCTGAGCTAAAATCCCCATGTATGCAGATGTATTTGCTGCCCAGTCAAAATTCAAGCTTTATTGCATGGTATGACACAAGGGAATTCTTTGCTCCACAGCGAAGGTGAGAAAACAAGGAGTTAAAGTAACCAGACCAAACTCAAATAGCAATTTAGCCTAAGCTTCAAGATTTCTGTCTGTGCTCTAACCACTAGGTTATCCCCTTCTTTGCTAAATAAACTTCTCAGTCTAAGGGGAAAGTGCTATTTCCACTTAATGACTAGTTTTGTGAGGTGGTTTAATTTATTATTGCTTTTTAGAGATGACACCCTACAACAGGGAAGCTGCTTAGCAGGCGAATCCAGGACCAGCTTTGGTTACTATTTGGTTCAGAGAAAGACTCACTGAAAGAACGACCAGCAAGAAAAGAAAAGAGTTTTCTGCCTTTTGAAATAGCAAGACAGTCTGAGTGAACCACCTGGACACACAGACCTGTGAGTGCTGATGCCCTGAGAAGAAGTGCAGAGTCCAGCTCTAGACCTGCCTGCTCTGCTGTGCAGAGTGGACAGTCAGACCAGAACAAACTACTTACAGACAAAACAAATGTACAGAGCATGTACAGTTACAAAATCTGACAAAAATAAAAATCTGATACAAATAAAAATACAGCAACTAAGAAGAAATTAATCTAGAGGGGATTTTTCAGGGATAACTAGAGGAAAAAAGTGCATGTCTTTTTAGTAACCTGTACTTACCTGCATCAGGAAGCAGCCATGAGTTCCGGGTACAGTTTCTGGGAAAACCAGTTCTCACCACTGAGCAGAAACCCAATGGAAAGCAACAAAGTCCTACTTCTTTCTAGACAAAAGCATTCACCTCTACCATTTGCTGGGAAAGTTTAAGGTGAGACTCCTTTCCCCTAGTCTGAGTGAACTGCTTTTTACTTTGATGAAGATCACCTGTGTTTCAAAGAAACCAAAGCTGAAGGTGACCACTGCTAATTTTTTAATCATAATTTTATGAGCATATTAACCTTAATTCACAAATGCTCTACAGAGTGAATTTCCTTCAGTTTTTCACCATTGATTAACAATATTTCAAAACCACAGATTTCTAAAAATGTGTATAAGAAGATACCTCATACAAACTTGTAATGGTTTAATATAGAGCTACCTCTTTTCTACAAAATCCACTTAAAAAAAGGTTGTTACCAATTAATTTGAACTGAGCCAAAAAAGCTGTTTCAGTGCAGACTATCAGTTTAACTACCATACCTCAAATTAAACAGGTATAAATGTTTTATACATAAAAGGCTCTAGATTATAGAATACAAACACAACTTTTTCCCTCTCCTCCTTTTCAGCACTTATGCTTCAAATTTCCTTTGGGAATTGATGTGTTGGACAGTGGGAAAAAGGTGTTTCACATGTGCATGTGGAGATCACTTTGCTCTCATGTTTACAACACCAAGTTTGGAAAACTTGTTTAAAGTAAGTGCTTTTTCCTCCAGTTCATTGTTTAATGCATATTTTCCTTTCAAGATTTTTATTAATAAAGATCCTCTTTTGTTTTTCTAAACCCCAGCTTTTATGGAGAAAACACTGTGCCCTAAATCATCATCTCCAGGCAAAGGAAAGCTGCTTACGGTGTTCCCACTTATTGCAGACACATAACTCTACGTGGAGATTCTTAATCTTCACCCACCCAAGATTAAGGCAACACAAATTATGAAATCGATACTGATACACAGAGCAACATCTATTACAGTTTCAATGTTTTTGTTATATTTTTTTTCTAAACTATTAAAGCAGTATGATTTTAATGTGGTTGTTGTTGTTGATGCAATACAAATTCTCTGTTGTTTGATGCTCTGGGTACTTATGCAAATGCCCCATTTTCCTTATAGAACTCTTTCCTTTGACACCTCATGCGAGTAAAGAAAATATTTGAGTGTTTCCAAGATAAGGATCCATTTATATTTAAGGCTCCGTTACTGATCAGGAGGCAAAGAGTGTCCTTATAGTGGATATAAATTACAGTTATACTAATTTTAAAGACCCTTACTCTCTGTTCTAGTGATGTAGCAGAAGAGCTTTCAAATAAAGGAGATTCTTCTCTGATAGCAGTTTCAGTTCCTTTCTTTCATTAATCAAAAGCTATTCTATATATATATATATTTTCTCTCTACATGCATGTCTGAATATCTATTTGAGGTTTAACACTCCTGTACCTGATTCAAACACAGCAAATCAAAAATCCTTTTGCCACCAACTGCAACAGGCATTTCCAGAAGTTACATCACACAAGTCATGCAATTAAACTTTAATGAAAGCATAAAAACAAAACCACCAAGCAGCCCCTAGTACTTGCTTTGTCTTTCACACAATCTATCTTAAAAAGGCAGGACATTAAAAAGGAAGCTCCTCCGGCTAAAGCTGTGCCATAAACAATTTTTTTCCTAATGAATTCCACCTCTTTACTCCACTGAATCAGCAGAGCTGCATGGAATTTTTGTCCTCTCTTCCTTCTCTGTGTATCAAAGGACGGACTGTTGATAAAACTACTAATCCATGACGCTCGCCTCCCCGAGCTGAGATGCTTCCTGCCAGGAGTTCCACTCTTGTGGGGGGTGTTCACAGCCCCTGGCTGTGCTGAGCCAGCCCCCCAAAACCAGCAGGACCCTTGGTGTTGTGAGAGCTCGTGCAAGCAGGAGAAACGGAGAATGTCACAGCAACGTGGAATGTTCCTGCACATTTCCCTTCTAAAATGTACAGACCCAACTCTTCCAAATGTCTCAGTGCTTGCAGCTTGGGAAGGCTTCAGTCAGAGCTGTGAGGGTTAAACAGCTCTCCACAACAGGTGCCTGAACCTTGACATGCTGAGCCTCTCTTTCTACCCTCTGCTCATGTATTTCCACAACTGCAAATGATGTCCCTTTAAAATCAAACCTTTTATTTAGCATGTGCTCATAGCATATCATTTGATGAAAGGTAACTGGGCTTTACACAAGGACAAGAGAATAGAAATTCTCCATAATAGAAAATATAGTTAGGAAAGGCAAAAAGGAAGCAGCAGAAGGGTCACAGTTGGATCATAAAAGCCATTAAGGCCCTGAACTAGGGAGTTCCACTGGCTCCAGTTCATTCACAGCTGCCAAAACAGGACTTTGCACAGTGAGGAGTAAATTCAAGCTTGCACAAAGTACGGTAAGTCCAGCTTTCATGTGTCTCTTACCACCTTTATACAGTTAGGATTTTTCTATCTTCTAGGGTGTGTACAAAACAAACTGAAAATCAAGATAAATTTTAGAATGTTTCACGTAAAAATTTATCTAATAATGTATTTTTCCCACTGTAACTCTTTTGAACAGTAAGATAAGCAGTTTGTTTAAGGGTTTGGTTTTCTTGAACTAGTCCCCTAGACCACTGTATCTGGACTCTAAATACTGCAGAGAAAGCATAAAATAAATTTAAAGTCAGCAAAATACTGAAGAAAAAAATGAATTGGGGAAGTGTTCTATATCATACTTTGTCTTGAAGAATTTTTTCCCTGTTTATATAATAAAGAAGAGTTTGGTCTAATCAGTAGCATTACTCTTTTCCTTACCTGCAAAAAGGTTTTTCAGTTTTGACCTGAGTTTCCTTACTGTATTTAAATTATTTTCAGTGAAACCTACATTTGGATAGGCTTTGGGGTTTTTTCAGGTCACTGTATTGTATTTCAAAACCAAAATCTGTCTATAAGAAGAGAATATTTTCAGACATTTACAAAGCACCTTTCCTTCTCAGGTGTTCATGATAGGGTGAGGTCAGTCCTGTGAAAGTGCAAAGTCTCACTCTGTATGGATTTGCCACCATCCAGAGCAGGGAAAGACTACTGTCCTTTTCCAGTGCTTCTCAAACCATGAGTAAATCAGTCATGAAGGTACTGGGGTTTCTCTTCTACACACATTACATCCTCCATCTCTGAATGTGCCACAGAGCAAAAACGGGCAACACATTTGGTGAAGGTGTAGCAGATGCTGTAACAGCACAGTCCCAAGCAAGGCTCTCCTGTAGCATAAATGAAGCCTTCACTCCAGCACAACCTCTCACCCATTTAGAATGAACAGAGAAGAAGAGATCCCATCAAACAGGAGCTGGGCTGGGCTATGAAACCTGGGATTAGACGTCTGGAAAACCACCTGAGAAAGGAGGCTTGGGAAGGCAGTGGAGGATTTAATTCCTTATCATCCCAGTCTGGTAAATAGTTCAGCCATCTCAGCACAGTCACTACACATCCTCCCAAACTCAGATGTGCAACAGACGTGTAGAGACACAACCCGTCGATGACAGGAAGGAAAGGAGACACAAGGAGGAACTGGGAGAACAGGACAAATGAAAGAAGGCAGACAAAGGCCAGAAGGCAGGTGACAGGTACAGCAGTGCCAGACAGCAGAAGTGACAAACTGCAATCCACAGAGTGTTTTCACATACTGCAGGAAGCATCTTGAACCAGAGAGCAAACCTGGGAGCCTGAACCACGAGTGCAGGTGTGTGGTAGAGTCCCCAGCTAGGCAGTACTGGCTTGGTCGTACCAACTAAGACAGGCTATTTCAGAGCCTCAACACATTCTGCTAACACAAGGACAGTTTTAAACACTACCAGCTCTCTAGGTTAGAAAGAACTTCCTGTTTGCAGTCTGGAGCCTTCCAGTTGCCTTGAGGATGAGCAGTTATGAGTCCAAAACACAGCTCCGATAGCAAAACAGAAAAAGAGAGAAAGCCTGTAGGCCTGGGGGTTCCCATGACTGCCTGAGCTGAGCAATTCTTCCAGCCTGAAGCCAGGAAGAGTTGCCCAGGGAGATCAAACCTGCCCTACAAAGTCCCAAATCCAAGTCATGCAAATTCCAATCTTCCTCCAAGCACTGATACCAGCACAGGGACTCTGACTTCATCAGATGCATGAAGGAAATGGAAGAAGGAGGAGGGGCCTTACTGCCTACACACATCCACACCTCACCTCAGGCAATAGAGGGGGTGTAAATAATGGAGCAGGTTCAGCAGCCAACAGCATTCAGGGTCGAGTCAGTAATCCCTTTTTTCCATTTCCATTTGCTATTTGATGTAATTACAGTTTTTGATTGAAATCCACCCGGAGTGTAACCCCTCTGCTTAATGCACTGCTTAAATCCTTGGGTACACAACCACGCTGCTCCCCAGACTCGCCTGGAATAGGAAACCATTTCAATGCCAAAAATAAGTCTTTGCTGTCTTTGGTAACGCCCACAGTCTTGGCTCAGCCTCTGCTACACCCACCAAAGAAGCACGGCAGGGAGTTTTTGGCTGCCCAATACCACCCATGGCTAGTGATTGTGCTCTAAGTTGAACCTGCAAGAGGGTTAAACTTCTGAAGGCTTTCTTTAATGCCCAGACACCAGAAGAGGTGGCACAGCCGTAAGGACAAAGGACTTGGAGCCAGGCCTCAACTTTCCCAGATTTGCTGCTATCCAGACAAAAAATAGTAACAAGTCAAAGCCCCATCCTGCCTTCATGGGGTAAACAGTGACTTCTGTCCTGAAAGGCCTCCTGAGGATAAAATGAATAGATGATATTCTTAGTCCAAAAGAGGGCTGGGAGATTTACCTCTCTGTAAAATCAGATCACTGGAGCAGGTTTTTCTTCTCCAGTTCACTCAGTACCAGTTGGCCAAGAATGCAGGGCAAGAGCCAGACCAGGCGCCCAGACACCCAACGAGTACCTGGGCAATTACATCCCACAGAAGCAGCAGCCCACAGCACTATGATGGGGCTAGCAGCAAAATCACTAATATTGCTAGAGAGAAACTGCCTAGGAACAAGAAGTGTTTGAGGTGCCCATCAGTCTGCTGGATAGCAGAAGGAAAAGGGTTTTCTGAGGACTTCGTACCCAAATCAGTACCTCTTTCACTGTAGAAAGCCTGGTGTCAGTTGGGGAGGTACATAATACAGACTTGCTTCAAACAAGCATCTGAGGACAATGAACAAATATATACAATTTCACTCAAGATTAAGAAAAAAAAGTCTTAATTCTCCTGTACGGGACAAACTCAGCATGGCTCACTTCAACACAGAACTGTGTGAAGACTGAGGTACATGCAAGGTGAAGATGACTAGGGAACAGTGACTCAAACCCTTCCCCAGCAGGGGACTGGAAAAAAATGGGATTTGAAAAAAAGGGATGTTACAACTCCTGCTCCACACCTTCCTTTGCACAAGGAGAATGAAGGCCTCGAAGTTACCCCATGAGATTTTCAGACGTGCTGCAGAAACTTAGGAAAGCCCAAGAAAGCTGCTATGCTTCGGATGCTTCCACATCCTGAGATATACCCCTACACAAGGTATGTGGCCAGCTCAGCACAGGACCTTTGGAACCAAACAAGGCTCTTTGGACCTGATTCTGTGTGGCTCGGACTTTACAGCATCATTTATGTCAAGGCCAAGCACTGGTGGAAAGTGTGATGAGAACAACACTGTTATAAACTACTTTTCAAAGGTGAAAGGGACC
This sequence comes from Lanius collurio, assembly GCA_020086605.1. NCBI lineage: Eukaryota > Metazoa > Chordata > Aves > Passeriformes > Laniidae > Lanius > Lanius collurio. The sequence goes on along the minus strand of JACBWW010000073.1, from coordinate 880,392 downwards.
TGATAATCAGCCCAGCCCTTTCTATTTCATGCCACAGAGGAGTCCTGGGTGAAGGAGGAGGTCACTGAACCAGCCTCTTGGGCTGGAGGCACCTTCCTTGGCAGCACAATGACTCAGCAGGGAATCAGAGCCAGGCAGTGCCTGGCAGCTGGATGGGCTGGGCTGTGGCAGGAAGATGAAGACAGCAAAGCAAAAGAGAAGCACAGGCAACATGGGAAGTGTGGGTCCCCTGGGTCAGAAAGCAAAACCTGCCCTGGGCTTTCACACTTCTAGGAACTGTCTGTCACTGCCTGTATCTGGTAATCAGCAGAGCCCCAGCTGCTGCACGTCCTTCACAAGGAGGAACTGCATGGCCAGCACAGGGCAGGACACTGGAACCTCCATGTCCTGTTCTGCTGCTTCCTGATGCTCGTGGCAGCTGAAGCCACTCACCAGCACAAACCTGCTTGTCATCAGCTCTTCCCACTCTGCTCCAGCCCTTCCACTCAGTGGGCACAGGCAGTCAGATTTTTTTTCTCTCTCCTCATCAGATATCTCTCTCTCTGAAATATTCAGATGATTTGGTTTTGTTCTCTTCTCCCCCACATCAAATCCTCCCCCTGCTTGTGGAAGCAGTGGATTTCACCCAGGCACAGAAGGCTAATTTACACCCTTCAGGGTTTAAAATAGCAGTGGCGTAAATGAAAAGTCCAATTTCTTCAAATTTGCATTGTAAAACCATCCTTCAACTTCCTTGAAATAAATTTTACTATTTTATTAGTGCAAACAAAATGGTAATAAAACACTAATACAGCGCCTTGTATCCAGGGGAAGAGCTAAAATTAACATAGACCGAGCAGTGTTTGCTATTACATTCAATTACCTTTTTACTTGAGATTTACATTCTCATCCCCTTAATCTCCATAGTGGTGGCTTTGAAACCCACAGTCACTCCTGTGCTTGGAATGGATGGCAGAAAAGGTGCTCACTCGCCACTGCTGCTCCTGCTGCCAGCACCCCAGCACCAGACCCTTCCCTCAAGAACCCTGGGCAAGTTCCCCTGGAACATCTCTGAAGAGAAAACACAGCAAGTGTGTTCACCCCCCTCTCTTAGTCTTACTTGGGCCCTAATTTCTAAACTCCAGACACATACACTAGCACCAAAAATACAGCCTGTGTTCCACAGCTGCCTTCAGTCTGGCTCTGGAAACTGTTCCTTAATTCTCAGATAGAAGCCGTGTTGCAGGTAAGTTTTATTATCTCCATTGCACAGATACAAAAACTAAGGCAAGGACTGAGGACCAAAGTCAGAATGCAGCAGTTCTTGGTGTACAACTGGAACAGCACATTTTGTAGTGGAAGTAGCTTTAGCCTCACTGAATTCAGACTGTGCTCTAGAGTTATTTAACTGGGATTGTGTCCTGCAGCCCAGGCTTAGAGGTAAAGTCAGGAAAAGAGCAGCTCTGGGGCTGTCTGATGAAACTCAGAAGGAACCTGCACTGGAAAGGTTGGTCCATATTCCTGCTAAGACAATCCAGGGAATCCACTTCCCCAGCATCAGGGTAAGTTTTTAATTGGCAGCATCTCTGGATGCTTCAATATAGTAGGCATGGCAGTGCTATGGCTGTTATCAAAAGACTGGAAAGACTTCCACAGGACACCACAGGAAAGTCTCACATCAGTCCAGCTCCAGAGAGAGACTTTCATTCTTGGCTCCTCTTCCTTTTTGTGTACTGGAAGTTGAACACCTCCCCACTTTAAGCCAAGTCAAAATATTTAACCTTTCTTTGAAGAGCATGGCCAGCACCTGCAATACAGGTGATATCCACAACTTTGCTCACTCATTTTGACACAACGGTTTGTGATACCCAGACGAGACAGCAGAGATGAATTAAGCACTGTGTAACGTATTTCTAAGCTGGCCAAGAGAGGACTGAACAGCCTTTCATCCCAGTCTCCTCACTACCCAGCCATTCCAGCATTACCAGACCCCTACAACACCACAGAGAGTCAACAGCTAAGAAGTACAGAGCAATTTGGGAAGGTACCAGGCAGCCTCCTAGGGAGGAGCATCTCCTGAGAGAAGCAGATCCCTTGAGTGTCACCCCAGCCCAGGCCAGCTGAGCACACAACATGTGGACTGCCAGAGAGGCAGGTGCCTGACAGAGAGCTGTCACCACCTGTTTGGATGGAAAAACACTTTTATGTGCTCCAACCAAGTTCCAGGAGTGCTGCATGGCCCTGATCATGCCCACAGCATGCACCAACGAACTGGCTGTAATGGCCCTGCTGAAACCCAGTCCCACCAGGATCCATGGTGTCCCAAACAGCAGCAGATTACTCTAATTGCCAGTGCCCCTTGGGCAGCTATCTCACACCTCCCAATTCTTCTTTTTGAAGAATAACATTGCAGATGATTCACCAAGAGATTTTGTGCCAACCTGAAAAAAGCGAGGTCTGTGTTGTAGCACTTGGTGGTACTCAGGAGTCCTCTAGGCAGTATCCCTGACAGCTGCTTCATGGTTCTCTGTGTTTCCTCCCCAACAAAACCCTCTGGTTTCTGCATTTTAATCATGATTTGTCTGCCTAGCTCCTAAATTGCTCATCTGTCTCTCCTCCTGAGAAGCATGGTCCTTCATGCTTCCCCTCTAGCCATCTTGATCTTCATGGCTGGAGGAGAAAGATCATGCAAAGCATGAATAAATGATAGATGATGATAGATAAATGATAGAACAACTGACAGATCCTTCCCATCCAAATAACAAATGTGTTCCCAGGAAACCTTTCATCTGTCCACCTTCTAGAAGGCAGTACACAAAAGCCCTTGTGCAAATAAAATTATCACAAGACACTGAGCAATACAAAAGACCCCAAACAATAAAGGGTAGGAAGAAGAAACCTACCCAAGAGCACAGAGCTGAGGTTGGTTTCAGCTGGTCTTCTGTCCTTTTTTTCTGTTCTCTTTCCCCTGTTCCCCTGAACAAAGGAAGTTTGTTGTCAGGTTCAAACATTTCCTGGGCCTTGTCCGAGTTCCACCTTGTTTTCTTTTTCTCTTTTCCCCACCCTGTACAAATAAAGCAAAAACCAACTGGCACCACCTGTGAGGAAAGGACAACTAAATGCAGAATTTTATCTTTTCTTTCTTTTCTCCCTCCTTCTTTTTCCCTTTTTCTTGGCCAGAAGTTTTGGGCAAAGGACAAAAGGTATTGTTGGGTAAGCATAATTCCAGGGGCTGAGTCACTAAAGCACTGACTGCTGCTGGGGTACAGTAAGCCAAGTCACTGCTTCACTAAATGCAACAAAAAATGCCAGCAGCACCACTGCAAGCTCTGCTAGCCCCAAAGCACAAGGGGCAACAGAAGATCCACATAGCACAAGGAGGTGCAAAGAAATTAAGTAAAATCCTGGTACAAATATCCTCACCTAAGAAATCTCAGGAGGAAAGACTGTCACACGACAGAGACTGGGCTCTTCCCTGAAAACAGTAAAGGTTGTGAAGGTCACAGTAAAATCTTACAGCCTTTTCTTATGATGAGGGAAGGCTCAGATGCCTTCTTTAATTCTTCATCCAAGCCTGCTTTTTTGATTTCACGACCCAAGTCAGACCCACAGCTGGTCAGTCCTGTAAGTGGCCTCTTTCCCCACCACTGTAAGCTCTGGAGGCAGGGAGCTCCCATTGCTCCTGCAGCCCCAAACACACCTGAAGGGGCACAGGGCTTCCAAACACCCCTACGATGCAGAAAATCATCAACCCATTTCTGACTGCAAATTAAACGGTGCCCCAAGCGGGTACTTGCTCAGAGCATGTTCTAAAGCACACTGCAGACCCTTGGAACTACATGGTGCATTTGGGGGAGCTGGAGCACTGACTGTTTGTTTATTTTATGATGCACTTTGGTCTCTCTCAGTTGCACTGTTATCCTACACCTGTTTGCTCCCTTTCTCCAGGCTGATAACAAGCAGCATGTTGTGCAGTGGGGGCCTGGCCTGGCTCTTTTTGTGTTTAATGAGACATATGAATTTAGTTCCAGACTATCAATAGTGAGGGAGAGGGAAAAGGAAGAAAATTTCCCTCAGCAGGCATAATCATTTCAGCATTGATGTGGAGCAAGGTCCTGAAATGGACAGAAAGAGAACAAATGCCTTTGTTGAACAACTCTCAGGAGGGCAAATCCTGCTTCCCCAGAGCAGCACATCTCCTTTGGAAACCCACACTCACACAGGGCTGTAACCACTGCTCCATTTCCTTAATGCAGACACAGGCCTGGCCTCTTTCAGCAGTTCCGGCATCTCTTCATGGCAGACCCCATGACACACAGAGGCAGCTGAGAACAAGAGATGATGCTTTTCCAGGAGAGAATCCAGATTTTCTCGTTCATAAATTTTCCCATCTGGATTTGTTTTGTTGTTTGTAGGGTTGATCACCAGAGATAAGGAGAGAAAAGTAAAGAAATATCGGAGCAGTGGCAGCCCTGATGGGCTCAGATGAATTTCTTGCATGTCACAATCTCCTGTTTAGGCAGAAATTTGAATGCCATTTTCCAGCAGCAACACAGATAAACTGGCATCTCCCCCAGGGAATGCTTCAGCTTTTGCAGCTACCTACAGGTTCTGTGACACAGGAACTGAGGAGCTTGGACATGCCCACTATCAAGAGTGACTCCATAAGGACATGGCAACTTCTCTACCACTTGCATGGCAAAAATTAAAACCATCTCAGGCTTCTTCATGTGAAGCCCCTTAGAAGAGCCTAGAGATAAGCAGGTTATTACCTGAAACCACTGCAAGGAAGGACTGTGTTGGGGAAGTCTTGCACAAGCTTCCAAGTGGCATAGGAAAGAATGATTAGGTCATCTCCATGTAACAGAACCAGCAGCTTCACCACTTTGTAGCACAGGGCCTGTCAGAGCCTGTTCTCTGGGAAGGAATCCCCCAGGATTGCAGCCAGATGGTCTTGGGAACTGATCTCCCAAGCTCTACCAAGTCTCTCAGGTAAGACCAGGTCCTACCAAGTCTACAGGACCTATCAGGACCTCTCTTCCCACCTCTGCAGCCTTTCCCAAGGCTCTGAACTGGCTTCCAATCCCAAAGGTACAGGAAGGCACCTGCAGACTAGAGCAAATATGGGCCTGGAGCCCAGAGGTTCCCATTCTGAGAAGTGGAACCAAGAGCCAGGAGCTGTGATGCTAGGCATGTTTGTCCTGCCCTGCTGCTGAATTTACACACAGCAAGGACAACCTGGTAAAGCCAGCGCAGTGCTGTCAGCTGGGAGCCTCAGCACACTGAGCTCCTGGTTAAATGTTTTCATCAAAACCAGAGTGAGAAAGTGCAGAGCAAACACCGCCAATTAGTGGCTAGGATGAATCGCTCCTGCCAGCAGATCTGGTGAGAGGGGCATGAGTCACCTTAACCCTTTGGGAGCCAGAGCCAGCACAACTCCACAGGGGAGATGAGAAAGACAGGAGAGGAAACCTCTCCTGGATCTTTTATTTACAACCATTCCTTTTCATTTATTTGTAGGAAGTCGAATTCAGGAGCAAACACTTGCTGTGTTTGGAACCACATTATCCCCATAACCTCTGCCATCACCATTCTGCTCCAGTGAGCTGGTTTGGAGAGCCAGGCAGCACCCCAGGGCAGAGGCTGCCAGATGCGTGTTGAGGAGGTCTGGTTGAGGGGTGGGTCATCCCTCAAGCAATCTCTACCTTCCAAGCCCATTCCAGAAAATATCATCTCACTTTTGCTGAAGACCAAGGTGTCAGTGAGAGTACATGACAATACTCAATGTCTCAGTCCAAGACAAAATGCTTCCCCATTACAAACATGAGGAAGTCAGAGCAGTAAGAGGAAAGGTGGGCTCAGATGCATATGCCCCTCTTTCTCTACACTGCTGTAAACTGTCCAATTTCTGAACATGTAAGAGGTGGCCAAAGTTAACTGTGTGACTGGGCTAAATTCTCTTTCAATATAAGTAACATGCTGCTGTTTGTGGCAGGATTTAGTGCCACAAGTGTAAGCCAAAACTTCAGCTATCTAGGAGTGTGCAATGCTGCAACACTACAGGTATTTGGAGAGATCGGTCACTTCTGCAGCAACAAACCCTGAAGTCAGAACTCTCCTTTTGCTCTCAGTCCCTCAAGCAAATACCCACTGAGTCCACCTCAGCAAGGACTGAGCAGACACTGCAGGAAGGGCCTAGGAGCGTGTATGGACCAAACCCTGCTCACCTACTAAACCATCCAGCAGAGATGGCATTGCTGTGTCGGGCAGTGTTTTGCAAACTCTCTGCAAGGGAATCTACCTTGGACCAAGTTCCTTGTCCAAGGGACAGAAAAGGCACGGGGGCAGTGGACCTGCAGCTATGGAGATCAAGAGGCATTTACCCAAGGTGAGGAAGCTGAAAGCCAGGAAAGGATAAATTAGCACCATGTCTTATATTGGGGAGGTTTCATTCAATCCAGAGCTATGTAGGATGCAGGCCATGATCTGGCCCTCCACCATTCCATGTGTCTAAAGCTGGGGACCCCAAATATGAATTTCGAGCATAGCAGGACTACTGGAGCAGACAGTTTCAGATCCTGCTGAGCCAGCTTGTGGCTGTATTCAAAATTGAGTAAATTTACGGCTGTAAGCTGGGAGTTTATACAACCCGTAACTTGTTAGGGATGGCTGACCAAGCCAGAATGATCGCTCCCCAGCCAACAGAGCTCTCATTGGCTAGCCCTCTGAGTGCCTGGTAGGTTTTATTATTTTTCTTTCTCCTTTTCTTTTGCTTAGGTGAGAGGTGGGAAAGGAAACATCCATTTTTGTTCCTTTACTCACCAAAGACAAACTAAAATTAAATCTCAGGTTCAATCCACTACAGATTCCTCGGTGTATCAGCTGGGGACTGTGGCAGGCCCAGTGACCATCTCCTTGGATGAGGCTGCTGTATTTTTCTCATTCTGCACAGAGTCTTGCACCATGAACAGCTCCACAGGATTCAATGTATTATCACCAGAGTTCACAATGCTGCTCTAATGCTGGCCCCTTTTGTGTGGATACTTCCCACAGATGCTACTCTGCTCCAACCTGGGCTGCAAGAAAATGTGGTCTGAGTTGTCTGAGTTTAGTGCAGCAAATATGGTGCCCTGAGATGTTCCCTCCATCTCTTTTGCACAGATAAACAGCTGGAACAGTACCAGATCCGAAGTGATCTGAACCTGGATTCACAAACAGCAACACAAGGAGCTGCCAAGCAATGGGAAGGCTGCAGGCAGAGAGTGTGAGCAGGACTCAAGGAGCCCTCTGATGGGAACCAAACCAGCATCATCCACTGTGCCTGCAAGTGGGAAAGTTATCCAGTCCATGGGACTTGCCTGCATGTAACTGCCTCGACCTAAGATCCTCTACTTTAATTTCAGCGTGGTCCCAACTCTTGTCTGAAAGGTATTTTTGGCAGGAAGTCCAAACATGATCCGACTGCAACAAGGCTGGCTGGATGAAGGGCTAGGGGGCTCTTCTGGGACTACTGTTCTTTGTGACCACAGACAAGACACAGACAGGCACACCAGCTTCCACAACACACACATTCAGGAGCATGAGGTGCTCAAGCATGGATGCAGCCCTACCTCGGTTGTTACATGGCTGCAGGCACACCATTCACTGCCCTGGGAGGATGCAGTTTTTCTAGGACATGGCTAAGGAGCACAAGCAGGTCTCTCCTTTAACCTCTGCTCCATCCTGAATATGTAATAGCCTCGAACACCAGTAGTTTACATGAGTTAAAGAGCCAGCTGAGGCTTTAGGGACTCAGGCAGGATAAAATATTCTTTATCACCCAGCCACCATATAAGAAAATTAGGTAAATGGGGACCTTTGGTGAAGTCTTAAACAGGAGACTGGAAAAGGGGAAATGTCCTCTCTCCCTGCTCTGTGAGCAAGGATCACAGTACCTGCTGCTGCTCCCACAGTTTAAAATACTTAAGTCCTCCAAGGTGCAGCTTAATTTTCTTTTTTAAAAAAGAAAAGTGTCAGTCTAATTAGATAAATCCTCCAAGCACGTGGCCCGGAGTTCGTCATGGAAATTAACCTCCTTGAAAGATCACAGTGACTGAAATAAGAAACTGTGTGTTTTGGCATAGTGCAGTGAAATGGGAGATGCAGGCTGCATTTCATACACCTTCCCTTTCATAAACCTGCCGCATTTCATATCTGCCCTACTGGCCCTGAGCTCGGCAGCAAGACTTTATCTCCGAATGCCTGTTTGCAAATCGCTGCTGAGAGGTTACAATAACCGCTGGGAGAGATTCCGCTGGCTCACCAGTGTGAAAGGACACTGCTCCCCTCGTATAAAGCTGGACCAGCCTGAGGCACTGGTGGAGGGAGGGGCTCATCACCAGCAGACCTCTGGAGAGAATGTTCTGCACACACAGCTCCCATGGGGAGGCAGCCAGGCTGGGAGCTATTTGCCAGCCTCCCAGCTGCTCTGGCAGCCTCATCATGCACCACGCAGGCAAGCGTGATTCTGTGCAGCCCTCACTCCTCCTGGCATGGGGATGGGCTGAGTGGGGCAGGAGAGAGATACCTCGAGGCCACAGGCTTCGATCATACAGCTCAGTTTGCATTTATGCCAGGTGCATTCACATCTTCTTATTTAGAAGGCTCTGCCCATCCACACTGAGAAAAGTGTAAGGCTGGCAGTTCATACTGCTTAGGAATAAAATGTCCCAGGACCTTTGCTATTGGAAGCAGAAGCAAAACCAAGAAAGAAAAGAACTGGCTTGTAAGTAAAAGTCAGCTGTCACCCGCACCTTCAAATACAAGCAGGGGTCAGAACCAGGCTGCCTGGTACTTTTAGGAAACACTTTCCTGTCAACCTTTCTCCAAGCCCAGCAGACAAAACTCATGCTTGGGTCACGCTCTTAGCACTTGTTCCTCAGCCCCCTCCCAAGTGTCACTACACAGCACATTTTAATAGACAGCTGAAACAAGACCCCTTTTCACAGTTCCAAATAGACCATCAGGGGATTCTCTGTTTAAGTTTTCCAGTTCCCACTGTTCTGTCAAATGATAGCATCCAAAACCAAAAACTCCCTGAAAAATCTGTAGAGCTCATATACCTCCTTCCTTCCCAAGTCTGATGGATGCTGGTGTGTGTGTCATTGTGCTGCCCTCCCAGCACTGAGACCAGCCTTGCCAGCTGACTTCACACACAGAAGGATCAGGAGCAGCCTCAGAGACCAACTCGGAGGTGACTTGTTGTATTGTCATTGAAATGACAAGCCCTATGGCTTAGAATCCAGGAATTGTTTCAAATGTTGCTTCAAAACAGCATCACTGGTTGTAGAACAAAAGTCAGATACCTTCTGGAGAGAAAACTACCCCAAAATGCCATGGTGGGCAAGGAGCCAAAGGCCCCCAAAGGCCCCAAAGAACTGACAGTTCTGCTGTGCCTTTTCCTGCAGTGATTATTAGGCACAAGGCCTTGGCAGCTGGAGGGCTCTAGAGCTCGCCCTGGGAGCACAAACTCCTGTATCTCCGAGTCCTATTCTAGACCAGCTCAACCACGCGTGAAAGGTATTAGCTGACACCTCATCAAAGCCATCGGACAGAGTGAGGGAGAGGGGGTGCAGACAGATCCCTCTGTACAAGAAATGAAGGCTCCTTCCTACAACTCATTAGCTGTCTCAGGAAAGAGTTCAAAAGACAGATGATGCACAAAAACTGCATTCCAGTTTCCTCCTGCTCCCTCCAGATCAGGGCTAAGGCATGCTGGAAGGACACTACAGGAGAAACCAGGATGAATTCAGGCCTAATGCATTTCCTTAGCAGTTCTCAGCCAAGTACAGGTAAACCCACAGTTCCATTACTAAAAACTTAATACCTGATAATATTACCAAGGTAATATGTAATCTTGATTCCAAGCACCTGGACCCAGAAAAATCAGCATTTAGCAAGACTTCCACCTCACTGCATTTGGCTTTTGCCAACTGATCAAAACTCAGCATCCACAACTCCTTTCCACCTGCTCCAAAGTATTTGGAATAATTTAAAAAAAGGTAAAGCTCATACTTCAGCCAGAAGCTAAGGGCTGACCAGAGAGACAATGCAGACTGCAGGAGGGGAAAAATATTCAAGAGCAATTCCACTCCCCTTCTTTAGGCTCTGGATGCATTAGGCATATTCCCAATTACAGCAATCCCTTCTGCCTACAACTGGAGTTAAGAGACCAGAAAGAAGGGCCAGTGGGCATCACGGAAAGCTCAGCATCTTCCATCACACATCAGCACAGTAAAAAGGGCGATGTCAACCCTGAAATGTTTGTTGTTTTTTTTTTTTTCCAAAAGAACACACACACACCCTTTAGAATGGGTATGGTGAAATCTGCCTGGAGAGGGAAGGACTCAGCAACACCAGCAGGTTCCTGACTCCTTATCATCAAAGTAAGCAGCTCAGCCTCTGAATTCATTTCATCAGTGTCCTCTTTCTCCCTTCTCCAAGGGCTCAAATCCCCAAACGCGACTGCACACACACTGCCAAGGAGGTCGTGTAATGTCTGAATCCACAACGGATTCAAAGACATCTCCATGTTTTGCTGTCAGCCTGGAGTTTGAATAAGAGAGCCCACCAGAAAAGAGTGAATGAACGCTGGCAGCTGCCAGCAGAGCCGAGCCTGTGCTTTAAGCCACCTAGTGTCCGAGCCGCGCAGGGAGAGGCTTCGGCAAATTCAGGCACAGAGTTGAGACATCCAACAAAACCGACGCGGAAAGGAGCAAAGGACAGGGCGCACGGGTTGAGAAGCAACCCCGAGCCGAGGAAGCGGAGGCACGGCAAAGCTTTGGCATGGCAAAGAGGAGAGATGGCAAAGGGGAGGGATGGCAAAGCTTTGGCATTGCAAAGAGGAGAGATGGCAAAGGGGAGGGATGGCAAAGGGAGGCATGGCAAAGAGGAGAGATGGCAAAGGGGAGGGATGGCAAAGCTTTGGCATTGCAAAGAGGAGAGATGGCAAAGGGGAGGGATGGCAAAGGGAGGCATGGCAAAGGGGAGGGATGGCAAAGCAGGGGCATGGCAAAGAGGAGAGATGGCAAAGGGGAGGCATGGCAAAGGGGAGGGATGGCAAAGGGGAGGCATGGCAAAGAGGAGGGATGGCAAAGCTTTGGCATGGCAAAGGGAGGCATGGCAAAGGGAGGCATGGCAAAGGGGAGGCATGGCAAAGCAGAGACATGGAAAAGGGGAGGGATGGCAAAGGGAGACATGGCAAAGAGGAGGCATGGCAAAGGGAGGCATGGCAAAGCTTTGGCATGGCAAAGGGAGACATGGCAAAGGGGAGGCATGGCAAGGCAGAGATATGGCAAAGGGAGACGTGGCAAAGGGAGGCATGGCAAAGGGGAGACGTGGCAAAGGGGAGACGTGGCAAAGGGAGGCATGGCAAAGCAGAGACATGGCAAAGCTTTGGCATGGCAAAGGGGAGACATGGCAAAGCAGAGACATGGCAAAGGGGAGACATGGCAAAGCTTTGGCATGGCAAAAGGAGGCATGGCAAAGCACCCTCCCTGGGACGCTGCTCCCACCCGAGGTGGGCTGAGACCCTGCAGCACAGGGCCGAGGAGGGTGGACAGCAGACTTGTTTCTCAAACTGATGTCCGTCAGAGAAGGTCACCATTAGAGGCCAACATCTCAGCCCCGAGGTCCAGCTGGGTTGCTCGGGTGCAAACTTGGGAGATCTCTGGGATGCAAACTTGGAGACAACTTGCCCCAGCACACGCCTGTGGAACGAACCCAAAGCATCCCAGAGGCACAACCCCAACCAATCCGTGCCCACTGCCTTAAAAACGACTTTCATCCACCTCTCCTCTCCTGCCCCCGCAGTAGCCCCCTCCTCCTCACTCTCTTTCTCTGTGTCCTCGAGACTCCTCTCACCTTGAGGAGTGTTAGGATTACCCAGCATTTACACTCAATGCTCCTCTTTATTCCTTAAGACTTATTAAGAATGATAATGAGCTCCAAAGCAGTGACACGTCTCTCTCTCTCTCCCCCTCTGTCGCGCTCTCTCTCTCTCTCTCTCTCTCTCTACGTGCCTTTTCCGTCAAAGGCACACAGGACAAATCCGACCAAAAAAAAAAAAAAAACCAAAATAAAAAAACCCAAAAACCTCCAAAAACCAAAAAAAAAAAAAGAGAAAAAAAAAAAAAAGAAAAAAGAAAAAAAAAACACAAAAAAAACCCAAACAAAAAAAAACCCATAAAACCCCACACCCTGACAATATGGATCAAGGACACATGAGGATTTATATTCTACAAATCCAGCCTTTTTTGTTTTTATTATTGCTCCTCAAATCCTTCAATTCCATTCCTTTCCTCTTCTTACTCATGTTCTCCCCCCTCTACTCCAAACCTCTCAGACTTTGAATGAAAAAGGAGAAGAAAGCTGCTTGCCTGGAAAACCTCGTTAATGTGGAGCTCTTAAACGGTTGATTAATTTTAGCAAAATTTACGATGCACCCTTGCTTTTCTTTGAAACTGCAGTCTTATATACCAAAACCAAGTTAACTTTGAGATCTCTGTGTGAGCCAACTGCCTCCTAATTCTTGGATACCCTATTTAGGTACAACAAATATATGGGAGAGAAATGCTACACCAGAGCATGGAAACAGTCACCCTGTTGGATGCTCAAAGTGGTTCGATTCAAACCCCTTTAGCATAGCCTGACAATCACAAGCTGAAAACTCCCAACTTCTGGCTATTAAACTTTCCATAAAAATTAAAAAAAAAAAAAAAATCACTAGTCAGTCCTCCAAAAACAAAAGGAAAACACAAATTCCAAGAGAAGTCTCTCCAAGTAACATCTGCACACGCCACAGAAACACCACACTCTCGGCTGCACTGGAAACATCAGGTTCTCCCAAAGCCACCTTTAAAACAGCGATGTTTTGCCAGAGGGAAAAACTGAGCCTAGGGAAACATCATAATACTGATCTATACATATCCTGAACTACACCTCAATATTTCAGTCATCTCCCCAGCTTCCTCGTACCCAGTATTTGCTTTTATTCTTTGTCTCCCTCTGCTAGACTCTGTTTTTCTGATACAGACATCAGGAGGTTAAGGGCTCAATTACCAAGTCTGTTGAATCCTCAGCTTCACGTTACTTAGGAGGTTCTCTGCTGCTCTTTGGAACTACCCTGCAAAATCTCTTTCCTTCTCGGCTTTTCTTTTTCCTGCTTGTAACATCTATTTCCGACACACCCCCGTGTGTGAACCCACAAATCTATTTGGGGTAAATGGAGAGAAACCCTGAATTGGTTTGGGAGACAGAAACATTAATAAAAATAACCTTAAGACTGCCTAGCCAGACTGAACCTGAGGCTCTCGCAATCTTGAAACTTAAAGTAATATCCACATGGAATTTACAAAATATGATTCGAGTGGTTCTAATTAGCCCCAGTCTGTGGAAATTTGGAAGGAAGCGGCTCTTTGATTAATGTTACAAACCAGAAAGGAAACATATTTTAAAAGTTAAAGTAGCAGCATTGTGGAATACAGAATCATTACTAGCATGCATTTATGATACCTGCTTCAATCAGATGGCTTGGGGTTTTGTTTTTAGGGTTTTTTCCTTTTTTACTGTAAGAAAAAAAAGGAAGACAGGATGCAAGTAAAAGCTTTTGTTTATGGAAGTGTGCGGTGCTTTTATCTCTCAAGGAATTTATATAGCTGGACTGTGTATAAATCTTTCTGAAAATGAAATTAGCAAAAACAAAACAGGGGTGAAGGTGCTGGGGGAAGTATGGGAGGGGGCAACCATCACCTCAGTAAATCATAGTGGATAACCAGCCTCTGGCTCGGACAGATAGCAAATTCAGCTTTAATAGGAAGAAACAGAGTTGGAAAGGGAAAGAACAAGATTCATACCTGCAGCAAACTCCTTGCAAAAATGGGGGGCTATTTTTAATAAGCTTTTGAAAGTTTGCTTGGGCTTGAAAAGAAAAAGGAAATAAGGGTTTTTTTTCCAGCTAGGTTGATTGTTTTGGGTGGAGCTCAAGCATGTGTGTATATATGCTGTATATAAAAATGAATTACTAATTCTTTCCTGGAAACTGTTTGAATTACAATCTGCAAGATACAAAAACACACCTTTATTTTAACACTGATTTTAATACAGATAGAATTGGAGGGAGGGAAAAATGTTTTTTTTTCCCCAGTATGCAACAAAACCCTTAAGCAAGAATAACATCCCGCCACATACACCCAGAGACACTTTGCTCAGCTGCACACCACCAACTTAACTCCAGCCTTCAGTGGCTTTTCCCTGTACAAAGGCTTCGCTCTGAAACTGCAAGAATGACAATGTCATGTGTGTGGAAAGCTGACACTTGGATCTTTTAAAAAGAAATGAGGAAAAATAAGCTGTTGACTTCTTGGTTAAAGTATTTTCTTGTTCTAACTCATGTTCTTATGTCACTGGGCTAAAAAAAAAAGAGCGAGAGGGAGAGAGAGAGAGAGATATGACTTTCCTTGAATGATCTGTTTAACCTAAGCCAGAGGAAAAAAAAAAAGAAGTCATTAATTACTTATGTGAGCTATTGCTTCTGAAAGACAATAAACCTGCCTGGTCGCCATGGATATGACATATTTGCTCTGAAAACAACACAATAATTAGCAAAGGGGAAAGATACAAGGAGAATATGCAAACTCCTGAGTTTAAAGCCATAGTGTTTCCTTTTTCCCCCCTCCTTTTTTTACTTGTCAGAGTCAATTCTGTTTGCAATTCAAATCAAACAAATAAACAGAATACTTACAAAAAAATTTAAATGATTTCCTACACGTCAAATCATACACGGAGAAAAAAATATAATTAAAAAAAAGAAAAGGAAAAAAATTAACAAGGAAAAAGATTTAAGTCTAGTATGGACAGAATATAAACCACTTGGTGTTTTCCATATACGTGTATGTATGCATATACATATATATGTGAAATACAAATGTGTATACACACACAAACATATATGAGTTATAAGGATTACATCCACTATTTCCTTTAGGATTATTCTTTTAGTTTTAGGATCAGTATAGAAGCAAGAGGAAAAACATCATGGAAACATTTCGAAGATACACTAAAAGAAAGTACAACAAGGGTTTGTTTTTTTTTTCTGTGTTAAACATGTGTTGTGTTGGTAGTATATTTCTTGCAAACCTTTGAACTTTTCTCTAAAAGATGAGAAAAAATCACAATTGGTGCGCACCGTGAGTCAACCTAATCAACACACCGGCTTACCAGGACTTCTCAAATGTTAAGCATAAAAAAAATTCTTCTCTCACCTCAATTAGTTTAGTTCCAAAGTGGTATCACACTGAATCACATGTAATAATGCAATGGATAAGTTAAGAAATAATGAAAACTGAGTTATATGCAGAGAGGCTTCTTTGAAATAATTTATAAACGTTGCAGGGAAAATGTTTTTTAGATTGCTCTCTCATTAAGATGAGACAAAGACTATTAAAACCTTCTCTAATGCAGTAGCTTTCTGGATTCTGACCTTCCACATTTAGAAACCAAGTAATAAAAACACCCTAACAAGCACTTTATCTTTGGAGATATTTGACTTTGAACTTATTTTAACTTTAAAAAGACTTGGAAGGTATAAAAATAACAATATAGTTGCCACAAGTTTCTGTTGTTGTTGTGTTTACAAAGCTAAAAAAAAAAAAATCTTTACAACACAATAAGCAGATTAAGGAAACATTCCCCTAATTTAACTCTCTTTTTCTGTTTTTTTTTTTTAAACAATAGTTTTTAGCTGGACGCTTTGATCTTGAAAGGGTTCTGCTATCTTGTGTGATGAGGGGGGGAAAATGATCTGTTTTAAATGATGATGCAAAAAAAAAAAGGATCAAAGCCCTGACTTTCTGTTAGCCATAATAAGTTCTGTCTTGCACAAAGCTTCAACTTCAGGCTTTAATATATAAAATATACAGGAGCCCAGTAAAAGCGCTGAAAAGGTACAAAGTCTGAAAACAAAAGGGGACGCTGCTCCTTTAAACGTTTTAGTGCATATGGAGTTTGATTTCTGAAAGAGATCAGTTTAACATCTCCATAGAAACCAGCAACAGATTATCATCAACAGAATAAATAACTAGTCTAATAAATTAAACAGGAGGCATAAGATCTGGAAACTTGATTACTGAAGTTCAACAATATTCTCCCATAAACTCTTCCAAGCCACCTTTAGGGTAGCTAACAAGGTGGCAGCGACACACAGATAAAAGGTAGGTGGGAAGCAGGCAGGACTTCTGAAATGAGAAGTCCAAAACCTTCGCAAGAAATTATACCATGCTGACAGTCAGCAAATCAATAGAGGAAATAAATTCATCAATGAAGTTTTGGGAGAGGCAGCCACTCTTCCAGGGAGCGGGCTGCCAGGATCCGCTGTGCAGTGCAGCGCGGACAGGAGGGGGCACACAGAAGGTGGACGTGCAGCTCCTGAGAAGTTTCACCTTTCCGACCCGAAAGAGCAGGAGGGCTCGAGTCGATCGATCAAACCTGCCGTGATTCGGAGCAGCCTCCGGCCGCAGCCCACCCCTCAAAGTTTGCCGCACAAGTTGCCCGCCGCACAGCCAGGCGCTGACGGCGCCAGCCCCGAGGCAAGCGGCAGCGCCAGTCCCGCGCCCGCCCGAGCCTCTTGACAGCTCGCTCGCCGCCCCGGGCCGCCGCCGAGCCCGCCTCTGCTCTGCGCCCCGGCTGCCCCTCGCTCCTCCTCTGCTCCCCGGGACCGGTGCTCCGCGGCCGGCGCCGCTCGGGGTCCCGGCACGGCACCGCTCCTCGCCTTCCCCGTGCGCGTCCCGCGCCCCCCTCACTGGCCTGGCTGTGAGTGACGGCTCGGACACCTGTTCCCCGTCCCCAGAGCCTCCAGCGCGGGCAGGCGCTCCCCCAGGAGTCACGGCCCGCGCCCCCCCACCCGCTGCCACCCCGGTCAGCCGTCCCCCGCCCGCCACTACCCCGCCGTGCAAGGGGGAAAGGGGGAAAGGGGAAGGAGGCGGAGGGGGGAAACTTCCTGGCTCCGGATGGCAAATCAGCTGCACATTCTGCAAATACCACTGGGTAAAAATAACCTGCTGCTTCGCCCGGGGGGCCGGGCACCGGCTGCCCCGACCCGCGCTCCCGGCCGCCTGCGGCCCCTGCCCACCCCGTCCTTGCCGGGGGGCTGCGGCCGTGCCGCCGCGGGCACCAGGAGAAGCGCTGCCGGCCCCGGCCCGGCCACTTCGCAGAAAGTTCCACGGCACGGCTCGCCCCGCCGCACCCGGCCCTATCCGCCGAGCGCTCCAGCTGCCGCTCGCCCAACTTTTATGCCGCCTTTCCCCTCCCACCGCTCGGTGCCTCGCCGGGACCCTCGGGCGGTGCGGCGCGGCGGGGCTGCGGTTACCTGCCCTCAGCGCGGAGCAGGAGCACGTGTTCCCCCGTCCCCTGCCCGGGCTCCTGCCAAAGTCTTGGAAATTGACGGGCGCCGCCGCGGCCGCGGCTCCGCCACCGAGCGGGCACAGCGCTA